>JALHBW010000084.1:187526-359247 GCA_024339985.1 Tolypocladium endophyticum
CCGCTCTCCACTGCGCTGGGACAGTGTCGTCAGCCACCGCCGCCTGCCACGCCTGCCCGACCGAACCGCAGCTCGAGCTCGGCAAAATCCACCTAGGCTTCTGCTGCTGGCATCATCACCGCGCTGCGCAGCATTCATATTGCGGTCGGCCGTCTCACCCCCCCCCGACCACGCCAGCTTCTCGCCCTGACTGCGCTGCCTCTGACAGCTGGCATTCTCCCCTCCACTCTACGAATCTCTCGTGGGCGTCGACGGCGGCTCCCCGTGCCCGTGCCTATCCGTCCCCGCAGGCCAGAGGCATCCGACGACCATCGCGGCCCCGACCCTCACGGCCCCGACCCTCGCGGCCCTCCGACGGCGACGGCTCTTCGCCTATCTCTGCCTCTGCAGCTCCGCCAACGACGGCCGCGCCCTCCGCCGCACGTCGCCGTTATGGACGAGAACATCGGCTTGCGGCACGAAGGCTCCCACGCTGCGCTGTCGGCCTCTGCCGCGTCGCATCTGGCGACCAGCTTCGCCATGTACGAGCCCATCTCGCGTGCCACATCTCCCGGCATCCCCTATCTCAAGACGGACGAGGACGACAAGAAACGATACCGGCCCCGAACCTTCGCCTACTTCCAACAACTGCCCTTTGAGGTCGAGGAGGAGGCCCAGCGCGATGCCGCCCTCCATGGCATTCTGAAGCAGCTCTACATTGCCATACGCGCCGAAGATTTTGCCCCAGGCGCCCTGCACTGGACGAGAGAGCTTCAGGCCTGGCTCAATCTCAAGTTTGAGATGACGCGGGAGCTGCGAGCCAAGCTGGCCAAGCTCTTCTACTCGCTGGCGCTGGCTCCCGGTCTCGATCCCACTGCCGCCGACCGATTCCTGCGCATGGTCTTGACGCTCACTAGGTACGCTGCCCGAGCCCCCAGAATTCCCGCTGACTGCCACCCGTGTCTAACCTGACCTTTGCCGTACAGGAAGAACCACTACCTCAAGCCCGGCGAGGACCTCACGCTGGACTGGCGGCCTTTGTGGAACGAGATCAAGGCTTGGGTGCTTCCCTCGGAGGGCCCGGCTCACCAGAGCAATCGGAGGCGAGCGGCGAAGCAGCTTCTGAAGCTCTGCACCCACGCCCATACATACTTCGACCCCAAGGACCGCCCTGCCATTCTTGAGGAGCTTCTCCCCTACTTCGGCGTCAATGAGCTTCCCAATGCATTCATCGTCATTGGCGCTCTCAATGCCTTGCTGCCCAGCCATCCCGCCCCCGCGAGCGAACCCCAGGCGCAGCCGCAGCACTTCTTCCCCACGCTCTTTCACCTATGGTCCATCATGAATCGGTCCAAGACGGTCGACATGTTCTTCATGGACCTCTTTTCCCGCCTCACCAGGGATCATATTCACTCAGACCACGTCCCCTTTTCTGAGTACGGCATATTCACAAAGGAACAGTCGAATCTCATCTTCACAGCCATGCTGCGCCTGACTCAGATCCCCGTGGGACAGGCCAATTCGCCCTACACACCCGTCGACTACCTCTCCGGCGCGGGCATCTACCTTGAAAGGGACAAGAAGAAGTATCCCATCGCTTACATGATGGCCCGTCTCATCGTCAGCTGTCTTTCCCCAAGCTGCATGGAGCATGAAGAGTCCACCATGTCGAGCTTGGAGGGCCTGATGGAGTCTATTGATACCTTCTTCCACCCGTCCAACCAGGGGGCGTGGACCACCATGCTGGGTCAATTCGTCCTCTACCTGACCGATGGCTTTGTCTCTCGATGGAACCGTGAGCAGAGCGGCGAGCTCGACATCCCCGTGGAACGCAAGATCACCGACGCTTTGAAGAAGCGGTTCGTCGAGTCCCTGAAGGAGGTGACATTCATGGGCTTGTTCTCCAAGAGTACTCGAGTTTCCCACTGCTACTACAATGCCCTGCAAGGACTGGCCTACCTCGAGCCTGACGTGGTGCTTCCTGGAGCGCTGCAGCGATTCTACCCCAGTCTCCAGGGATTAGTGGAGGTGCACCGTACCACGTCGAGTCTCAACAGCTTGCAGATGATTGCAAACGGCATGTGCAAGCTCAAGGGATATCGGTGCCACATTACCGCGCTGCTCGCGCTTGCGCTGCCCGGCATAGATGCGAACGATCTCAACAAGACTCAGTACACGTTAAACTTCATTCAGAGCGTGGCTTACAGCATACCTTTTGCACCCATGACGACTGAGGACAGCCACATTCACGACACGACCCTCGCTATGCAATGGGTGCAGGCCGAGATGGACCGCATGGAGCGCGACGGCCAGAACGTGCAGATTGATTATAACAAGGAGCTCAGCGACGAAGACGAAGCCAACATACTGCGCTCGTCGACGGCAGGCTTCGGCGAATTCGTCCTGACACTCCTAGGCAAAGTCTTCACCTTGTTAGAGAACCTGCCAGATGCGAATCAAGTTCGCGGCGGGACGCCCGAGGACAACGTCATTAATGCTTTGCCGGCCGCTCTGTCTCCCTTGTTTGCCTCGCTGTCGCCGGAGCTCTTCGACATGGCGCTGGAGAAGATCGCCACGTTCGTCTCGAGCCACGTCGTGCACCAGGCCCGCGATGCCATGGCCTGGATCATGAACGCTCTCTGCAAGGTCAACCCAGAGAAGACTCTCAAGGTGTTCATCCCCATGCTCGTCGTCAACATACGCAACGAGATCGACTACAACAATGCCGCGTCCGACCGCACCACTGGCACGGACTATCTCCCTCGAGACAGAGCCCTCGTCTGGCATGTGAGCATGCTCGCCATGTCAGTGGTCCATGTCGGCAGAGAGGTGCTCAAATACAAGGAGGAGCTGCTTGGCATTGCCGAGTACATGCAAGAGAAGTGTCGGGGCTTGCCCACCATTCTCGTGTCCAACTACATTCATCACCTGCTGCTCAACCTGACACACACCTATCCCATCGACCATGCACTGTACGAGCCGGACGTGATCAAGCGCGGACTGGACATTGGCGACTGGGGAAAGACGACCTCTCCGGCTGATCTTACCATTCGATGGCATCAGCCGTCACCACCAGAGATAGAGTTTGCGGTCGAGTTGTTCGCATCGCAAGTTACCTCCGCTGCCCAGCAGCTGGAGCTGCTCATGAGCGACAATCCGCCTGTCAGCAGGGAGGGAAAGAACAAGGCATGGTCAGACGAGGTGTCTCGCTTGATGCAACAGATTCGCCTTGTCATTGCCGGCATGGCTACCATGTTTGATCCTCAACGTGCATCTGGCGATGACACTGTCGAGGTAGGCGATGATGATATGGTTGATGCGGATGGCGACGAAGATATGGTTGTTGACGATGATGATGCTTTGGCTGAGGATGCTGAGGATGAGGAGTTGCGCCCGCAATTCCGCTACAAGGCTGGCTACCTGTTGAAACCCGACGAACCGGCGTACAGTCGGATTCACGAGCTGCGCGACGAACTCGGCCACCTCCTTACAAAAGCACACGCCTTCTTAAACCAAAAGCAGGAAGACGACGTAAACTGCTTCACCGCTCTGTGCTCCGCCTATAGAACATGGATCACAGATGTGGGCATCGAGCGATCGGCGCATCCGTTGGAAAGACATGTGAGGCTTTACAAAGCGGACATTGCCGCCTTCAAGATCAAGGGTCTGCGAAAGGTATATCCGCGACCGCTGTTGATCAAGCGTGCTGAAGCGTACCACATGCTGCGCATGAAGCACAACGCTTCCGCTAGGCATAAAAGCGAGCTGGACAAGCGACTCTTACTCGACCTCGCGCACTCGTGCTTGTCTATGTATGCCGACGTTCGCCGTGTCGCGCAGAGCGCTCAGGACTCGTCACTTAAGGTTCTGATCGGTGGCAAGCCACTTGTCGTCCCTGCGATCCTCGAAGGATTGCGATCCGCTATCGACGCCAATGATCACGATAAAATCAAGGGAGCAATGTACACGCTCCTTTATACGTCTTTGCTTAGAACCATCTTGAAGGACTGGAGATTTGCTCCGGAAGCGATGCGCCTATATATTGAGACCGCAGGGATCGACAAGCCGTCCATTCAGGCCCTGGGGACCTCCGCGCTATACTCCATGTTCGAATTCGGCAAGCCCTTGGAGCGGGCGATCATGGTCGATAACGCTACGGTCCGCATCATCGAGCCACCATCCGACGTCTCAACCGCCATTGACACCAGGCATCAGAGCATCGTGCAGCGCCGGAAGAGGGTCGAGGACGCCAAGGCGAAGCTCGGCCTGGAGCTGACCAAGAGGGCAAAGGGGGCTCATTGGAAGATTGCCACGAGGTGCGCAATGATCGCCACCAACTTGTGCCTTCGCTTCGACGACATTGCCCCGACCGAGTTCGTCGACCTCGTTGCGCAAGGCACGAACGATCCGCACCCTGGCTTGAGAGGATATTACCTGAACTCCTTCACTGCGCTCTTCGCCGTCATTGACATGCGCGCGGTCTACGGCCACGAGTACACCAACTATCTCCTCGAGAAGGAGGTTGGAGACAGGAATAGGCTCCAGATTCCCGTTGAGAAGGGAGATGCTGAATTTACGCAAAAGTTCCTGGACGCATTCAAGCACGCAGAAGGCGCCGAGTACCTGGTCGACTTTGACCACCCCGGATGGCTCGTCTGGGGCAAGAAGTTCACTGCGTTCCGAGCGCGCCCGCTGCCGTTTGATGCATACGACGACGTAGAGACGGCAGTGCGCGAACAGATTGGCAAAATATTGACCAGGGAGTGGCTCTCTCAGTGCTTTGATTACTTCAAGCAAGAACCACGAGACTCTAATACGGACAGGTTCCGCATGAGCTACGTGTATCTCTTGATGCACGTCTTCGATTTGATGCACTACGGCAAGACTACGGTCACGCTGGACGATGTCAAGGAGATGACCCAGGAGGTGTACGGCGACGGCAGCGATAAGCACCAGCACCGAGCGACATCTGAGATTCTGGGCGCATTGCTGGCTGGTTCCAGCGATGACCCTCCGGAGATCCGTAACCGCGTCTGGGAGTTTGCGGCGCCGATGCTGCTGAAGATCTTTACGGATGACCTGACGCCCGAGAATCTGCAGTACTGGTTGACGTGTCTGCACGTCATCCTTGATGCAAAGGATCCCAGACGTTCGCATGAGATTGTGGACCGCCTGCAGTCTTTCCGACTAGACATGTCATCGAATGCTGCTTTCAAGGAGTCCTCAAAGGTGCAACTGATTGAGTTTGTTGTGGCTGATGGCGGATGGCACTTCCGCAACGCGCAACCGATTTTGGAGCACTTTGTGGAGCACATCGATCATCCTTACAAGGCGGTGCGAGAGGCCATTGGTAGGCTTTTGTCGGCCATTCAAAAGTCGCGATACCACGAGTCCTTCGAGAGCGTGCCGAAGTTGCTAGAAGAGAACAAGAGGGCGTCGTCGATCGGAATTCGGCCGTACCAGCCCTCGGCAGAGCTGTCAGCGACGATTAAGAACATCTTCGAGCGACTTGAGAAGTGGCGTCACGAGCGAACACCGGGACAGCAAGAGCAGTCGTCCTACACTGCAGGCTCTAAGACTGTGCTTATGTGGCTGGACTGTACGCTCTCGTCACATGAGTGCACCGAGCTGGTTCCGTTTTTTGCAACGCCCTTTATGGAGCAGCTGCTGCACATGATGGACGTCAAGGAAGACCCTGAGCTCATGAAGGTAGCGTACCACGTGTATCGTCATCTGCCAAACATTCCTTTCAGGGACGGAGAAGAGGCCGAGTTCATCGACGCTCTCATCAAGATTGGCCGCACGGCAACGAGCTGGCACCAACGGCTGAGGGCCCTGGTCAACATGCAGGTCGTCTACTTCCGGCGGCTCTTCCTGACCAAGACGCCTCAGCGCGACGCCCTCTTCAATGCCGTCTCGGACATGCTGGCCGATGCCCAGCTCGAAGTGCGATCGTGCGCTTCGACGACGCTGGCCGGCATGATCCGATGCTCGCCGCGCCAAATCCGGGACCCGATGATCGCGCGCCTCAAGCAGCGCTTCGAAGACGAGCTCCGGCAGAACCCGATGCCGCGTCGCGGCCGCAACGTCGCCGGCACGGAGACGCCAGTCGACGTCCACAAGCAGATCACGCGGCGACATGCGGCGATCCTGGGCCTTGGCGCCCTCATCGAGGCGTTCCCGTACGCGACGCCGCCGCCGGAGTGGATGCCCGAGGTGCTGGCGACGCTGGCGAGGAAGGCGTCTGGAGATCCAGGCGTGGTGGGCAAGGCGACCAAGAGCATCTTGAGCGAGTTCAAGAAGACAAGGCAGGACAGCTGGACCGTGGACCAAAAGGTAAGGCCTCGTTGTAGGGAGAGTTTGATTACGGCGCTGACACGTGGTGCAGTATTTTACTCAGGAACAGCTCGAGGACCTGGAAGGCGTGCTGTGGAAGAGCTACTTTGCCTGAGGCAGCGAACTATTTGCGGTGCGAGCTGGCAAGCTCCGACCTCCCTTTTGTTCCTTCCGACACCTGCGACGAGCCACCGACCATGTCGTGTACCGCAGCGTTGACTGGCAGCATCGCTCCTCTCGCCGCGGCCACGCCGTTGCGGTGCGAGCTGGCACAAGGCTTTGATGGACGAGAGGCACAAGCACAAGCCCGGTGGGTAGATATTGCGTAGCAGAGCAGCAGGCTTGTTTCATTTAGCTGCCAGCTTCTGCTGGGCGAGTGCGAGATTAAGGGGGCGGCTCGGCTCGGAAATGTATTTGTACGAGTTCCTGAGGCAACTTGGCGATAGACGTGAGAGCGCGCCAGGGTAAGTTAGTATCCAGCGCGCAATAGTACAAGCGAAAGTACCTTAGTCAGTAGCGAAGTACAATATGGATGCGAAGTATTCATGACAAGCCGACGAAAATGAGAGCATGATGTCCTGGTGGCGGAAGTGCGAATGCGTGGGAAATGGTGTAGCCTGTTTGCAGCAGTGGTGGGCGTCCGGGCGCTTGCAGAGCGACCACGACTCGCCCAGGATGTCTCTCCCGCGCGGCAAACAGCAGATGGGAGCGCTTCGGGTCCAGTGACTTGACTGCGAAATGAGCAGCTGACCGAACGGTTGGAGAGGGAGCTGCTGGTGCTGGGTAGTACACGACAGCCCCTCCACACCCTTCGGCGCGCCTCGCCTCCTCATTTCCCTTCCCAGCAGCGCGACGGACCTTGTTGTTTTCTTCTCTCTTCGGACACGGAGAAACTTGATCGACTGGGAGAACGATCCTGCGCAGCCGCTGTCTTTTGTCTGGCGAGGGAGCCCGTTTCGTTTGCGCTGATAGTCGTCCCTGGCCATCTCCAAACCCCCGGTCAAGCCACCGCGCAATCAGACCAAGGTGAGCTTCCGTCTTGTTGTTGACGGAGGTCCGTTTGTCCACTGACCTCTTGCGCCGGCGCGCGCAGACTACCACTCTTTGACGATTCGCATCGCGTTTCTAGGAAACCTTGTTGCTTGAGAGGTAAGCTGCCTGTACGGGGATGGGCGTCTTGCTCTGCGCTGTTAAAGGCGCGTGCTCGGCGCAAGCGATGTCGCTGCGCGCATTGCCCGCTCCTGGACCAACAGCCTCACGAACGTCCGGCGACAAAGGGGTGCTCAGCTTGCTCACAATTCCTTTAGTAGATTTAACAATCTCAACCCACACTCGAAAGCTCCATCATGGCCCGCGAAGGCACGCGCTCGCAGACGGGCCACTCGCGCCCGCGAGTCTTCTCGGTGCCGGACACGGCGCCCGCGCAGAAGCGTAAGAGCACGAAGACCGCGGGCTCTGCGACGACAAAGCGAAAGAGGCCTGCTGCTTCTGGGGGCGCCGCGGCGGGCAAGGCCGCGGGTGTGACCAAGAAGAAGGGGGTTGTTGGGAAGAGCGCGGCCAAGGTGAGTTGACGGTGCTTTTCTCCGTTTGTGTTGCAGGCGATTGCTGCCTTCTGGGTGTCCTATGCGAAGGGATAGGTTTGTGGAGGTGTGCTGGCATTCGAGAGGCTTGCGGCGCAGTCCTTAGTGACGGTCACTTACACGATTTGCAGGTCAAGGCTGATGCCAAGGCGGTTGAGAAGAAGGTCACTGGTGCCGCAAAGGCCGCGGAGAAGGTATGCATCTCGTATTCTACACCTGCTGCTCAGAGCCTGGCCGGGCTGACCCATTGCAGGAGACTACCGGGGAGACCAAGTGATGGACGGCACGAGTCTCACGCGCTCTCCTGAGTTGAGCCATTTCCAGCGTTGCACCCTTGCCATGTGTATGTAGATTTACGTCTTTTTGTCCTGCTGTCCGTTTCCTTTCTTTCGCCTGTTTGTTTGCTTGTTTGTCTTCTGTTGGGGCGGAGTCTGCGGGTTTTCTGGATCACAGGCTATGTGGCGAAGCATCCCGAAGACCGGCTCTCGCTGCACGGAACGTGTTCGGTTTGAGGGATGGATGAATGGTTTGCTTTAGTAGTATGGGAAGCATAAACTTCGTTTCTTCTCCCGCTGTTCTCTGCGCATGATGTGGGCTGGGAAAGGGTCAAGATGCTCGTCGACGTAAATGTGTGGCTGTAGGCGTACTGCTTGGCTGTCTACTTGAACTGTGTTAAGGGGACTGTGTCAGACCGGAGGCAATGCCCGCAATCGGAAGGTCAGTTTGCTGCCGGGCTGAGACTGGGTTTAATTTGCGGTAACAGCGAACTACTACGCTTCTCTCCGATGGCAGTCATTGCTGGTGATGCAGGAGGGCTTGGTGAGGCGCTTATTAGTTCCCTAGACGTCGCGGCACGGACTCGTATTGTTGAAGTGGAAAAACGACGCCGGCAACCCACCAAAGTACACCAAACTCGCTAGACCGACGGATGAAGGTCAGAAGAAGGGGAGTTCTTGACTGGGGTCTCAGCCGCAGCTGTCTGGTCGTGGGCGATGATGCAAAACTAAGGTACCAGGAACCAGGAACCAGCGCTGCAATACGGTAGAGCTTGGCATGGTTCTTACGGTGCCGCGAAGTTGGGCCACCATTCTAGAATCGTCTCTGTTCATTCCATCATGGCCAATGCGTGCTGCATGGGGATAGCTTCGCTAGTCGGCGTGTCAGTCACGCCTACAACAAGGTTGCCTCTCTGTCTGCCTTGGTCAGTGGCTGCCCCTCACCTGGCCCTCACCACTGCTGGCGGCCATTTGGCGGGGCAGCATCCCGTCCCTTTTACATCGACTGCCTGCGACTCATCGTGCACAGCCTCGCCAACAGTGGGATCCCTCCCTCGCGGTCGCAGCTCTTGCGCCTTTGGCTGCTTCCGGGCCGCAGCTGGTACGAGGCTGACACGAGCAAACTGGAAAACCAACGCCAGCAGAGGCGACCCGACTGCCGCGCGAGTCAAATCCGCCAGCGCTCAACAGCCGCAGACGCCTGCCCGCATCCTCACGGCCCTCACTTGCCCGCATCGGATCTCAGTCCCTCCTGCAGCCTTGCACCAGGAGGCCCGTGGCAGCCGCTGTGACTACATCTTGCCGGCCACAGCCTCCCCGAGGCCATGGACTGGGTCGGCCAGGCAGCTCAAGAGCAAAACGGGCGATAGCATCAGTCGACACCGTCATTCCGTCTCATATGATTGGCCTGCCCGCGACGCTTGCTCCCCTTCTCCGATATGTTGAGGTGACCGACGTCAAAGGAGGTTTTAGCAAGCGGTCCCAGCTCAAATAGGCCATTGCCGTTCTTTCAAGGATTCTCGTCGACATCCTTGGCCTCATGTTGGCTGGCACCTCGTCTTTGTTATTTAACCATCGACGTGCGCTCTCTCATGCCGCAATTGCGGTCTGGCTCGCGGCAGCTCAAGAGGCCTGCTGACGTAGCATTTGGAACCGCACTTCGCAGCAACAGCATCAGCATTAGCAGCAAGGACAGCAGCAGCAAGTCTCCCATCATGACCCAAACCTCTCCGAACAGCCCAGGGCTCCGGCGTCAGCTTTCTATTGACGGGGGCGAAGACGTCAAGGCTGCGCAACGGGTTTACCAAGACCAATTACAGGACCTCGCCGCCATGGATCCAGGTCAATGGAAGGCCGTGACGGAGCTTCCCAATACCTTAGACCTAGGGGACCAACTCGACAGGGACAGCTACCTTGCGGCGCGTGCCAACATTCTTCGTGTCGAGAAGGGCATAGGTTTCGACTCACGGTGCCGACTCAGAGCTACGTCGCTAGAGGAGCGGGCCAACAAGATCATACACGCCCTCCGAAAGCGGGATGAAGCGCAAGTTTACGATCGCGCCGAGCACAGGACCGGGCACGGTGGGCAGACGCACCGGCGGTTCGCCGGAGACCGCTTCCTTTCCAACATTGATCTCATCCGTCAGACGTCGCTCTTCAATGTGGCGTGCCACATGCCCAAAGGCGCGCACCTGCACATCCACTACAATGCCTGCCTACAACCACGCGTACTCCTCGACGTGGCCAAAGGCATGGACCGCATGTTCGTCACGAGCGACTTGCCGCTGACAGCCGACGGCGACAGCGTCAATTTTGACAAGTGCGAAATTCAGTTCTCCATCCTCAGCCCGGACAAGGAGAAACCTGGCAACATATTCAGCTCAGCATACGAGCCCCGGCAGACAATGGGGTTTGCTGAATTTCTTGAGGAGTTTCCGCGCCATCATACGCGGGTGACCGCGGATGAGTGGCTAGTGAACAAGTTGGTCTTTCACGAGCAGGAGGCGTACGGCATGCTCCAGACCGCGGCTGGGTAAGTACACTCCGACTCCCAAGTAAGCCTGGATACATAGCTAACGTGAGCAGAGCGTGGGAAAAGTTCAATGGGCGGACACGAATGATGAAAGGCCTATTTAACTACGAGACGGCCTACCGCAGATACACACGCCTCTTCCTCGAGGACCTTATGCGCGACAATATTCAATACGCAGAGATCAGGCCGAACTTTATGACGAGCAATCAATTATACTACGACGATGGATCAGGTCCCATAAACAACTGGGGTATCATGCAAATGATCATAGAAGAAGTCGAAAGGTTTCAGACGGACATGACTGCACAGGGTCGCTTCTTTGGGGGACTCAAGGTGATTTATTGCACACCGCGCGTGTTTTCGCCAAAGGAGGTTGAGGTGGCTTTGACAGAGTGCTTGCGCTTCAAGGAGCATTGGCCTCAATGGATAGCAGGTGAGCTGGCTCGATTTGGTGTCCCTTGTTCTACGCTAACGTGAGCTGCACAGGCTTCGACCTCCTCGGCGAGGAAGCCCAGGGACGACCTCTCAAGGACTTCGTCCCTCCGCTGCTCGACTTCAAGAAGGCATGTGTTGCCAAAGGGCTCGACATCCCCTTCCTCTTCCACTGCGGCGAGACTCTCGAATCGGGCACCGACACAGACCACAACCTCGTAGACGCGCTGCTGCTGGGATCGAAGCGCATCGGTCACGGATTCGCATTGGTGCGGCACCCGCACATCATGCAGCAGATGAAGGCCCGCGGCGTGTGCCTCGAGCTGTGTCCCATCTCCAATGAGGTCCTGGGGCTGACACCCCGTGTTGGCGGGCATGCCATGTACACGCTGCTGGCAAACAACGTGCACTGCACTGTGAATTCGGACAATGGCGCAATATTCCAGTATGTGACAAGATGACGGAGAAACTTGGAAGACATTGACGAATGCTAACATATGTGTTTCAGATCGACGCTCTCGCACGATTTCTACCAGGTTATGGTCGGCAAGTCAGACATGGACCTTTACGGGTGGAAGCAGCTCGTGCTCTGGAGCATCGAGCACGCTTGTCTAGACGACAGCGAAAAGGATACCATGCTGCGAGAGTGGGAAACTCAGTGGGACCTATTCCTGGCTTGGGTCGTTGAACGCTACGGAGATGTTGTAAGTGAGGGAAGGTAAGCTGGTGACGCTAATTATGAGAGCGCTTGGCGTTGGTGTAGACGAATGGTGGCTCCTGGCTGCTGATGATTCTGCCAGGCAGGAAACAACTCTCGACGTTGAACTCTGGCGCAGTGTTTACATAGATACCACACAGGGGCAGGCAATGACTGCATGCATACATGATAGATAACGTTTGTTACTTAGCTATTACTGGAATTTTGATGTGCGAGGGTCAGTCTTGATGGTCCATCTCGGAAACCGAGGAGATCACTTGTCCAAAGCGTAGGGAGCTGGCAAGTCTAGCTGAAGAAGTCTTTCATGTTTGAAAATGATGATCTATGTAATATCAAAATTACGCTCAATGCAAAGAGTCCAGGTACCCGATGATACGTTCAACGCCGCGCCCCGCGTTAATCAATAGAGGCCTCCTTTCTCCGCCCAACGCCGTCCGACATGTTTAAGCAAGGGTGCCTGCAGTGTTCGACCTCTAGTCGTCAAAGTAAACACCCTTTTTCTCGTGAATGTCAATCATGCCGCCGCGGAAGCTGCCCTTCTTCATCTTGTTCTTCTCCTTGGTGAAGCCCTTGCCCTTGGTGACGATGAGGCCCTCGTGGGCGCGCTGGGAGTAGTCCATGGAGATGTACTCGTTCGAGGCGAACTTAGCATCGACCTTGATGTTCTTGGGGATGCGGGAGAAGCGTTCGTTTTGCGTCTTCTTGCCGTTGCGCCCGTTGATGACGGGGTCAGGGGGCAAAGGGGGCTCGGCTGCCGCTGCCTTGGGCGCGGCTGAGTCGGAGTCCAGCGTCTCCGACGAGTCAGACGCGTCCTTGACGGGGGCTTCCTTGGTCTTGCTGGACTTCTTGGCCTTGGCCTTGGCCTTAGCCTTGGCTTTTTCGTCCTCCGAGTCTGAATCAGAGTCGGAAGACGAGTCAGAAGACGAGTCGGACGAGCTGTCGGACTGCGGCAGCGGCACCTTGGCAGCGACTTCGACCTTGACAGGCTCGTCGGAGTCGCTGTCGCTGTCGCTGTCAGAATCAGAGCTGGAGCTATCAGAGTCGGAGGAAGACGACTCGGACGAAGAAGAGGAATCGTCGTCCACGTCCATCTTGCCGTCCGAAGAGCTGTCCGAGTCCGAGTCCGAGTCAGCCTTCGCGGCCGCAGCCACTGTTTTTTGCTTCTTGGCTTGCGGCTTGCTGCCGGAGTCGGAGTCGGAATCGGAAGAGGAGCTAGAGTCGGAAGAGGAGTCGTCGGAGCTGGAGCTGGCCGGGGCCTTGCGCTTCAGAGTGGCCGGGGCCTTGGCCTTCTCGTTTTCGCTCTCGCTTTCACTCTCGTCGGAGCTGTCGTCGGAACTCTCGTCAGAGCTTTCGTCGGAACTCGACTCATCACTGGAGCTGTCCGACTCCTCGGCCTTTGCCGCGGTCGTGCTTCGGGAAGCCTCCCAGGACTGGTACACGTCCACGAGAGACTGGCTGCCGCTCTCGCTACCAGAGACAGCCAGCCCCTTCTGCTCACGCTGCTTCTTGAAGGCACTGTGAGCCTTGCTGAAAGAGTTGTCCTCGAGGAACTTCTCGACCATGTCCATCAGCTGGTTCGGGGGCTGGGACGCAGGCGTCTCCTTCTTGGCGGGAGACGCCGCCTTTGCACTCTTCTTGGGCATGGTTCCGGTAGGTTGTATAGATTCCTTCGCCGCGCCGTTATCGTTTGCGCTGCTAACCGTCGTTTTGTTGTCGGTGTTGTTGGAGAAGAGCCAGGATGGCGGACCTCGCGACGACATGTGCTTGATCAAGCGGGCCGATTAATTTAGATCTTTTCGAGCCAAAGATTGAAAGCCCAAAGATTTGAGTAAGCCGCACTCCAGAGAGGAAAGGAATGTGTCGACTGGCTGCCCGCCAATCTTTTCGTCTATGCAAATCGCAATCGCAGAAGTTCAAGAAAAAAGAAGGCGGAATTCGAGGCCTAGAAAAATTTCTGTGGGCACCCGCTAAGGCGCGCAGCAGGGGTCCAGCGGGTGGGGCCCCGGCTGCTTATCGCCTATCAAGGACTAACCATGCGCCGAATCCCGGCCCGGCGAAGCTGGGGAGATGCTTCGTCCCGCGCTTGACTTTCGAGGCGTACAAGCAAAGCGTCGTGTCGTCGCCGCAGCTGCTCGAGCTTGGTCTTTTATTGGCCTAGCCTGGAGTCACCTCTACGCTCATACGCAGCATCGAAAGTCAAGAAACCCATTGGGCGAACTCTCGCGGCTCCCGGCATCGAAGTGAAGCACTGTTCATCGCGCGACGGCCGCCTCCAGCGGCCCGCCAACTCAGCGATAGTCGCGCTTCCTCCTCCCACTCGTCGCACGCATCCTATGCGACTGCTTCCAACATGAACGCCACCAAGCGCAAGTTCAATGCTCTGCTCCAAGGCCTCGGTAATCCTCGGTCAGCGACAGTCGAAGGCTCGCCCGGCAGCATGAACGACTCTCGAGGCAGTGCCCCCGCCGCGAGCCATGATGCGCTCCTCCAGAAGCGAAGGCGGCTCGGTTTCCCCGAGTCGACGGCGCCCAAGGCTTACAGTCCCTCGTCTACCACCGCGTCCACCATCTCCAGCGCCATTCTCCGAAAATCGAGCACGCAGACCAGCGCCAAGAGCGGCAAGGAGGCGCTGGCCAAGTACTGCCCCGGCGACCGTGACGAGTTGCTCAAGAGGCTTGCGACGTTTCAGGAGCTCACAGACTGGACGCCCAAGCCAGACAAGGTCAACGAAGTCGAGTGGGCGAAGCGAGGATGGATCTGTCAGGGCAAGGAAAAGGTGCGGTGTGTGCTCTGCCACAAGGAGCTAGTTGTCAAGCTCAACCGCAAAGAGGTGGATGGGGAAGAGGTCTCGGTCCTGGTTCCGTCGGAAATCGGTAAGACCACTCCATCGGAGGCCGGCTGTAGAGCAATGGCTAATGCTTTGCAGAGGACGCGTTGGTGGAGAAGTATTGCGAACTCATGGTCGCTTCACATCAGCAAGACTGCCTGTGGCGCAAAAGGGGTTGTGATGGTATGTCCCTTGCCAACTCTGTGTCGCGCCCTCTTCCAACAGATTTCTCTAGATTCTCTGCTGCGCCTTTCTTTTTCGAATTCCTCGGCGACTCTCGCTGCACTGAGACAACGATACGACGAACTTTGCTCTAGAGCCTCCTTCCTCCCATATGAATTCAACCTGCGACTCCCAGACAATTTAAACCTGGATGAAATGCTATCACAGCTACCGCAGAACTTCTTCTCGGACTCACAACCATCCGAAAAGTCGGACGCCTCCACCACCAAACCCGTGAACCGAGCCGCCTTTGCCTTGGCCCTCATGGGTTGGCAGGGTCTGTCAAACTCTCGCATAGGATCGGTTCCCAACTCGGCGTCGTGTCACAGCTGCCTTCGACGCCTAGGACTCTGGATGTTCAAGAGCAAGGAGGTGGACGAGGCTGGTAAGGTTCTCGTGCCTGCGCCCATGGATCACCTCGACTCGCTGCTTGAGCATCGTTTCTTTTGCCCCTGGAAGAGTGCCGAGGCTCAAAGCAGAGGACCTGCGTCGTCAGCCGCTGAAACCAAGCTGGCAGGGTGGGAGACTCTGGCCCAGACCATCAAGAATGGGTCTCACCTGCGAGACGTGTACGAAGGGCGGTCCAAGAGGCTCGGCCGAGTATTCCCTGACAACGCGACCCCGTCTACACCAGTCAGGGGCGCATCAAGTCGGCCTAGTACGCCAGCTGCAGATACGCCCACTGGCCCCGTCACTCCAGGAGCTGAATGCGCACTCGACGACGCAGAAGTGGATGAGAAGGCACGCGATGCGAAGGACAAGGAGCGCTGGGCGAGATTGAGGAAGGTGAAGAGTCTCTTTGACACCAAGGCTGCCAAGAAGTTGAGGCGTCCGCTCAGCCGACCAGGCACAGGGCATTCCAACAAGTCAGGAGGCGCGTGAGGAGTGATGTCTTAATGGAAGGTTATATTCTGCCACCACATTGGCAGCAGCTTGAAGGTTGTTGGTTGTTGGTTGTTGTCTAGCAAGTTCAGGGGTCTTGCGAGCATGGTGTCGGTATAGGTTCATGCATAGTTGTAGCGGTATGTAGCGATTTGTAAGATATCAATGTGTCAACACCGCGTCATTCGCCCCGTTGTTTGTTTCGCAGTTAGCGAGAAGTGATATCGCCAAGTGAAGGCTGACACGTAGCTGCTACGATGTGAAAACGCCAAGAATAGTGCGCAAGCAAACGTCAACAGCTGTGCTGTCAGCTAGACAAACTAGCGAAAGCGGGGGATGGGGCATCTGGGAGAAAGGAGCATATGAACTTTGGCAAATGCAAAAATGAAGGCCACCTCCAAGCCCCGGGCTCCCTGTTGCGCACTCCAGGAACCCAGCTCCAACCGTCTCGCAGGCCACGAACCAGCAAACAAGACCGAGCGCATACAGGAGAACCCAGAGCAAGACCCAAGACAAAGGAGACGAAATGCAACCGGAACGCCTTTAGGAACCCAGAACAAAGAAAAACGTGCTTTAACGCCAGGAATCGAAGCCGCGACCTTTGAGACTAAGCTGGGGGCACGGGGGCGAACCAACGAGCTCCCTCACCGGAGGGCCAATTCCGGCTCGGGCAGTTGTGAATTGATTGATTGTTATTTATTATAAAGGGTAATAGATAGAGCTGTGGTGCGGGCGCTGAACAGCTGCTGAACAGCTGCAAACGACGAGTGGTGCTGGCGGCGGTGCTGCTGAACAGGCGTGCGTTGGCGTGAACGAGGCGCCCTCACTTCCACGGAATGTCGTCAAAGGAGACAATAGGCCCGCTGTATGTCACGGCCTCGGCCTTCTTGCTCACCTTATCCTGCAGCGTAAAGCCCGCCATTTCCAATATCGCTGCCCTGACGCCTCCCATGCCGCCTCCATTGCCGAGCTTGCCTGGGCTGTCCATGCCAGCAGCCGTGACATAGACGTCCGACGTTGCGCCCTCACCAGCCCTCCAAGCCCCTCCAACAGCCCCATCCAGGCTCTTCAGTTCCTCAAGCACCGTCTCCGCCAAGTCGCTGCACCGAGCAGGCCAGTCGTTGCGCCCCTTGTCCGCCTTGGTCAGCACCACCAGCGTGCGCGTGTTGGACTCGGCCAGCTTCTGGAGCAGCCACCTATCCTCGGGCAGGAGCCTCTTCTCCGACGACAGCAGCACCACCGCGCCGCGCAGCATCCGCCGCCCCTCGAGGTACGCGATGATGGACGCCCCCCAGCCGGCCTGGCTGCGAAAGCCGTAGCCCGGCGTGTCGACGAGGACGAGGCTGTGGCGCGGCGGCGGCGAGCCCTTGCGCACCAGCTCGCGCGGTACCTTGGGCCGCGGCCCGACGCCGTAGGCGTTCATGAGCGTCGTGTGGCCGGGGCGCTGGCTGACGCGCGCGGCGCCGGGCCGGCCGATGAGGGCGTTGAGGAAGGACGACTTGCCGACGTTGGACGCGCCCAGGACGACGACCTCAGGGACGTGGTCGTTGAGAGCATGGTGGCGAAGGGCCTCGGCTGAATAGAGAAACTTGCCGGCGTGGGCGAAGAAGCGCTCTGCGGCCGCGAGCTGGTGTGCTTCTGCCTTGGTGGCCTTTGTCGTCAACGGCTTATCGAGGCCGTGACGGATGACTTTGTAGGCGCCGAGGGAGCCTTTGTCAGGCGCCACTTCGTGGATGGCTCGCTGTATGGCTGTCTTGCGGTCAACCGCCGGTGGAGAGGCCTTGGCTTGTGATGACTTGAGGCTTTGGCGACCGGTTCTGCCCGCGGGGGACAGGGATTGACTGTCGGGTGCAGGCCCGGAGTTGTCCTCAGCGTAAGGCCCTTCCTTCGTATGCGTTTCATCTTCATGCAGCTGCTGCACGCGCCCTCGAGCTCGTCGTGTCGCTCCTGGACGTTGTCTTATTCCAAGCCTAGCCGAGACGCAGAAAGGCGCAGAGCGCACATGACCGAGGCCGGGGTCGATGGGCTTTCGGAGGCCCAGCCGCGCCAGCTGCCCCCAGGGCAGCAACATACTATACCATAGACTACCGCTGACTTAAGAGATCCATAGTGGCGACCTTGCTTGGGATGCAGAGCGCGCCTCGAGCGGTGTGGTGTAGTGCGCTGTCGAGACGTGATGTCGAAAGTGGACACAGGCAAAATTAGGTAATGGACCATCTCCACTCACAAATCGCCATCCCAGTCGCAACACCATCATATCATCTCATTCACTAACATCTTGAATTTCATATGTATGACTCGACGCTTTCTTTTGGCGCATCTTTTTCATGAGGAGACATACATCTTCTGCGCGATACATTGGTGACTACTCTTGAAAGTTGAGGGCCCGGCGGCAGCAAAACCTTACTTCTCTTCCGCCATCTACGACTTTGTTCACTCCTCTGACTCTCTCGACTCACAAGTCAAGCGCACCGCGGCTCGGCTGCTCGGCGTCAGCCATGACTTTCAATCTCACCGAGCTGGACGCTCATGAGCAGCCGTCTGACGAGATGCGCGCCGAGTTCAAGTATTTTCAGCGTCTGGATCCTCAGGCCCTGCTTCACGACAAGAAGATAGACGAGCCGCTGGCGCCACCAGAGGAGAGCGGGTTTCGCACGGCCGGGAGCATTACCAGGGAGCAAATAGCGGAAGCGTTCTCGCACCTGGGCCCAGACTACAAGAGCTATGCCAAAGACGATGCGCCGATAATGTTTCACCCCATTCTGCCAGGTTCGAGCCAAATACCTTGCCATATCTTCAGGCGTCAACTAACATGTGCAGGCCTACTCATCATCCCCTCTCTCATCCCGCCGCCAGTCCAGCCTGTGCTGCTCGATCGGATGCTGCATCGCGACCTCAGCAATCCGGATCACCAAACCAACATGCACCTCCACTACAACCTCCCATACCCTCCAGATTCACAGTCGTTCTTCACCCTATCCCCGGACACGCCAGACCTCTTCACCCCTAAAGACCCCTCCGTCCACAAGCCTCTCTCCGCCCGGCAGGTTCTCCAACGGCGTCTCCACTGGCTCACGCTCGGTGGGCAGTACGACTGGACGAACCGCGTCTACCCACCCGCTGCGCCGCCCCCCTTCCCGCCGGACCTGCGCGCGTTCCTGCAGGCGCTCTTCCCTGCCACTTGCGCGCAGGCGGCCATCGTGAACCTCTACACCCCTGGCGACACGATGATGATGCACCGCGACGTCAGCGAGGAGACGGACAAGGGACTCGTGAGTCTGAGCCTCGGCTGCGACGGGCTGTTTATGATAGCGCCCAGCCGGGGGCCTAGCCATGAGCGTGATGAGGCGGCAGAGGACAAGAAATATCTCGTGCTGCGGCTGCGCTCCGGAGATGCCATATACATGACACAGGAGGCGCGGTATGCCTGGCACGGCGTGCCCAAGGTGGTCAGGGATACATGTCCAGCGCATCTTGCAAGCTGGCCGGCCACCGACGATGGCAGCTTCGGCGAGTGGGAGGGCTGGATGCGGAATAAGCGGATAAACCTCAATGTCAGACAGATGTGGGACTGAGAATGCAAACATCACACTGAAAGACCACGTCGTTTCATGAAAACCACTATTTTGCGCTCATCGCTAGAATATGCATTACATTGACGGATGGCTGGCAAACCCAGCTGCCACCTATCGTTCCAAGTATCCTCTCGTAAGACCGACCCGTAGGGTATGCAAAATCCCGCTGCCGCCAGCACATCGACGCCCTTACGCAAACCCAAATCCCTGCGCATTCTCAAGCGCCATAGCCAAACGCTCGCGGAGCACCTCCTTGTCTCTGTACTCGGGCAGTAGCAGCGTCCCGTAGCACGTGTACGCGGTGGGTAGGTGCCCGCCCTCTCCATCCTCCTCACCGTTCTTCTGTACCACGAATTGCAGGTTCCGCATGCCGCCGACTGGCACACGATCCGACGCCGTGACGAATTCGAGCAGTTTGCGCTTCATACGGTCGTCGTACTTACGCACGATGGACCAGAAGTCCCGGATGGCCGGGTGTGACGAGTCCCACCCGACGTAGCGGGTGTACCGTCGGAGCTCAGAGATGTCGATCTCTTGGACGCCCTCCACGATGGACTGGAGAATGGGCGGTGTCAGGATCGAGAGCGACTTTGCATCCAGGCAGGATCGGAAGCCCCGTTCGAATGCGAGGAACTGCGGTCGAACTGATACATCCGTCAGGTAGCGGATGTAGTCGCTCACGTATTCGTCACGGTTGGCGTTGGTGACGAGGGGGGCTTCATTCGCCTCGTCAGCTGCCCGTACCGTTGTTTTTTGCCGGTCGGGAATTCCCTGTGGCCAAAACGATCCCTTCTTTTTCATCTGGCGCGTCACGTCGCTCCCGAACGCCAAAACGGAGTATTCGTACGTCCGGGCAAAGACGTCTTCGACAAGCCCATCTTTCTCGTCCCACTCCAGCAGCGTCGTGAGGCCACTGGCGAGCTCTGGCCAACCGTCAGCGATGTGGTAGAGCTGCTCCACTGGCTGACCCAAGAGTTTTCGGTAGAGCGCCTTTGGAAACGTGACCGGCAGTGTCAAGCCATTATAGATGGCCAGCGACATCAACAAGCCCATCATTTCAAACTTCCATTCCTCAACAAGTGAGCCCGGCACAAACCACGCCATTCGGGTTCTCTCGTCGACGGTAAACGCTCCGTAGCTTGGGTCCAAACACTCCGCAATCGCCAACCGAAAGAATTCCTGCTGGACGCCGCCAGAGTCGAACCCTTCCTCTCCGCCCTTTTCTCCGAGGTGTATCTTCAACGGACGAAGCAGCTCTCGTTCCTGACGCCTCCAGAGCTGATCAAAGGCATCTCGAACGACACTGTCGCGGCCAATTTCAAGAACCAGATACTTTGACGAAGCTGTCCGCAGCAAATCTTTCAGGACGTGTTTGTGATGTGGGTTTGTGACCAGGCTGCCAGGGTCAACAATAGCACACATTCGCGTCTTCAATGAGCTCGATTCCTCAAATGTCCTGCTCATCCTGGAAAAATTAATGGAGCGGAAAAATGATACGAGAGCATCGGAGCTGAAGAGGTATGGGTAGTCCAGCAGATGGTGCCTTTTTCTCGTGGATGTGAATGATGCCCATGCCACTGGCATCTCCATGGCGTCCAAGCGTTCCGAAAAGTAATCCACACGGAACTGAATATCTCCCAAAAGGAGCATGTTTCTATTTTCGTCTGCAGCATGTTAGCGAGCCCATTTTTGGGACTACCGTCGAATTTGCTATGACTTACACAAGGTCGCCATCAGAGACAGGGCACCATGAAAAGGACCATCCCTGGGAAACTCTGGCCGCCCGTCCCATTCCCTCAGCAAGACTGCCCTGGCCCAGTCCAAAAGCAGCGTGGGCACCCGGGTCTCGTGTAACAGCCGCTCAGCCGGGGCAAATTCCAGGATCCGGGCTGGACCAGTGCTCACAAGGTCAAGCTGGCTAAGTAGCGGGCGAAGGATATCGAAATCGGTTCCCTTCTCCTTCGCATTGGTGTCGCAGTCGACGATCTCAGCGAAGCATTTGCGTGCTGTGATAGCACAAAACAGCCGTCGCGCCAATCTTTGGGCAACATCGTTCGAAAAAACGTCTTCATACTCAAGACACATGGAGGAAGGCTGCCGCGCCGCTGCACCACTGCCGGCCAGCACTAGCCCTTGAGAGCGGACGCGCGACATTTCGTACAGCGTCTTCGAGTCCGAGACACATGGGGCCGCCGCCACAAGTGCGTGCAAACAGATCGACATGACACAAGCAGCCTCAAAGTTGGAAATGGGCGACGTGTTGCCCCCCAAAAAACTTCCTGTCTGCAAGCGCACTTTTTTCAGCGACTCTGGCGGGACAAACAGGCTCTTGGCAGCCAACCATAAGCTGTGAAGCACGAGAGTTGGTGCGACCCGCGTCATGCGCAGCATGCAGTACCATAAACTCTGTGAGTCGTACAGCTTGCCGTCTTTTGTGAATGACTGCACCAAAGACTGAGGATTGCTCAACACGTCAAACATGGTCTGCTCATTGAAGGCTTTCCACTGGGTCCTGGGAACAGCAAGCCCGGGGTGGCGCCGCCTGACCAACTTGCGTTCCTTATGTTGCGGTATTGGGTATATTTCGCTTGCTTGCAGAGGTCCAAAAAATTGCTTCTCCGAGGTGTGGTCCTCCTGGAATGTGTCGCAAATGAAGTCGACAACATGAACGTCGAGCCGGCGTAGAGACTGCGGCAAGGGGTAGTTGATCCACGACGAATCCTCTACTGGCCTTGCTTGCTCGACATCTGCTTGGATGGATCTGCGAAGTGCTCCTTCTCCAGGCTTGCTTTTGACACGTTTGGTTTGATCGCCATCAGAGTCTCCTGTGTCAGACGATCGCAGGTCAACTACTTTCACCTCCTCAATCGTGGAAGGGGAGAGACAAGGCACATTCTCGAAGAATGCCGGTTTCAGCGGTATTTCAGGAACGGCACGAGTAATGACGTTGGGGGCAATTCTCGTCGTGCGAGATCGTTTATCGGGATGGAAGCCATTCAGCGTAGGGTTCTTTGGTCCTTGCTTAGGCTCGTCTTTTTTAATTGGCGGCGGCAACGGATCCAGAGATCCCCTCTTATTCGAGTTGGATGGTGCGGACGGGCGAACTGAGCCCTTCGACCCATGCCTCGGTTTCGAAGTCTTCTTGGGAGATGGCGAATCATCAGCTTCCGGGGTTGTGCGTTGACTCTGCTCCTTGTCGTGTTTGGCAGTTTTCGGTGTTGGGTCGCTTTGAAAACCGTTGGCAGACAACCGGCGCTCGGTTGTCTGCGATGATTCATGCGCTTCTTGGGTTGCCGATTCCGAATCTTCCTCCTTGTCGGGTGTGTCCTGACAACTAACCTCGGAAAACTTCTTTTCCATGTACTCGATGCCTTGGGGCGTAAGCCATTCCAGCATCTTGAACGCCACTGTGCCAAAAGCGGTGGCGGCGAACGATCGATAATCCTTGGTAACGTGCTGTTCGCGTATGCTGAGTTTGGGAGTTGGTGCGTCATCGCGACTATCGGCCGAAGGATGGCTGCGGCCATCGTCGTCCCTGTCGATAAGTTCGCTATGTGAGGTGGACAACGATGGTCGCTGGCGCTGCGCGGATAGGACATGGTTCGATTTCGACTCGCTTTTTGGCGTGGATCTGGCCGGTACGGGCGCGCTGCTCGCCGGCTTGTTATCCAGACGCGGCAGCGCGCCAAACCTTGCTGTGAAGACAAGAGTGCCAGCAGCGGCAGGAGGGTCTGTTGATCGGCGTAGGAAAGGACAGAGGTCCTTGTCGGGGTTGTCCTGGCTCGCCAGGTATACTGCTAGCGTTCGCGCACTCGTCGGGCTGAATCGTCGGATGGGAGCTTTGCCGGCAAGCCTCTTCCGGCACGTAAAGCACGTCGACGTTGTGCATTTGGGAGAGTCGCAGCCAGTTCGCAGCTGAAACACATATCTGCAGTATCAGAGTCAGTATGGGCACAGTACATGGCATACGCATGTCCGCATCAGTCGGACGTACCGGTCGACGAGCAGTTGGAAGTCATGCCGGCGGCTAGCGCGATGGATGGCGTAGACTCGACGGGGGTTCTCGATGTCCTGGACCAGGTCGCGCAGCTCCTGAGGCGCATCATCAGGGAGGCGGGCGAAGGGTGCTTCTTGCCAGAGCCCAGCCATCAAGTCGGGCTGGTCTAGAGAATTGCGTCGGCTCTTCCGATGGCCGGCACGGCCGCCATGGTTTGACTCCGAGGCATCGCCGCCAGCGATCGGATGCGTCGAGTGGCTCATGGCCATGGGCTGTCTGCCTGCTTATGCCAAGGCTGTAGCACGACGCATACCGCCCGTCTGGCGTGCTCGAAATCGGCGCGCAGGGGCGAGGACGATAATGGGAGCGCTTCGAGGCGGAGTGAGGTGAGGCGGCTCCCGGATCCGGAGGCGATGGAGAGAAGTGAGGTAGGGATGAGTTTAGGTTGCGCTGATGATTACGGCGGACGTCGCGCTAGGGAGCAGTTGTAGGCGAAACCTCAGGGGGTGCCTGGGCGCCACGCGGAGCGGTCGGTAGCGGGTACGAAGACGGCAGGGTGCGCCTGATCTCGCTAGCCCAGCCGTGGCAGCCTCAGCCCCAGGCCTCCGTGACGTAAGGCGACTGATGACAAAGATGCGATGCGCTCCACGCCGGTACAGGACAGGAAAGGCGCCACCGAGAAAATGGGCACGGACGACGGGACTGGCGCTCGCTTCCGTCGCTGGAGCCATCTGGCTGGAGGGAGTCATCGACTGCTGAACAGTTAGGCGCTGACCCGCCCGAGCCTGCCCCGCCATGCACCTGCTGCGACTGCCAAAAAGTCAAACCCCGCTGCCAAAATCTGCGTCGCCACGAATATTATAAATTCCTTGACGTCTGCATTTCGACACTGCGTCGACCACCCGCGCTTGGCCGATATTCCCCATCTCTGCCAAACCGTTGCGACTTCTACCTGGGCTCTAATACCATCCGTCTACTGATCAAGATCGAGTTTCCCCCTTCTGCCAACATGGCGAGCGCCAATGCTGGGCCCGGCGTTTCCGGTACCCCAGCGTCGCATCCGTACACGTGCAACACTTGCCAGGTTGCCTATCGCAACATCGACCTGCAAAAAGGGCATATGAAGAGCGACTGGCAGTGAGTGACTCCGCGACTTTGACGTCTGATCATCTCTTGGTCTGGCCTTTCGCTGACAGCGGCACCTTCCATCAGCCGATACAATCTGAAGCGCCGTGTGGCTTCCTTGCCCCCCATCTCCTCCGAGGTCTTTTCCGAAAAGGTCCTTCAAGCGCGCACGGCGTCGACGGCCGAGGCGGAGAAGGCGTATTTCGAGCGCGCATGTGAGACCTGCGACAAGACGTACTACAGCGAGAACGCCTACAAGAACCACCTGCTCAGCCAAAAGCACAAGCTGAACCTGTCCTCCGCCGCTGGGCAGCGTCATGACGACGAAACCACCTCTGTCATCAGCTCCACGTTCTCCCTGGGTGAGCCGACGGCCGTTGCCCGCGACGAAGTCGACTCCGACGCCGAGGACGAGTTCAACCAGGTAATTAAGAGCCTGCAGAAAGCCAAGGTCTCGCAGTCGCAGCAGCGACCCTCTCCCGTCAAGCGGCCGTCGAACCCGCACCGCGTCGTTGAGGAGCGGAATGGTTCAGCCGACGACGAGTCGACGACGACTACTGGTGGTCCTGAGCCATCCTGGACGGTGAACTCTTGCATATTTTGCAACTATGAGTCTCCGACCGCTTCACTCAACGCCAGCCACATGGAGCGTTTCCACGGCATGTTCATTCCTGAGAAGCCATATCTCGCGGACTTGGAGGGCCTCATCAAGCACCTCCAACGCCAGGTCAGCGAGGCTCATGAGTGCCTCAGCTGTCGCAAGCAGAAGTCCACCGTGTTTGGCGTCCAGACTCACATGCGTGACAAGGGCCACTGCAAGATCCCATACACGTCGGAGGCAGAGCAGCTGCGGATCGGCGACTTCTACGACTTCAGAAGCACATACTCGGACGGTGAAGATGATGACGATGACGAATCTGACGATGGCATCACGGAGGGAGAGAATGGTGGCGCGAAACTGGGGCTCAAGCGTCAAGAAAAGGTGGTGGGACCGGACGGTGAGGTGCTGGGTGAGGACGAGGATGCCGATGGCTGGGAGACGGACAGTTCAGTCTCGTCGCTCGACTCGGCCGACCTGACAGCTGTGCCCGCAGAAGGCCACATCCACCAATTTGAGCGCCTCAGCAAGCACCCCCACCACTCGCGCGCAGATCCTCGAAATCGCCATCAGGTCGACGGCTGGCACTCTCGCGCGCACAAGCATGTCCACGCCGTCTTCTACGACGACTTTGGAGAGCTGCATCTGCCGTCCGGGAAGTCGGTTGGACACCGCTCCCTGAACAAGTATTACCGCCAGAACCTCAACAGCTACCCCACGCCCGAGGAGCGAGCGGAGCGGTTAGCAATCGAAGGAGCTGGGTCTGGATCGGAGCGAGAGCAGGCCAACGGCGACCGTCGGCTTGCTGTTCGTGACCGCCGGGGCCGGGAAGTGATCCCACGCGGCGCCCTGGGCATGGCTGGTGTCTCGGATGCAAAGAAGCAAGAGGTACGCAAGATGCAACAACGCAGCCGGGATATGGAGCAGAAGCGGACCAAGCGGAACGACCACAAGTATGGCACGGCGGCGAACAACCAGAAGGGGTACTACTACCGCTACGATGGTGGCGGTTAGTTGAATTCGATACAACTGCAAATAGAAATTGATGCCTAGCGAGGGATTGCAAAGAACCTCGTCCCATATCATATTGCAGGATGATGCGCAGCCATTTAGAGTGCTGAGATGCCGATGCCACAAGTCCCACGACCGGCTGCCGGCTCGCAATACCAAAATAGATGCGGAACCGGAAGAAGCGAGATTTTCTGGACGTTCCAGGTTGCCCAGGCCGGAGCCGGGATTGATAGATATCGCTCATGCGAGCCACATCCAATCAATGGCACCGACGGCCTCATGTACTCTAGAAAGCAACCTGCGCGCAGATGGTTCCATGTCTTTTTAGCAGACCGACAATTGCGCCACGCGGTGACGGGCGGTCCTCTTATTGCAGCCCGACAGGTGAAGGACACACTGGAAGTGAATAGAAGAGACTTCACCAGAGTAGCCATCACTCTTCGCCGTCGTTTCTTGGCTACCCTGAGTGGGAGCGAAGGCACACATCGGTGTATTCTTCTGGCGAAGAGCCGATGTTGTCTGAAAAAGGGCCACTATTAAGCGCCGGCAGCCATCCATTCACATGCACGCGACAGCTAGTGGCCAATTACAGCGCGAGGCTAAGGACCAAGAATAGACTGGCCGATCCACCGACGGGCCAGATCCACCAACGGGAAGAGTCTCGTCCCTCCGCACGGAGAGGAGCATCCACTTCCCCGTGCGGATGCTTGATGCTTCGTACCATTGCTCAATGTTGGCGCGCGCCGCTGGTTCGTGGCGGGCAAGGCAGCGACGGCGAAGGTTGAGCCGCATCCTTCAAGCGTCGAGTATTTTTCTTACGGAGGAGCAGAAGAGTATTGAACACCGGGCATGCGGAGCTAAAGCGAGGCTGCACCGATGTCGTGTAAGTGAAGACTCGTGGCCAAAAGGCTGTTTCAGCCATCCCATCCATTTCCATTCACCCATGTCTCGCGCCGCCGACCTTACTCGGTTGTCATTGCCAATGGTTGGCAAGCATTCAGCCATGGCTCGGGGCACTACCCTTTCGCAAAGGCGTCCGTAAACCTGGATGCACGGCCGCAATTGCAGCAGACCCAAGGCACCGCGCTCTTTCAAGTAGATAGGCACCGTATTCTGTTCAGGCTTCGTTATCGTAACCACCACGGCATTGTATGCTCGCTGCGACATTGCACTCGTGTCGCATCGAAGGCGGCCGCCGCGCCATCCCGATGCCGCGTGCCAATCCTGCACATCCATGTTCAGCGCCGCCGGTGGCAGAACACAACCCCGACAAAGGAGCAGCCCCATCTGCACTTAATGCAAGCGATAACCTGTGCTCTCAACTCAATCACGACACTGTTCTCCTGTCTGCCTTTGGGAGCCTAGTGCGCTGCATGTACTTTGCAAGGTAAGGTAGGGGTCATGCAGGTGACTCCAAGGCCTGGCCAAGCACATGTCTCCATCCGCATCCTGGTAAGGTACCCCCTCGCCTTCCTCACTCCTCACTCGCTGCAACCACCGCAACACATCGGCCATCCCCCCGTCTCATCCTGCGGCTACCCGTGCCCATGTCGCCGCCTTCTGTCGATGCCTCCTCCTCGTCGACGGCTCCGTCGATAGTCCAGCCCAAGGGAACTCGCCGGCCTGTCCTTGGTCTGACGCCCCCAACCCGGCCCCGATCGCTCACCTTCGGTTCGTGAGGAGCCCTGGATTCGACCTCCGCATCTTCTGCTTCTGTAAATAGATGGGCCGGCGACAGGGACGGTCCCGGACATGTTGCAGCCTGCAGTGGGTGGTCCTTGACTCGGCTCAGCGTGGGGCAGACGGCAGACCACTGGTCATCCAATCTCTCTACTCGCCTGCGTCGTCCATCTACTCGCCATCTCTCGCCCGCGCGGCTTCTCGTCAGCGTCCTCGGCCCGTCTGGCAGCGTATAGCCCCCGACGAAACGAGCGCACGTCTGGAGACGTGGTCGAGGCCTCGAAATAGAAATGGACTCTCCCCGTGATCAAGCGCGCCTCCGGCTGGGACTTAACCCCCTCACGACGAGCGCGTTGGGACTTTACAACACGCAGCTCAGTACGCCCATGTCCGCCTTTTCCATGGCTTCTTCACAAGTCCAGTCGGCACAGACTCCTGGGAGCGCGATACAGCCTTATAACCCTCAGGAATGGGCATCGTCTCCTGCGCCCGCCCCTGCGCCGCCCGAACGACCGCCACAGTTCCAACCTGAGAACTCAGGTGATTGCACCACGCTGTCTTCGCAATGAACATGTACTGACCGGTTTCAAGGGTCGGCACCTCCGCCGCCGCCGTATAGTCCGCCGAGGAGTCGACAGCAACGTCCGATGAGCACGGCCTTTGAACACGCCATTGCCTCAGCATCGACGCCCCCGCCCCGAATCGCAACTACGACCATGCTCCGGCCATCTCCAGAGCCACAGGCTCTCCGTTCTTACCCGCCCCCTCCTGGCTCCAATACACGAGGAGGCTCCCGGGAACGAAGGTTCGGCATCTCCTCATTGAGCAGGCGAAGAGAACACGACCAGCTCTCGGGCTCCCCAGATCCACAACCCCCCAGTGTCCCCATGAGGAGGAGCATGGGGACTTCGGCGTTGTACCAAGAGCCGGAGCGACCGACGCCATCTCCGCCGTCCGCCTTTGCGCAGACTGGTCCGCCGGCAGCTCGCCGAGCCGCTTCCACTGGCGCCATCGATACTCCAACGTCTGCTCGCTCTCGATCTACGTCGCAAACGAGATGGGAGCCCGGGATGCCACTGCCCCCGCCTCCACCAGGGCCACCGCCTTCAGGTTCAAGATCGCAAAGCGTGCAGAGCATGGACAGGAACACGGTTCCCATAATCTCCCCTCCGACTCGCCGTCCACCACCGAGCGGCGTCTCCTCTTTAGGCCCTGTTCCTCCTACCCCGGCAAACTGGGTCGACGAGGATGCTCAGCAAAGCCACTCGGATCGGCGTCGATCTCCAGGATTGACCATCGACACGGTGACGGCAGCCAACTCTCAGGACGTGCCCGAGCCATTGGCGTCGTCAGGCAGTGCTAGCGGTGGGCTCAACAGAGCGAGGGCCGTTCGACATGACAAGACTATCATTCAGCGGAGGACGGAGAGCAGGAGTCGGCATGCCTCGCACGGGTCGATCGACGCTGTGGCTCGACCGCACAACATCTCGGACATCGTAGTTCCCGAGAGTGCAGACAGCCGTCGGTTCACTGTCGCAAAGTCGACTCCGCTCAGTGGTGGCAGACAACTTGACTTTGCCCGAGCGGGCGAGCCATCGTCGGCTCACCAAGACTCTCGCAATTCCACCCCTCGGGCTCCAGCCTCGGCCAAGCTACCTCAACTTGAGACGGCGACGCCCCCATTCTCTCCATCTCCGGTCAAAGCCGGCCAGTCGTCAAATAGCTCCCAGCTTGTCCCAAAAGCATTGCCTACTCCGCCGCCCCAGACTCGATCCGCATCAAGATCCAGACCTCGCGACGTCTCTCGCCCCCCTCTCTCCGCAACTACCCCGATATCCAAGCAAATGGTGGTGGCTCAGACCAACGAGCAGTTTGCCAATGCCACCATCGAGCGTTTCCGAGCCTTTGCGGCCAAGGAGGCGAATGCTACCACTGACGCTGACCGAGTCCGCATGTTCGCCGATTTTATCGTTGATGAGTCCAGAATCCGGCGGGAGAGATACGCATCTGCCATTGGGGCGATGGGCTCGGAGATCTTCGACCTAACGCGAGACCTCTTCCGGCCAATGGCGGCTTCAAGGCGCGAATCTGCCACTTCTCGAGGCGACTTAACGCCAGCCTCCTCAGACCCAAATAATTCACAAAGAGATTCCGCAGTGTCGAGCTTCCATGGTGATGGAGCATCAAATTCCGCCCCCGCGTCGGCGAATATTCCGACGTCGCCAAGTGGAGGAGGACCACCAAACAACGTCAACTGGGCTACAAACTACATGCCTTCACTATCGCCCATCCTGAGCATGAGCGTGAGTGACAACTACGAGAATGGCAGTTCCCGCGGAAGGCCACCAAGCCGTTGGTGGGAGTCCGATTCCCAAGGAGATCGAGATCCATGTCGCGGATTTGAGAGATCCAGGCGAGAATCGAAGTACATGGGTTTGCCAAAAGGCCAGTGGGTCGAGGAAGAGCAGAATGCGGCGACATACGTGGTGGCGAGCGAATTCGAATCATCGTCTGAGTATCCGCCGGAAAAGACAGGATGGCACGACGCAGAAGAGCCATCGTGGACTCCGGATCCCTTAAGACTCTCGGCAACGACGGTGGAATCGTCACCATCGTCTTATAAGCCAGAGTCCGTGGACGTTTCCCGGCTCGTCACCATGCCACCGCCGTACCCGCGGCATCACCCCGCTGTAAACAACAACCATCCGGAGCTAGCGGCTATTCGAAGCTCGGTTCGAGCTTTAAGTGATCTGACAGAGGTTCAACAGGCCAAAGAGCGCTTCGTCATTGCGAGCTCGAAGCGCAGGGAAGAATCCTCGGAGGCGGCGTCGAAGCGACGACAGTCCCTGAGAGCCAATCTGCAAAAGGAGATAAACGCAGGCAACCTTGGTTATGCGGACGCGGCTGCCATTGAGTCCGACTCCCAGGATCAAGAGAGAGACAAGAAGAAGGAACTGGAAAAAGCAGAATATGAGCTCTTTCAGAACGAGGTGATCGTGCCACTGAACGACCTTTTGACGGGACGCATCGGTCGTGCCACGGATCTGTTTGACGATTTGACACGCCACCTGTTCGACAACGGACAGATTGACGCCGACATGCCGCAGGAGGAAGGGGATGATAGGCCTGAGCTACTCGAGAAGCTGACACTGCTCAAATGGATCTTTGAGATGCGCGAAACACTTCACCGAGCCATCTACGACATTCTCTCGGACCGCAACCGGCGATACTGCGAGGTTGTAGTAACCCCCTACCGGCTCTCTGGCAATGGCGAAAAGGTCAAGTCGGCAGAGGCGTTTTTTGCAGAGGACGCAGCCAAGCGAGAGTACGCCTACGCAAACGAGGTCCTGGATCGCACACGAGGGCTTCGTGCCGTGATGGACGAGGCCGTGGAGCGAGGTGTGGCTCTGCAGCTGTCTGCGTTCTGGGACATCGCACCGCCGCTGCGGCAGTTGCTAGACAGCATCCCGGATGATATAGAAGGGTTTAGTCCCCAGATCCCGCCATCGGAATTTGAGGAGAATCCTGCGTACCATGAGCACCCATTGCAGTACCTTTTCAGCCTTCTGCAGCATACGGAAAAGAGCACATACCAGTTCATCGAGTCGCACACCAATCTCCTGTGTCTAGGACACGAAGTCAAGGAGGCCGTCGTGAATGCCAAGGCCAGGGTGCTGGCAACGCAGGTGGAGGAGGCAGACGGAACACCCATCGGCGCCGAGGAGCGCGAGGAGCGGGCCAAGTCGATGCGTCAAGGCGAGAACAGACGGCTGACTGAGGATCTTAAGGAAAAGGTGCGCGTGGTACAGGACCAGTGGAACAGTGCACTGGGCGAGGGCATCAAGACGGTCAAGGAACGAACGGGCGCCTGGCTGCTGCAGACGGGGGGTTGGGACGAGTCACTAGAAGAGTCGGCAGGCTTTGGCGGAGTCTCTGCAATCTCTTGATGCAGTTTAGGAGGCGAAGCGTGTGGAGGTGAAGACGTTTGAACGGTTTGAGAGGAGGGCCTTTTGCTAGATACCCCAGTGACGACGATTCACGGCCTGAGCGAACATGGTTTCTCTTGTATATATTTTTGAAGATGGTCGACAAGTTCGATCCAAAGATCAGATCGCGGACGGGCCACGTCAATCTATTTTCAACTTTTCCGGACCGCCAGGGTATAAGTCCATTGACTCCAGCCATAGTGTACAATGAGTGTCTCGCCTAGTCAAACAATGGTTGCGCGCCTCCCATGCTTTTGTAACTCGAAATGTCCTATCTGCCTCGACTGCTTGGGGTCGTTTCGTGAGTCGCACGGCGATAAAGTCTTGTCTTCGGCAAGTTCGAGTTATGCCCCGATACAGCTTGTGCGATGTCGAGCCTGAGTAGGGTTGCCGGCTCTCCGTCCAATTGCAATGCACCGCGAGCGCGTCACGCTCTTCCGCAGATTCCAAACTGGCCTACCGACGCGTGCTCACTTGTCGACCCCGGACTTGTGCACGAGCGGCAGGTTCATGCCGACACGGCGCGCCGTCAGCCGCACGCGCTCCTCCTCGTCCATGTCCATGCCCGGGTTGTAGCGCTCGACGAGCGTGGCGTACTGCCGCTGCGAGCGCAGGTAGGCGACGGCCTGCTCGGCCTCGGCGCGGCTGTAGCTGGCGTCGCCGTTGCCGCTGGCGAAGGAGGCGCGCAGGTGCGCGTGCAGCGACGAGCGCGGGCTGGCGAGCAGCGGGCGCGCCGGCGGCAGCTCGCGCAGCAGCGAGCGGTACAGGGAGCGGATGTGCGCGGGGGAGGCGGTGGCCATGGTGATGGCTGTGGGTTGCCGCGGGCAGTGGGCGGGATTCGTGGTCGTGGTGGTGATGCGGTTTGATGATTCTCGGCGCGGATGACCGAGTGGTGTTTGGTGCTCCGTAAAAAATGTTAGTGCCTCTGCCGCCATCGGGCCGTCGGCGGTGCAGCTACCGGTCCGTGGAGGGGCTCCCGCGACGGGCATCAGCAGCACAGCTCTGGTATCACCATCGAGAACAACACCAGTCACAAATAGAAAGTGTGCTTGCCGACATCTGCCTCCTTCACCTTGTCCACATCTTCAAGCGTGCAAAGACATCAGCCGCTTCGAGCTGTTGCTCGCCGTCTCTCACTCGCCGACTTCCGGGTCTGACGCAACTAGTGACGCCTTGTGGTCGCGCTGGATACAGGCAACCCACTTAAGAGATTCCATGCGATCTGCGACCTTCCAATCCGTGTCATCTCCCCGCTCGTCGACATCTCCTACCACTAGATATCTCCGCCCGATCCTCGTCTCCTTCTTCCTCGTCCTCGCCCTGGCTCTGCTCGTCCCGCACGTCGCCGTCCTCCGTCTGCGGCAGCTCTCCGACCACCTCGTCCGATCGCGGCCCTTCTCCAGCATGGCTTCTTCCTCAACGTACGCGCGCGAGCTGCAGGTCGCGCAGCTGGCCGTGCAGCGGGCCACCATCCTCACCAAGCGCGTCTTCCACGAGAAGGCCAAGGGCACCGTCGACAAGAACGACAAGTCCCCCGTCACCATCGGCGACTTCGGCGCCCAGGCCCTCATCATCGCCGCGCTGCGACACAGCTTCCCCGCCGACGAGATCGTCGCAGAGGAGGAGGCCGCGCAGCTGCGTGAAGACGCTGGCCTGCGCGACACCATCTGGGAGCTCGTCCGGGACACCAAGCTCGATGACTCTGCGGCGGAGCAGCTCCTCGGCGGGCCCATCAAGAACGTCGACTCCATGCTCGAGCTCATAGATCTGGGGAACAGCAAGGGCGGCTCCAAGGGCCGCATCTGGACAATTGACCCCATTGACGGCACAAAGGGCTTCCTCCGCGGTGGGCAGTATGCCGTTTGCCTCGGCCTCATGGTCGACGGCGACGTCAAGGTCGGCGTCCTCGGCTGCCCCAACCTCCCCGTCGACGACGCCGCTCGCCTGACTGCCGACATTGGCTCCAACCAGACCGACGAGGGTCGTGGCGTGCTCTTCTCAGCGGTCAAGACCGAGGGTGCAACCAGCCGCGCCCTCACGACCGGCGCGCTGTCCGCATCCAAGCCCATCTCGATGCGCCCCATCAGCGATCTCAGCAAGGCCACCTTCTGCGAGAGCGTCGAGGCGGGCCACTCGGCGCATGGCGACCAGGCCGCCATCTCCCAGAAGCTGGGCATCACGGAGCCCAGCGTCCGCATGGACAGCCAGGCCAAGTACGGCTCCATCGCCCGCGGCGCCGGCGACATTTACCTGCGCCTGCCCGTCAAGGCCACTTATCAGGAGAAGATCTGGGATCACGCCGCCGGCGACCTCATCGTCAGGGAGGCAGGCGGCCAGGTCACCGACATTCACGGCAAGAGGCTCGACTTTGGTGTCGGGCGGACGCTGGCCAACAACAAGGGAGTCGTTGCTGCCCCTGCGGCTGTCCACGAGACAGTTCTCAAGGCGGTGAAGGACGTCCTCAATATCAAGGCGTAGACAGAAGGCTTACTCATGAGTCACGAATGAAAATGGAAGATAAGGGCAGCGGCACAGAGACTCAGGTGCTAGATAGGGTGAAAAGATCATGCCAATTTACAGAAAAGTTATGATAATGTTACACATTTCTACACGTTCCGAGAATGTACAGCTCACGCCACACCACACCGTATATCCAGCCCAGCCTTCTAATCTCCCTTTTACTTGATCTTCTTCTGCTTCAACTTGATCGTCTGGTCGTTGATGAAGACACCCTTGCCCTTGTACGGCTCCGGGGGGCGCCACTGGCGCACGCGCCCGGCAAACGACATGATGACCTCGCGGTCCGGGCCCTCGAGCAGGATACGCGTAGGCGCGGGCGTCGTGACGCGGACACCGCGGGGGATTCCCTCCTCTACGGGGTGCGTGAAGCCGAGCTTGAGACAGAGGAAGCGCTGGCCGGGGTACTCCTCCTTTGCGCCGCGCTGCTCGACGCTTGCGCGGTAGCCGACGCCGACGAGGCGCAGGATGGCTGTGTGGCCCTCGGAGACGCCCATGACATAGTTGTTCAGGTATGACCATGTCGTTCCTAGACGTCGTCTCGTTAGTGCACAATGTCCTCCCTCGTCGCGGCTAAGAAGAGTTGCGACGTACCCCACATCTCCTTCTGCTGCTTCACGTTGGCGTCCTCGACGCTCAACAGCGCCGTCCCGTCCTCCAGGTTCTGGCTCAAGCCCACAAACTCGGGAACATCGAGTTCCAGCGTCGCTGCACTCCCCGCACGCCTGGTCAGCAGAATAATCTTTCGGCCGCCGGCGACAGCGTCCGGAGAGAAGACTCACCCAGTGGCCCCTTGACCGTAATCGTCTTCTTCACGGTTTCCTTGAACGAAGTCGGGCTCCTAGACGACTTGGGCTCTCCCATCGTCAGCTCCACGCCCGGCGGGATCGAAATCGGAGTCCGGCCCAGCTTCGAGGGTCGCTCTGTCGTAGTCGAGAACGGGTGCTGCTGCTGTCGCTGCGCAACTCGCTGCCACGCCGGCACCAGGAACCCCGGCAGAGTCACGGCTGGCGCCGCAGCGGCACGCAGGGCATGGCCCATTGCCTTGCCCCGGCTGGGAGCAAATGTTGCGGCCATTGAGTGCGCCCCGGTGTCCCAATGGATGATTGTTGCTGTTGTCGCCGTAGCTGTCCCTGTCGCTTCTTGCATTGGAACTTTTTGGACGCTTAGTCAGAACATCACGTGGGGCCGTGGCTCGCCTCAACACGCATCAGCCAGCCACAGATGAGAGACATGGTGTCAAACAACGGTTTAATCACAGATCAGACACTTGATTTTCAATGCTCAAGAACTCATTGCTTTATTCGCTCACGCGCTGCATTAAACACAACACGATCTATGGGGCATCTAGAAACGTGTTCGCGCAATCACCTCCACACGTCGAAACGAAGTCTGAACTCTGCCGGGTTGCAATGACAAAATCGTTGCTCAATTACACACGCGCGGCTAAGTACAAGTGGCTGTCGGGGCTGGCCTACTCCTCGTGCTCGAGAGGAACCTCCTCCTCGTACTCCTCTTCCTCCTCATCGATGCCAGCATCCTGGTACTGCTGGTACTCGGAGACCAGGTCGTTCATGTTAGACTCAGCCTCGGTGAACTCCATCTCGTCCATGCCCTCACCAGTGTACCAATGCAAGAAAGCCTTGCGACGGAACATGGCAGTGAACTGCTCGCCAACGCGCTTGAAGAGCTCCTGGATAGAGGTCGAGTTGCCAACGAAGGTGGACGACATCTTCAGGCCACGGGGAGGGACGGCGCAAAGGGCGGTCTGAACGTTGTTGGGGATCCACTCGACAAAGTACGACGAGTTCTTGCTCTGCACGTTGCGCATCTGATCCTCAACCTCCTTCATGGCGACCTTACCACGGCTGTAGTCATGTCAGCGAGAGCAGCAGAGTAGGGAAGGTACAGCAAGACTCACAAGATGGCAGAGCAGGTCAGGTAGCGGCCGTTTCGGAAGTCGGAGGCAGCCATCATGTTCTTGGGGTCGAACATTTGCTGAGTCAACTCGGGGACGCTGACGGCGCGGAAGGAGTGGGCGCCGCGGCTGGTCAGGGGCGCGAAGCCGACCATGAAGAAGTGCAGACGAGGGAAGGGAACCATGTTGACGGCGAGCTTGCGCAGGTCCGAGTTGAGCTGGCCGGGGAATCGCAGGCAGGTCGTGACACCGGACATGACGGCAGAGACCAGGTAGTTCAGGTCACCGTACGAAGGGTTGGACAGCTTGAGGGTGCGCATGCAAATGTCGTACAGCGCCTCGTTGTCGATACAGAAGGTCTCGTCCGAGTTCTCGACCAGCTGGTGGACGGACAGGGTGGCGTTGTAAGGCTCGACAACGGTGTCGGAGACCTTGGGGGAGGGGACGACGGAGAAGGTGGCCATCATGCGGTCGGGGAACTCCTCACGGATCTTGGAGATGAGCAGGGTGCCCATACCGGCACCGGTACCACCACCCAGGGAGTGGGTAATCTGGAAGCCCTGGAGGCAGTCGCAGCCCTCAGCCTCGCGACGGACGACATCCAGGACCTGGTCGACGAGCTCGGCACCCTCAGTGTAGTGACCCTTGGCCCAGTTGTTGCCAGCACCAGACTGGCCGAAGACGAAGTTGTCGGGGCGGAACAGCTGGCCGAAGGGGCCAGCACGGACGGCATCCATGGTACCAGGCTCAAGATCGACGAGGACAGCGCGAGGGACGTACTTGTTGCCCGATGCCTTTTTGACGCGGTCAGCCACGCGTATCGGACCAGGATTCGGGGACTCGAAAACTGACCTCGTTGAAGTAGACGCTCATGCGCTCGAGCTGGAGCTCGGAGGTGCCGTTGTAGACGCCATTGCTGTCGAGGCCGTGCTCGCCAGAGATGGTCTGCCAGAAAGCAGCACCAATTTGGTTACCCTGCCCAATCGTGAGCCTCCCTCCGTGTATGTCATCGATGGCGCGAGATGCTACTTACGCATTGGCCGGTCTGGAGGTGAACCTGTATTTGGCAGAAGAACTTCGGTCAGCAAGCGGCTCATCGAAAGCATCACAGGCGTTGCGTCGTGAGGTTTTGGGCGGCAACGTCGTGGCATGTTGCCGGCGGGGTAGAATCAGGGGTTGTTGATTCAGACGCGTCGCGGGTGAGGGGTCGCGGGCAGAGGACTTACAATCTCACGCATGTTGGCGTTTGGAGGATGTCGTCGACGTCGTATGTGCGGGAGAGTTGCAGACGGGTGGGAAGCTCAAGCTGGGCTAGCTTCACGATGGATATATGTGGTGGATAAGGGAAAGAGGTCGAGGAGGACGTGTTGATTTTTGTTGGACATGCATGCGAGGTGGTTCACCGCTGCGGCCCCCCGGCTTGGGGGGAAGGAGGTGCGGGCCCCTCACTCTCGCTTGTTTACACAGTGGCCCGTGCGCGGCCCGAAGCGGCAAGGCGTTATTCAGGTACAGGCACGCCCGCCAAACTGCTGGGAGCAGCAGCGGCTACAAATGCACAGAGGCTGCCAGCCAGAGCTGCTTTACTGATACTCGGACATCTGCGACGCATCGGCCAGAACCGTCGCGCGTCAACGGCGACGCTAAGATGCGCGGCACTTGAATGCATTTCTGCATGCGAGATGCCTCCTGGAACAGGGAGACGCTGCTGGCTTGCCGCTAGGACCCCGCCTGTCACCGCCCTGAGATGAAATTGCCCCACCACTCTGCCGGCGCCCTGCAACACCAGAGGCCATCGGCAGATGTTGGCACCACTTTGGCCTGGAGACGCCTGCGTCAAAGACGTGCTTTCATGTCTGATAAATTTCATTATATCGATGACCCCTAGTGAGCCTTGACAACACCTGCAGCATCTGCCTGCGCTGAGATCCTCTTCTTGTACTGCTGGACGTCGCCAGGGAACTTTTCCACATGTCCACCGTCGCACACCCACAGCGACGTGCACACCATCTGCAGCATGGTCACGTCGTGAGAGACCATGAGAACACCGCCCTGAAACTCGTTGAGCGCCTCCGCCAGAGCGTCCATGGCCTCGATATCCAGGTGGTTGGACGGTTCGTCGAGCACCAGGATGTGGGGGTTCGTGAGAGCAAGACAGGCAAAGGCCACCCTTGACTTTTGACCACCGGAGAGCTGGCCCATCTTTTGCAGTCCCGTGGTGCCCGTGATACCGAATGCTCCCAGCTGCCTCCGATACTCCTCATCTGTTCGGCCGGGGTACGTCTTGGCCATGAAGCTCACGGCGCTCATGGTCAGGTCCAGCGCGTCGACGTGATGCTGCGCGAAGAATCCGATGCGCAGTCGAGGATGTGCCGTGACTATTCCCTTCAGCGCCTCCAGCTTACCGACAAGGAGCTTCAAGATCGTCGTCTTGCCCGCGCCGTTGGGTCCCACGATGCCTATCCGAGAGTCCAGCTGCACGTCCAGGTCCACGTCCCGTAGCAGAGGCTTGTCAGCGGAGTATCCGAAGTCAACCTCTGACATCTGGATGATCGGCGGTGAAAGCTTCTCCACGTCGGGGAACCTAAACTTGACATTGTACTCCGCCTCTGGTGGCTCTAATACCGGCATCTTCTCCAGCTTCTTGATGCGCGACTGGGCTTCTGAGGACTTGGCAGCGTTGTAGCGGAACTTGTCGATAAAGGCTTGCAAATGAGCTCGCTGGGCCATCTGGTTCTCGTACTCCTTCTTGGCCACCTTCTTGCGCTCTTCGCGGGTCGCGTAGAAGGCATCAAAGTTGGAGCCTCGGTAGTAGTCGAGTCGTTCGGAATGCTGGTGAATAATGTCTGTCGCCACTTCGTTGAGGAACGCTCTGTCGTGAGAAACGACGAGAACAGTGCTCGGATAGCCTTGGAGATATTGGGAAAGGAAGGTAATCGAGGGAACGTCCAACATGTTGGACGGCTCGTCGAGCAACAGGAGATCGGGCTCGCAGAAGAGGGCACGAGCAAGCGCAAGTCGCATTCTCCAACCACCGGAAAATGTCTTGGTGGCGAATTGCTGTCGCTCTGGCGAGAAGCCGAGACCAGCGAGGATGCTGGCTGCGCGCGACTCTGCTTTGTCTGATTCCATCTCGGCCAGCTTCGCCTGCACATCGCCCAGCTTGCCGTCCTTGGCTTCTCTCTCGAGGTCGAGCTTGGCAGCATCAGCGGACGTATCGGCAAGAGGGGCACGACGTGCTTCCAGTTCAGCCAAAGCAGTAATGAGTTCCTGGTTTTGTCAGCTGTCGTCCAGCAACACATAATATCTCAGGCCACTCACTTGTTGCTCTCTCAGAAGCACCTTGCGCCACACGTCTGCGTCGAGGACAGCCTGGATAGCCGGTGTATCGTCACCCGAAATCTGCCAGAAATCAGTACGCGAATTATGCGAAATGGTTCGAGTACTCCTTACCTCTTGTTCAACGTGCAAAATAGAAATGTGTGTGGGAATAGCGACCTCTCTCTTGGACAGGGCGCGAAGCAGCGTCGATTTACCAATACCGTTGTTACCGACCAAACCATAGCGGTGACCGTACGCGAGCGTGAGTGAAGTGTCCGTTAGAATGCGCAGTCCACCGATAGACACGTCGATGCTGTCCAGCTTGATATCCTTGGTTTTGTTCGCCCCGGTGTTGCCCATCTGCAGGGGGTTGACAGCCATATAAAACTCCTCGTACGACTGCGTACTCTCTGGCTGGTCGAGCAGCTTAGACGCCTCATATTCGACTGTCTTGAACGTCTTCTTCTGCTGCTTGGCCGCAATTTTCCGCTCGGCCTTTTCGAGCTTCTTGCGATCGACCTTGGACTCGACCTTTCTCGCGTTGGCAGCCTCCAGGTCGACCCCGCCGGTCGCAACGGCGAGAGTGGATGACATGTTGCGTTGCGAGCTGACTTGGATGGTCTGGTCCAGCCTCCTCACAGTCGACGGGCCTCTCTTCTCGCCGCCATTTGCCTCAGTGTACTTGTCGACCCATTTCTCTACCAGCTGCTTGATCTTTTCCTCCACCGATGCATCGACTTGGCCGGACGCCGATATCAGCAGCTCGGTTATAGTCGCGGCAGCTTCATTGAGGGGCGAGAGACCAGACGGATCTTCGTCGTCGGACCAGGCGGTGGATGCATGGGTCAAGTAGCCCACGGAGTAGTCTGAGACTACCGGGTCGATGTTCGGAAGCACCGCTCGAATATCGGCGTCCATTTTTGTTGCGTGCCCGGGACAGGTTGATCGTGTCGTGGCGGCGAAAGCGAGCAGTTGGCAAGGTTAGGGTAGTCAATCCCTCTTCCTAGGACTTCGTTATGCTGGCCGTCGTGTATCCGCGGCGAGTCGTGGCAACGGCGCTCGACTCGGTGAAGCTTGCCGTCCGTTCCTCACGTCGTTTTCCTGGAGTTTTGCCCCGCCACGGCTAGAGCCTGGTGGGCGGGCAGGCAAGCACGGCAGGGCTGCTAGACCGTTCCGGGCCGGGAACAAGCTCCGTTCCGAGGATTTGCCAAACTCGGTATTTTTAGGCCCAACACCCGACGCCGTGCGTCAAAACTACATGTGGTGCACTGGCGCATGGTTACGCGATATGTCGAATTCTATCACATGAACGTGGTGCTGCACGGCATGCTCGGCTCCGCCAGCATTACGAGCGCTGTTGGTGCCACAAGCCCTGGTTGCGTTTGGCTGACTACATTAATTCTTACGCTGGTTCCACAGTCAGCTTCGTCGAAAGCCGCCGGTCAGACCTTTGTTTCTGAGTATGGACATATTCTTGAAATACCCTTTGTGCTGATGTCAATCGCTGAAAATTTGGCCAAGTACGTACTCTCCAAAGCGGTCACCGAAGCCGTCCGAGATTTGGTTGATCAAAGTGCCTAGACCTACTCGTAGACGGCCGGAGCTCATCAGCCAATGAATGGACAAGAACTTTAAGTGCAGCGCGTCAATGTCGCGTTGCGCGTCGCGTTATACCAGCCAGTGATATCTCGGCGTGACCGATCCAATAAGGCTCCAAGCTTGAAACTCGAATGAGGCACATTTTACGATCGTCCGGGGGTTATCCCAGGAGCGGGGACATTTTCCTGATCTAGACAATATTTACCATGGCACTTTAGCCGCAGTCTTGACCTTGGTTGAGCCCGTCGCGGACTGCGTGCTTTGGTCAACAATGCTACCCTATAGCAATGGCACGATTGAAATGAGCATATCGAAATCGAAGTTCGTAAGCGTCAACGAGTCGCTTAAGTCCTCAGTCGTTGTACATATTGTTCCATAATTGGTAACAATGCCATCCCACCACGTCAAATTATCTTCCTGGAGGACTACTTGGTTTTCTTCTCTGGATATCGAACAAGTGGCCGAAGTCCGGTATGATTAGATCGGCCACTGTGCAACGTCAGAGCCGTGGCTTGGAAGCGGGTCGACCCTTTGCGGCGAGGACTTGACAAGATACCAAGAACCAGCCAATCTACGAGTACTCATAAAAGATTGCGCGGCATCTACGAGTACGAGACAGCGGGACCTCCCACAGCTTGTGTTATGCTGCCAACACTTGATGACGTTCCAGGACTCATCCATTGCGAACCCACTCGACGCTCGGCCCAGGGCCGTTGCCATCATGAGTAAGGTGCGTTTCCCTAACGACTCGTATTCGCGGCAATAATCCTTGGAGCCATGCGGAGCTGCATTCGTGGTGGAGCAAAGGAGGTCGTTAGCCGGACCAGGAGCTTGGGACCATGGGGAACTCCAGTGAGCTGGTTCGCACACGTAAGGTTTGGAGCTATCGACGAAAGAAGGAGCTCGATTGCGCTTGGCTGAGCCTCCGATGGATCCCACGAACATTTCGGAGCGGCAATTTCGCGCTCTCTCCTTGCGTCGGCCAAGTTTCTGAAAGATTGCGTGTCGAGCTTGAGTGCAAATTGAGTCTGGAACAAAAATGCGGTCTTCGCGTAGGGGTGCAGCGGCAAAAGAAAGCCAGAAACGACGAATTCGTGGGACACCGAGCGGCGCCGAGCTCGGCCTGCGTCGAATCGGATGGCTTACAAACAGCCGTTTCACGTCAGCATTTGGAGTGATCTTCGCTCGAGAGCCCGATTCCCGTGACGCAATTTTCGTAGAAGCATGCTCCGAGGAAAGGAGCCAATGGGTTTCGTGGCCACCAGCTAGACGGGAGGCAGCTGCTGAAGGGTCGCCCATCTACGAGATATCACGCCATTCCGAGAGCATGACTGAGGCGTTTGGACGGGTTGGCAATGCAATAATACATGAAAAGCCGGTCCGCCCCACAGAAACGCACAAGCGCTCTCCAGATCTTGATCTGGTGTTGAGGTGCAGCAAGCGGAGAGTGAGACCCGCAGTCAACGGAGCCTTGCGGGACTGCACCTGGCTTCCGGAGCTGCAAGGGCGTTGCAGTGTTCTGAACAGCCAAGCCGAGATGAAGTCTCACCTTTTTTTTTGTGCATATTCATTCCTGAAAAGATGTTTGTCAGCTCATCTTCTTGTGCAGTCGCGGCTGGTTGCTCTGGAGACGGCCGTGTTCCTGATTAGCTGCTTCTGGGGGATGCAGGCTTTGCATGGGTTTCGCAGCGTCTCGTCGGCCATGGATGAAAAAGGTTAGTGTAGGATACGAGGGTTGCTTCAGGTTTGAAGCTGCGCACGGCTGTTCTGGTCCGTCCAGCCAAAACGACGTGCTCGCAAACCCCAGTGCCGGCTGTTAGGGCCGAGTCCGTCGAGCACATGCAACCCTGCCCTGTTTCTCAGCGGTGGCTTACAGCCGGAACACCGGCGCGCCACAAGCATCATTGCATCTGATCCTGTGCTGGGCTGACATTTTTAAGTATTGCCTCAATTGGGACACGGGAACGCGAGAAGTTTATGGAATTGGACTCGCTGCTGCGGGGAGGCCACGGAAATCTGCCCGAACCAACAAGATGGAATGAAACAAACGCTACTTCATCGTTGAAGCCGCACGTATGCTGTCGTACAACAGCACTGAGAATATTTCCCCTCTCGGCATCAAGGCGGGCTTGGCCAGTGGCGCCGCTACGGGCGGCTGAGTATGCATCCGGCGACGAAAATCGGTAAGATATTGTCCGTGGGACAGCAGGCAGAAGCTTTAGGACGCACAAGGGAGGCGAGGTTCCTTGCAAGCTATGGCTACTTGGTACGCACCATCCGAAGGAATGTCTCAATCAATTGGAGGGTGGTCTGTGGATGACTGTGGCTCGGCCTTTTGACTAATTATGTTCGAGGAACGGCCGGACGTCTGTGCTACGCACGACTCCCTCCTCTCTGTGTGTTTTGCCGTTTCGTGTTGTTGATGTGTTGACTGGTTGTTCATGCCACGGACCGGCAGCTGGCCGGCCGCAACACGACCAAGCCAGGCCGTGTCTCTCACCGAGAGGAAAGACGAAACAACGGACCTCTTCGAATGGCCCCCGAGGAACATGGCGAGCATCCTTATTCGTACTTGGACGACTATTTTACCCCAGGGCGACAGCCACGATCAGCTACGGGCGCCGAGAACAGATAGACCCTGGAGACGAGGCGTCGCCCCCCCGGTGCCACAGATCTTACGCCCAGCGTGCGATGGCAGAGATGGAGATGGGGGCACAATCCCTTTCCTGGGCGACGCAAAGGCGATGCAGGATGCTGGACCCTTTGGAAGCGGCTAACAGGGCAAACAGGCATCGCCAATGGAGCCACGCAGGGCGACCGTCATTTAAGAGATGCATGAGATATCTGCCGACGCAGCCTGGACCATGCTAACTATTTTTTTTCTTTTCTTTCTTTGAAAGGCTAAGGCATGCACAAATCTGCTGATGGCTGTCATATGCGGCATTTGGACGCGTTATGTGCATGTTCAGGCGACGGACGAAGCCGCCGGGGATGATGGATGGTTTGCAGTGACGTACCCACGATGATACGAAGCCGTACACTACCGTCGTAGTCGGTGCCGCCGCTGCCCGATCAACTGTGCCGTGTCTATGATCCAAAACATGATCCTCCGCACAATCACGCAAATGAGCTCCAACCCAACACAGACTGCATGATAGCGCCTGGAGCGCTCCGCTCTGACAGTAACGACGCTGTAGAGATTGGGCCGGCCAATTGCTCAGCGCTCCACAGGCAGCCGCAGCGCTCCAGGGGCCCCTGCGAGTCCCTCAAGCTTGCCAAGCACCACTCGCGGAGCCGCAATTCGTAGATGGGTTTGCACCCAGACGCATGCATGAAGCACATACTCATACATGGCATAAGAAGTCCATGTGCCAGGCACCCAGACGCCCGCAAACGCAAGGGGACAGACAGTGCCTGCCGCCGCTGGCGACGAGGGCCAAAGAACCAGGCGTTGCCAGACGAGGGAAACGGCTGGTTTCCTGCCACGGCGTCTCGTCCAGTCGTCGCATCCTGCGCGGATGGCCTGGAGCCAACGGCGAGGGCCGCGGACCCAATCACGACGGCGTCGGCGCCTCTGTAATTCAGGCTCGCGGAGCGGGTCCCGGGCTGGGCGCAGGCGCTGGCCCGTCCCCCCTCGTTCCCCACCAGGGTGAGCCGACTGCCTGCATTGCGAGTCTGGAGAGGCCTGGACGGCGATTCGACGGTCGCGAGGCCCGCTACAGACGCGCAGATGCGCTAGAGTCAACAGCGCTTGCGCCCACTGATCGTGATGCAGCCCTGCCCTGGCCATCCCTGCAGCGGCGATCCGACGTCGCCCATTTCAGCGCAATCTCCAGGGCATGGGCCCGGGCATGCAGCGGGTCGGCTGCTGAGGTAGTGGGGTGACGGAGACGCCCTGCGGCGTCAGCACTCGCCAGCGGGCGGTGCACGACAGTCGTCGCCCGGGAGCCTCTGCGCAGCGTGTCACGGTCCCTCGATCCATCCGCTTCCGCTTCCGCCTCCTTCACCACCGGCACACGAAAAAAACACAGGACCGGCTCATCGACAGGGCCGTTCGACATCGCCGCCGCATCTGCCTCGTCCGTGGCCTTTTCCCTTCCCTCTCCAACCCTCCCTCGCCTTGGCCACAGCGCCTGCAGCCTCCCGCGGCTCCTTTCTCTGCGCGGCGACGTCACGTTCGGCGCGCTTCCCTCCCCACCCGCGATCCCTCCCCTCGCCGTCTCGAGGCCTCGTCTCCTACGCGCATTCCAGACACCAGACGAGGACTGGAGCTCTGCTGCGCGCACCACCTGGCTCAACAATGCCAAAGCACCTCTCTCGGAGCATCGTTCTGCATCACGACTAGAATGCCAGCTCTGCTGTTCGTCCTGCTCGAGTGAAAACCCTCGGCAACCATGCACACCGTTCCCAGTGTAAGTTGGATGTCTCCTCCCTGCAACATTCTGGCGGCGTGTCTGTGTTGTTGTGTCACCTGCAGCTCCGTGTGTCGATGTCTCCTAGCTCCAACCTACTTTGCCCACTCACCCAAGTCCTCCCCTCGACAACCGCCCCATCCTCGCTCTTAGAGCATCTTGACACTGCACTTACTTTTGTGGCTACATTGCTGACACGCACCGTACCAACAGCTTGTCGGGACCGGCGCTGCTGTTGCTGCAGCGGCCAGTGGCTTGGTGTTCGGCCAACCCTCCGAACCCAATTCCCCTACGACTCGACGCATATCCCACAAGAGAGCGATATCTACCGATTCGGCACTCGAAAACCTCCGGTTGAGCAATCGCACATCGACTCGACCGGCCACGACCTCTGCAACGCCTTCGATCGCCACCGACAACCCATATCCTCACACCATCTCGCATCGAGAGCCCACCTCCAGGCCGCCGCTATCCCGATACCAGCGGCCTCCGAGCTCCCAGGTCACATCGCCAAGGACATTGGGCAGAAGACAGTCAATCTCGAGGTACGACGGTGAGCTCTCACCCGCCATAGTTGTAGACGGATCCAGAGACTCGATATCGTCCAATGGCTCGTGGATAAAGCGGCTGTCCCTTCGCCCGCTGTCACAGCACGGCAGCGTCAGATCGAGCTTCATCGCCGAGTCATCATCCGTGACGTTTTCGAATAGCTCCACGGGTCCGATGCTATTTCGGTCCAGCTCAACTGCACCGCCTCTGCCGCCCAACAAGCTCATCAAGCGACCTCCGTCGGCACAAAACAACGAAGTCGGAGACGCCTCGCCACGTCGGCGGGCTAGAGGACACCTGCCGACTCTTCGACGACCGGCCACGAGCCACCAGAGGTCCGCAACTTTGCAGCAATTTCGCGCAGACATTGACGTGGCAGGCTCGGCTGCTCACCCCAAGTATTCATTTGAGAACCCTATTTGGCCTGAGGAGTTGCTGGGCGCATCACCTCTTAAACGGTTGCCAGAGGCCCCGTCCAAGTCTTCCTGGACGTCTTTTTTCCACACGAGAACCACGAGCATCGCTGCGAACGGCCCCGTCCCGAGCCGTCTCGGAGATGCAAGTCTATCTCCCCGAAGCACTACTTTGAGGAGAATCTGCCCTGAGCGGGGTCAGTGCAAAAGAGTTCACCTAGTCAAGCCTACAATGGTGTACAGAACGATGACACCCGGCGCCTTGGTCAATCCCGCAGGCAGTGAGAAGGAGTCAGAGCAGCAGACTACTAAGGCCACGACAGGGCTAAGGCCGTCACCTGAAATTGTGCCGGCGACGAGGTCAAGGCGATCTCTGTCGCTGTCTGCGAGCTTCGCGACGGCGGGCAACTGGGTCACTAAAACATCAGGAAGCTTTCGTCGACCCAAACGGGGAGCTGCTGACAATCAGCAGCAGGATAGCGGCAACCAGCGGCACGTGCCTGATGCAGTCAGCGGCTCGCCATCAGGTGTGGACCAGAAGAGCAATACGCCCGAGAGACGGGCCATCACCCCGATCGCACCAAACTGGCAGGGGTCGACGCTTGATTCAGCTGCGAGTGTCCGACGCCAAGTCCATAAAAGAGGCTCGTCCTCCCCACAACCCCCACTGTCGCTCTCCAGTCCTCGTGGCTTTCATAATGACTTGTCACGTCTGAACCGACCTGGAGGGGTCAGCACTCACCAAGTCCGGCCTAACCAGCCGTCGGGGAGCTCGACAAGTTCCGCCGCCATGTCCCAGCTGCGGGGGTTGCATTGTGAGCGATCGTCCGTTATGGACGGCTCCGATGGTGATGCACGAGGATTCACATCGGGGGATGATGATGATACTGATTTCAAGAGCGATACCGTATTTGACTCGCTGCGAACACTGGCGTCTGGTCGTACGAGGGTTGTGGAGACGCCCTTGGACTCAGTGTACGACGAGTCTCCGCCGAGCACCGCCGGCAACGGCAAGCCAAAGCGGCTGTCGCTACAAGAAATGTTGGGAGACAGAGGATGGAATGAAGGCAATAAGATCATGGAGGAAGAGGATGAGAACACCTTGACGCCAGTCCGAGCTACCAAGCTCGCTGGGGTCGAGTTTGCCGGTGGCGACGTACTTGCAGAGCCCCGTTTCAGCTTGGAGTCCTCGCATGACGTTTCACAATCAGCCAGAGACTTTGGACGTTTCTCCTTGGATGACGACTTCGACGAGGATTGGACCAGAGATGATGAGGCGCCTTTCAACCCTCTTTCCCCTCCCTCCAAGGGCAATTCGCTCAACGCCAAGGGAATCAACCCTAACGTTCGGCTTGCACTTGCCAGTATTGGGGGAGAGGCCGCGCCACGGAGCGTCGCTAATTCCAATCATCGTAGTGAGCGGCCTTTGAGCAATTTATTCGATTGGAGCGAAACTCCGCACGAGAAGCAAGACAACGGCACGGATTCCCTGCGACCGAGAACGGCCTATGCCATGCCAGAGATGGACTCTAGAAGCCGTTCGACCAGCCGCAAGGGTCCAGCGCCGATGCACGTGCGCAGCCAGAGCGTCCCGATCGTTCACGACGTCGCCGACGACTCGAGGCCCACAGGGTCCAAGTACGGCACCTGGGGACTGAGCAGCAAGACTGTTTCCGAGGATTGGGATGAAGACTTCGAGTTTGGCGGCGGTAACCCCGGGAATGACGACAAGACCAACGGGCACATGTTTGCTGTTCCTGAATCAATCCGTGCCACGCAGCCCAGCGTCAAGGCCCACTCCGGACACATTCGTGAGCTGTCCCTGCTTGTCAATGACCTGAAGCGTCTGTGCCGGCATGGCCGCGACATGAACATGCTCAGCGGAGATGAAAATGGGCTGTGGAAAGAGGCCGAGGGGATAATTGCCCTCGCATCTCCCGATGAAGACGACTTGAACGAGGACCACCAGTCGATCTCGTCAGTCAATGTTGAGTCCTTGAACATCGACGAGCGCGTGGCGGAGGACGGATATGCTACGGCATCTCTGGACAAGTTGGACGAGGTGGCCATGTCCAAAACGGCAGTCGTACGAGAGCGCCAGTCCCCACGGCGACGATCCGTGTTCTCCCCGGAGGATGACATTTTTGGCGGTAACTGGCCACTGCCGGACGAGAACACGCAGCCAAGTCGCCCTAACCGACCTCGGACGCCGGACCATCGAGCAAGCAAGCCCAACGACGTTAGTGGCGTCGTCCGATCCGTGATGGATTCCATGCAACAGCGCTCACCAAATGTGCCGACTCATCAACGCCGAAGTAATGATAATAATACTAATAATAGAGTGCACTTCGACACCAACAGCTTAAAGGCATTGGTTCGCAGAGCTGGAGAGTTGCGCGACGTCCTATCCGACGTGATTCGCAGAGCCGACCAAATCACCCAGAGCCCGGCAAGAACTCCGCGGCCTGAGCGCCGCCTCGAGTCGAGTCCCGCCTTCACGCGAGTGTTTGACGACCCTGGATCAAGTCCTCCTCGACGTGCGATCAAGAGTCACGGCGCAAGCCCGCTAATGGACATCACGTCACCGGACGAGTCCCCGACGCCGCCCCTAGGTCGACAGGTTCCGATGATGACTGTCGGCTAGCCACGCCTCAGCGGCATCCTGAGTTAACGATACGGTCTGCTGCTCCATGCTGCATGTGGCCTGTACAAAAATTTTTGTGTGAATCTTGCTTGCATACCATTGGTCCCGGGCCGCAGTCGATATCGAATATATACGGCACTCCTGAAGCTTGGCTTGGCTTGACTTGACAGGAGTAATGGAGCTTTAGGACCGTCCTGGGCTCTTTGGGAAACAGTACCTCTCTGAGGAGACGCTGTCTCGCCGGATGGCTTGTCTGGCCCCTACACTTCACTCCTTCGATCATGGCGACCGTATCTGCGTGGCAAACGTTGCTTTCGTCCGTCGGGACCGTCTCTGGAGATCGGCCTTGCTTGAGTTGAGACGCACTCTCTCGAACGACGACCATTGAGTCATGTAGATATGGCCGGCCTAAATCCCGACACCTACGGTCTTGAGCCGGGGAAACTCAAGATTCCCATGTTGCATTCTGCTCCTCTTTCTTTTGTTGGGCTATATGCCTTGCCCGCGACCCCTTCGACACGTCCATGAAGGGAATGATGATTCTGGAGGTGCTGGGGAGTTTGGCATCTAATGCACCCTTTGCCAAACACAATCCTCCCGGCGGTGGAAACAGGACGCTCGAGTGTGAACGGCAAACTTGCCGAACCCCATAACAAACACAATTCAGCAATGAAAGACCAAAAAGTGCGAAGGGACACAGGGATACAGGATAGGTGGATGGGACCACCGAATAAAAAGAAAGGCATGTCGTTTTTAGCATTGGCGCATAGTTGACGGTCGCCTTTTTGTCAAGTCTTCTTTGTTGAGTACTTATGACTTGCATGGATAGAGCCCCGAGGGCCATGATCACCTTACCATTTGCTCCTGTGCGGGACGTGATGTGTGATGTGACCGTTCGAAATTCCTTTTGCCAATGATCCATACGTAGTTGTAACAGGCTAGTGTTTATTTGTTTTTCTCTGCAGAACCACCTTTATGGGTTGCCTGTTCCTATACAAAAGGGAGTGTCTAATACACCAGATGAATTTCCGCGTTACTCGTGTAGAGAGAAAAGGGTATCTTTCTCCAATTGCCCTACAAATTGTCCATTCACTCCCCTCAAATCACAAAGTTCACTTTCTCTCATTTCTTCGCCATTCTCTTAATGTTACCTGCTAAATACTCATTGAACCACATGGATTCTGTCGATGAGCGTGCAAATGAAGCAAGAAAAGTTCCCATCACCAATGAATGAAATAGCCTCTGCCAGCCGGATGGACGTCAGCCGAATCACTTTCGAGGCTCGATACTGCAAGAACGGGGTGGATTCTCGAAACGTCACAGAAGTCGTCTTGCTCAGGCTCAGTTGGTTCGGAGCCTCCATACGCTTCGGGCGTGGTCGGATCGAGGCCGCTGGCCGAGATGGCCTCTGCAAGGGCCGAGTCCCAGTCAGTCTCTGAGGCCGGCGCCCGGGGCGTTCTGATCGGCCTAATCGACTCATAGCCAGTGGCTCTGATGGCGTCTTCGAGCGCGGTGTCCCAGTCTGCGGCAGAGAACGGGTTCCTGGCAGGCCGGTTTGGCCGCGCCGGCCCCTGGGAATCAGCATTCCAGCCAGCGAGATTCATCCGCTTTGAAGCGCTATCATCTGGGCAGCCCGTGAATGTGCTTCCAACTGTGGAGAGTCCTGTGACGCTGGAATGAACTGAAGACGCGTCCGAGAACGGCGACTCGCTGTCCGAGGCTGACGATGCACCTCCAGGGGTGCTTGGCCGTATGGACGACAGCGAAACCCAATCTTGTGCAAATGTGTGTCTAGCTCGGGAAGACCAGAGGCTTGTGGAGACGATCTGCGGAAGGGGTTTCTTCACCGTCGTGCGAGTTGGACGAGTTCCCAACGCAGCTGCTTTGCTGATAGTGCGTCTGTAGTCGCCGCGGATGTTGTTGATGCAAAAGAGTCCATCGACGTCCTCAGTTTGTACAGCCACCACTGAAGGCATCCAGAGGCCAAAATTGGCTTCTGGTGCGTCTGTTGCCTCGAGTGTGGGAAGACTGTCTAGAGACTCAGATTCAAGAGTCTCCAGTGCCGCCTCTGTATGAGCCACCATATCTGTGTTGCTCTCCCCCTGGACACGAGAGATACCCACAAACGGCTCGGAAAGAGACCACAGTGAGTTGGGTGTGTCAGGTTCAAGTTCACTGTGGTTGGCGAGCTCTGTCTGCGCCTTCACTTCAGATGCAGCGGCAACCTCTGGCTTGTTTGCACTGCTTGGTGCCCAGAGCGAGGTGCTCTGAATTGCAGCGACAGGAGCCGTTCGACTTTTTGCAGGACGAGCTGTGTCTCCAACAACCGTATACTTGGTCCATTCAGTACGCTCTGGCTGAAGGAGACCTACAGGCGAAGTTTCGATGGCCTGTTGAGGCGACCACATGAAGTTGACGGCGATGGGACTGCGTGGACCTTCGGCGACGGCATTTGATTCTTCCTCAGGCAACTCCTTGACCTGCCATTCTTGCGCAGATTTCGGAGCCCAGAGTGTCGCAGTCAGCGGGCTCCGGGGTGTTGAATGCGATGAAGTCTGAGGGGTGTCGCGCGGCGTTGTCGACCACAGTGTGCTGCTTGTGATGGTGTCAAGCTCGTTTTTTCGGAGAGCAGGACGAGAAGTCTTTGAGTCGGGAGCAACAATGGCGCCCCATGCTCCCTTGTCAGGCTGGGGCAGCCATCCTGCCTTGGGCTTAGACGCATACCTAGTCTCATCGACCCAGAGCGTATTAGGCACCGGCAGAGTTGGCGAAGACGAGCCGCGATCCTGAGCGACGGGAGGAGCTTCGAATACTTGCTCACTCTCAGCCTCAGGCACAGGTGATGCTGGGTAGTAGTCTTCAACCATGGATGAAGAGACCGTTCGAGAGCCCATCTGTCCAGGGAGGAGGCTCTCCCGGGAGGGGACATTGTCCGACCTGAGGAGGCTGGCAATCTCCCACAGAGTCTCTTCATCAAAAGAATCGTCATCATCGCTGCTATCAGTCAAGCTATCGCCTTCGTCTTCGTATTCATCAAAGAATGATGGGGGATAGCCTTGCGACTGCAGCGTGCGGATCTGAACCTCGAGGCTCGGGTAAACCGGTGGCCGAGCCCCCGTATCTACAGGCACACTCATGGTGGCCATTCCGAGGCCCCTGCGAAGCTGGCTCTGCCTCTGGATGGTACCGGTGTCCGACTTTTCGCCCGATGGGAACTGGAAGATGCCCAGTGTACCTCGCTTGTTGGGCAATGGGACCGGGTCCTCTAGAATATCAGGCAACGTGGAGATCCGCTTGATTGCGCGCGGAGGCCTTTGTGAGCGCGATCGCGTGAGAGGTGCTCGTTGTTGCTGCGACACTTGTGCAAACGATGGTGAGCGAGGAGTCTTTCGTAACCCAGCAGACTTTGGTTGTGTATCAGTCGGTGTTCGGGACTCATTCCCAAGCTCCAAGTTTTCTATCTCCAAAAGTGGCTCCGAGAATTCTCTTGCTTCGGGTGATGTTGACGCTGCGGGATGGTCGACAACTTCTGGTCGAGTTGTGGCATCGATGGTCGGTTCAAGCACAGGAGAAGGTGCAGCAAAATCCCCCGTCGTGGTGGCAGGGCCAGTGCCCACGCTTATAACATCCGAATTGTTTCCAGGATCCGGTTGGCTGTGATTCTCTTCTCTTTCGTTTGAGGCAGTGAAGTGTGGGAGGCTACCGTCGCTCGGCAGGTTTATTTCCCGCTCGTCGGCTGTGAGTCCAGGCCCTGGTACCAACTCTTCCACTGGATTCTCTGCGTCATTCACTGAGGCCGTCTCCGTCATTTTCAAACGGCTCATTTGAATCTGACTGGCCATGGCAGTGACCGGAGAGTATGGACTGTAAATTCCGCTTTCCCTTTCACCTCTGGGTTCCAGTCTCGACGCGCGACCGTTCAAAGCTGCAGAGCCTGAGGCATCTTGGCCATTCTTGATTGCTGGGGATTGCTCTGAGCTTGCATTTGCAGAATGTGCACTTGGAGAAGACACCGAAGTCGAGACGGACGCTCGGGCATAGTCTTGGCGCATCTGTTGCCAGCGATTCTCTTGCGCGCCCATTTCCATCTCGAGATCCGCCAGGAGAGTCATTCGCTGCTGGTCATTTGCGAGCGTCTCTTCTGTAGGCTCCTCAAACTTCTTCAGCTGCTCTCTTATCATATCAAGAGCTTGCCGAGGGGATTCCAGAGGTAGAGGGTCGGCAACCACGATCTTGCGTGGCTTTGCGGGTTTGTTGAGCTGCAGTGGTGGCGGACGCGGCACGTTTCGCATCATTGCTGTGCCCTTCCTGTCTGAGAAGGATGGGCAGTCTTCGCCCACGCGACGGTGCCACAGAGCTCTCTGGGGCTCCGGAGTTGACACTTCATCTGGTTTCTTTTGGTGTTCGGCTGACTGGTCCAGCATCACAGTTACCGTCTCTTTCCCATCATCCTCGTCCGTCATCATGGCACTGTCCACAAAGCGATATGTGTTTCGGTTTGGCCACATTGGAGACTTGAATGCTACTGCAGACGTTTCCGCCAATGTCGGATCTCGGACGTTAGCGATCGGTGCTGGAGACTGAATTGCGCCAACGCTGTCCTGTTTGGCATCATTACCGAACTCGATATTCTGCGACTCTGCATTCTCTGAGATCGGAGAGACTTGCTCTTCTTCGATGGGAAGTACGGGCGAGGATCGTCTACGTACGCCTTCTGATGACCGATTGTCGACCGGCGATTGATACAACCCGGACTGGGGCTCCTCTAGAGGACTCATAGAGGTGTCCACACTAAACTTGGACACAAATCTTGACTGACGCGACCGCATCTCAGGCGCATAACTCCCAGGTTTGGGAGTTTTCGCGGTCAAAGGCGCTTCCGCGTCCTCTCGAACCAAAAGCATGGACAGAGGAGTTGAGGCAAGCGAGATATCTGGGAGTGACGATCTGCGCTTCAAGTTGGGCAACGCATCAGTTGCTAGTGATTGTGGTTGCGTTGAGCCAGCTCCCGTCTCTGAATAAGTTGTCGGTTGGAGTATTCCTGCGCTCTGCGGCAGGATTGATTGCTTGGATTCCCTGCTCTCAGCAGACAGTTTCCCATTTTCGCGTTGCATCCTCGAGGACTTTATTGGCCCCGTTGACAGGGGCGAATGCTCGACTGTAGATTTTCGCGGAATTGGCCGGGGTCGATGTACCACAGATTTTCGACTCAAGTCATCAGGACTGGAAGGCTTCTTGACGGTGTTGCTCAACGCCTGGTCACTGCTGCTCTTGGCGTTACTGGAGGCATCATGCGCGATGCCATTGACAATATTGACCGTTTGCTCATCGAGGTCGCCTCCCGGCTTTGGTGCGTTTCTCGCCATTCGGGCTCGGGGGTTACTTGGTATTCCGTTGTTCTGTCGTAGCTGCACAGGTGTCTTCACAGGCTTGACTTGATCTTCTGGCACGACAGGCTCGGCCTTCTGTCTGGACGGACGAATGTCAGCCCTGACGGAGCCATTTCGCGCAAGGGCAGCCAATGGTTCCCTTGTCTGGCGCAAGCTGCCAGAGCTTTTGTACAATGGCGGAGGGCTCTCTCTAGGGGACAGTGGTGGGACCGGAGGAACCAAAACTTCCACTGATTGCCTTGGAGAGGCTGCTTTTGGAGGCTCAACTGCTTTGGGAGTGTCTGAAAGTTGCTCCGGTATCTTGGGAGGCGGGGTGGGATCCATGAATATCGATGTCGAGGGTCGAGGTCGACGAGGCGATGCCGAGGATGACGCTTCTTGCCGCCTTGGCTCTCCTGAAGCTTGCGGCTTCGGCGCAGGCCGTAGCGGTGATCTCGGTGGAGGCACCAGTGGGATTGTGACAGTCGAGGTTCTTGAAACGTTGATCTCGGGCGCTCGAACGTCTTTCAAGGGCACTACCGGCGGAAAGTCTGGACGCACATCTTGCGATATTTGTCGAGGAGATCTTCGACGCAAATCATCTTGTCCTGGAGACAACTGCGCAGATGAAGATGCTGCTACTGATGAGCGCTCCACAATCGGCTGAAGCAGCTTGCGGGAATCCGTGTTATTCGCCATTGGGCTGCCAACTTCTTTTCTTTTGAGATCCTGGGGCTTATTTTGTATCTCCTCGGGCGATATGGGCTTTGGCGACTCGATCAGGCGAGACTTGGGAGGTTGTGATGACAAGTCCCTTCGCTCCTTTTCGTTCATAGCCGCTGTGGCCAAGTCGATGGTAGTAATCTTTTGCAGAGGGCCGTTTTCGGTCTCGGCGCTCAGGATGGGGTTCGAAATTACCAGTTTGCCGCCTTTAATGGTCGCCTTCTTGATCGGCTGCTTATCGAAGCTCCGCGGTGCCACGGGTTCCGTCTGCGCTCTCATGGGCGGGAAGAGCTGGCCTTGAACCGGCAATCCTCCAACTCCTGCCTGAGCTTGCCCGGGACTTGGGCGGCTGATGATCGGCAAACCACCTCTCCCTTCTGACGAAGAAATATCTCGTGACGACTTCTGCAGTGGTCCCCTCGACGTCGGGGCTGCCCTGCTACTTGTGTAAGGTTCCGGGGGGTACGACGTGTCAATAGTCGAGATATCCCGGCTTTGAAGGTCGCGAGTAGATAGATCACGGGTCGGAAGGTCCTTGTTAGCCGGAAAAGCGGGTGGCGCATCAGGCGTCGGGGGCCATCGGGGAGATTGTACGTCGTACTTGGTAGTCAGGCTGCTACTGAATGAGGCGGCGAGGACTGGCAGAGGTCAGTTACCGAAAGCATTTGGAGAAGGAGGAGCATACCAATCACAATGAAAAGTCCAATGGCTGGGAGCACCGTTCGAACAGCCATGTTGAAAGACTCCATGCCCAGGGTCATGGGGACGCTCAGCTAGATCAAAGTCAGAAGCAATCACGGAAAGGGGTGCGCAAACATACAGCAATCCAAAGAACCAGACCCAACGCAATTAGAAGTAGTCCTCTGCTTCGGGGCCAACCAGGGTCATTTGCCGACACGTCTCTGAAGGTTCCGACAGAGGAGGCCCGTATTAGGAGTATGACTACTATTAAGACGTCCATCGTAATAACGGCAATCCCCAAGGGCAAGACGAGGGTCGTCACCACGCATGCCGGTTTGAACTGAGGCCTCTGGACGGCAACATAGATTCCTCCCAGGACGAAGCGAAGGACCATGACGGCCTGTGGGAACAGCACCCCGAAATGAACGCGGAGTTCGTTCTTCATACCGAAGAACAGAAACTGCTCCAGCAAAATTCGAGCCAGCTGATCAAATGCAGAGGCAAAGGCGACGGCTACTTGGCACCGTGTAATCGCATTCGTGTCGACGAGCGTGGCAATAAATTCCGTGACTGCCCAAAGAAAAGAAAATGCGAGAAAAAGAACGAGGACCAGCCTCGGTCCATCTCGAAAGAGCCGCGAGGCGCCGGCGCGAAAGTACAACGTAGCCGTGCCGGGTGCTGCGCAGGCGACGACGCCGCTGAGTCTCTCGTTAGCACACATTCCCGAGCCCGCTGCCAGGCTGATTCTTGACTAACAAGGCAAAAGCCGCGGCGAGGGCCTCGTTTTCGCCCGAGTTCGCCATGGTAGCGACGCCTTCGTCAGATTAGGGTTTGGCCGTGAGAAGAGAAGGCCCAGTCAATGGGCAGCAATAAATCAATCACAAATAAGGAAAGGAAACCGGCATCAAAGTAAAGAGCGTGCCATGATTACGAGCCGGAAGGGCCCATCAAGATGCCATTGTCGTCGATGGCTGCTGCCCAGCGACAGCACTTCGGCATGATGGAGGAGGAGAGAGCGAGGCCAGAAAGTTGCGAGAGGCCCTCCCAAAGCAGCAACCTGGATGGTCTGACCCAGAGGGCCAGCAAACACTTGAATCGTGGGGCTCACAGGAGCTTGAGCCTCAAACAACCCGATGTTCGAGCCGACGCAACTTGCCATCGCGGGTCCGTCGCAGGTGGGCGCGTGATTGGGTGCGGTTTGGCGTCGTCTCACATGAAACCTCAGACGTACGGGGGGGCGGCCACACCGGGAGCTGTAACAGCCTGCTGGGCTCCCGGCGGGGCTCGTTGTTCCCAACGCTACAACAGCAACTCTTCACTCGACGATGGAAAACATTAGTCATTCATTGCCTTGGTATTGTGTGAGTATGATGTTCTGTCTTGGCGAGTTTGGGCCACGGCGTTGAACACCGTCTAAGGTGACGGGCGAATGCCGGGTCCGCGTTCAGCAGTCAGCTTAGGCACGTGGGCCACGTCTTCCCTGACGAGCAAGCTCATGACAGCAACGAGAAAAGATAAATGGGCAACCGAGCGAAGACCGCAGTCATCTTCCAGCGAAGTTTTCTGAGTAAGCTTCTGTCGCTGTCGCTGCTGCTGACAATGAGGGTGAAGGCGAGACTTGAAACAGGGATGGAGCCAACGTCCCTAGCCAAACCTAGCGCAACGGTGGCCGGGTCCAACCCGTTTCCGAGTGGGAAACAGGGGTCGACGAAGACAGACTCGTGGCTCCATGCGGAAAAGCTGGAGGCGATTGCATTGTGGCCAAGAGCTCACGCCAAGAACCACGTGGTGATCTTGCTCCAGATAAGTTACAAGGTGGTGATGCCTCACGTCGGAGGCTTGCATCGTATTCGGCCGCCTGTCTACCCTAGACCGCACATGCTTTCATGAAATTCAACGATCATCTTGTAGGTCAGCCAGATGCCCATATCACGGATGCTCCTGTTCTTTTCGAAATTTCGTATGCTAGCAGTGATTATGATTGTATTTTGTGACTAACGATTGAATGGCGGTATGCGAAGGGCGTAGGGCGTTCACGTGGCCGCCACACACACTATCACGAACGGTGAACTTAGCCTCAATCGTACTGTTGAATGCACTTGGAGACCTATGCACGCCGTCAGACGCACGGAGAGCAGCGACATGTTGCCGAATTGCCCAATCTGTATCATCCGACACCATCAACCTGCATATCCCAGACATTGATTTGACTTCGTATCTCGGAGGTTCAATACGGATAGAGTCCGTCCATCCTTTCGAGGCAGCTCCGTCGAAGCTAATGCACGTCGCCGTCCACCCCGCCATGCACGACGACGCGCCGCGGGGCCCGGGCCCGCATGGCGCACCTTTGATCAATCACGGCCGTGGCGTTGGTAAGGCGCCGCCCTCTGGAAGCAGGCCACCAGCTGACACATGGTAATCGACTATGAGAATGCCGGTTAGAGCCGCTTTCAGTGAGTGAGTCAAGAGTCGAGGCTACGGGTGCTACATAATGCCCGACCTCCAGCTGGACATATAAGACATATAAGCAGGACATTCATATGCAACATAGACCAAGCATTCGCAAAGGGCGCCTGTCAAGGGTTTAGGTCACAGCATTGAAGATGGGTCGCTACCAGCTCGAGTATCCCAAGGACGCACACAACGTCGTCAAGCGTCACGGCGAGCGAGGTTAGTCGCAAGACCCAACCAGCGCACTACATCCTCCCTGACACCATTCACAGGCATATACGCTCTTGAAAAGATCCATGGCCTTGTCAACTCGTCGCAGCTGCTCCATGTCTCCTTCACGCCGCCGGACTCCCCCTTCCCGGTGATCCTCCCCATGATCGGCCAGATGGGCTCCTTCGATCGCCCCAGCTCCTCGCTCGGCGACCCGCTGGATCTGTACATCCACGGCTTCGTCTCGGCGCGCATGTTCAAGGTCGGCCGCGGGGCGGGCGCCGAGGGCATGCCCGTGTGCGTCGCCGCCTCGCACGTCGACGGTCTGGTGCTTGCGCTGTCGGCCTTCAACCACAGCTACAACTACCGCTCCGCCGTGCTCTTCGGCCATGCCACGCTCGTCGAGAGCGAAGAGGAGAAGATGTACGCCATGGAGCTCATCACGAACAGCGTCGTGCCGGACCGCTGGCGCAACAGCCGCCTGCCGCCGACGGGCGCTGAGATGCAGAGTACGAGCATCCTGCGAGTCAAGATCGCCTCTGGGAGCGCAAAGTTCCGCGACGGGGGAGTCCTCGACGACAAGCACGACTTGGAGAACGAGGATGCGCTCAATAGCGTGTGGACTGGTGTGATACCCGTGTACTCGACCATGGGCGAGCCCATCCCGGCGCCGCACAACAGGGTCGAGCTGCCCAAGTATGCCTCTGAATTTTTCGACGAGTTTAGCACGGAGAACAAGGATCAAGCAATAGCAGCGGCCCACAAGAAGGGATGAACGAGATATACGGGGAGTTCGATGTGTGAGGTTACGGAAGATGATGTATATGCCCCCATGAATACTCCAAGAGATGCGACAATAAGTTTACATGACTCGCTCGCTCACCACTGCTCCCATACCATTGCCGGTAGAGCTGTTCGCATGATGGCCCAATGGCCCACGGCGCTCTGCTCATGCCACTTTGCCAGGACGCTGGTGTCGTTCTGGCGCAGAATGGTGGCATCGTCGCCGGACAGGAGCTCGACCTGCGGAATCTCGATTGTGGGCATCAAAAATTCCTGTCTGGCTGAACTCTGCAGATAGTCCTTCGTCGTCGGGGTTCGAAGTGTAAGTGGCGTAGTCGACTTCTTGCAGAAGATGACCATGTTGGTGAAGTCACTGTTCTTCTCCTTGATGAGCTTGGCATCCGGGGCCATTTCGCGGAAGATGCGACACGTGGGAAAGACCTGCTTGACGGTGCGGTAGATGAGTTTTGGCGAGGGCAGAAGCAGGTCGCCGGCATAGTTCTGGAGTATCATATTAGAGACGCAGCACCTTCTGAAACAGGCCGTACTCACAATGGCGATGACACCGTCTGGCTTCAGCAATGCACCGAGCCCCTGCAGAAATTCAAGGGTAAAGAGATCCACGGGCTCCGCTCCGCCGGTAAAGACGTCGTGAACAATGTAGTCATAGGTCTCGGGCGCAGCAACAGCCAGAGCAGACGTATAGCTCACGGCATCCTCCAAGACCGGCGCGTTATTCTCTTTGAGATTGAAGTACTTGCCGGCCAGCTCGTGGACTACCGGATCAATCTCCACGACAGTCGTATTGATGCCGTGGGCGACAAAAGCCGAAGGCGTAGTGCCGATGCCGAGTCCGCTGCCGTGCTACGTTAGACCACATCGAAGAAGAACAAGCAGCGACCAACTTACACAACCAATGCATGGGCGTCCTTGTCAGCCACCGGGCTCTCCCTCTCCACCAAGCGCACAGCCTCCAGCATGGCGAACACGCCGTATATCGGCTCGGCCACCACCTCTCCGCGGACGTGGATCCATTCGCCGCCCAGCAGGCTGTGGTCGCACCGCATGACCCGATAACCGTCCCGCATGTTCTGCACCACGGAGATGTACCCCGTCACCGACTCGCGGCGCTCAATGAAGAGCCACCCTTCCGACATCATGGAGCTGACCAGAGCCGATGTTGCGGCAGGCGAGGCGACGTGCGGATTGATGATGAGCGTGTGCAGGAGCGGCGGCAAAGCGTAGACGAGGTAACGGGATCGTCCAAACACAGCGTACAATGCGCCGAGGATCAGCTCCAGGCAGAGGCGCGTGTAGATGACGACTTTGCCGATGTTGGCTTGGAGGTGACTTGCGGCGTGCTGCTCCACGAACTTGAGCAAGCCCCAGGAGCCCAGCCCGGGAGCCGCATCGGCCACGAACTTGGGCAGCATCGACAGTCGCGCGTCCTCAAGGTAGTCGGCGACAGCGGCGGCGGTGAGGACCGCCAGCGGGAACAGGGTGAGGCCCTCCGTGGCGACGGGGCCCCATATCGCGCCGAGCTGGCTGCTGTACTTGAACAGGGTGAACTGCACCGCCGGGATGTACAGAGCGACGAGCGGGATCGCCTGCGCAGCCGTCGTGGGCAGCCACTTCCGCAGCGCAATGTTGCCCGCCCAGCCGAGGAAGCAGCCCGTCATGAGCAGCTTGGAGTGCCATATCGCGGCCGGGATGGACCCGTAGACGGGCGACAGCGTGAGCTGCGAGACGTTGGAGTAGACGCCCAGGAGTGCGAGCAAGAAGCCAGTCTTCGCGTAAACGGACAATTGGCCCGCGGCGCGATTGCGCCAAGTGTCGTTCTTGGCCTTGGACGCGAGATCCTGGAGCTCTCTCTCGAAGCGCTCTGGGGTGAAGCCCTGGCTGGGGGCCTCGGCCGTCTTCTTGGCCGACATGTCTGCGCTCCAGAAAAAAAAAGGAAACAAAGGATATCACGACACGCCCCGGACGGCTGCGAGGCGATGCTCAAGACGTCGCGCGACCTCAATCGACCGACACGTGAACGATCCGCTCGCAAGTGGATGAAGGTACGGATAGACGATGTTTCAATCGCTGATGGCGCCAAGCATGTTTCAGGCTGGAACATGCCACAGGGGATCAGTGCTGAACCCCTCGGTGTGGCGCCGCGTGGCGGTGCGGGCCGCAAACCATCTCAGAGGACCTGATCAATGCGCACCCATCGCAATGGCCACACTGTCCTTTGTAAATCTGCATGTCCTGTTGCAATACTGGACCTCGCCGTTTTCTACATGTGACAAAATTTCCCCAGTCGGCAAATCAACCCTTGAAAAGGCATGGCCAAGGCTCTTTAGTGTGCGAAGAAGCGCCCAAATAGGAAGTCTCCCGATGGTGCAATAAGCCTGCGTTCATAGCCGTTGCACGGCAGTGACGCCATATCATTCGACATTCCCTCATGTCAATCTAAAATCTCATAAATCATGGCAATCCTCCTCGCCCTGTGAAGATGAAAGTGTGTTTCCTCGATCAGATCTCTCCTTTTGTTTCCTCCCCGGCACGCTCAAAAACCCAACTGCACATGGAAGAGGTGTTGTCTCTTTAACGCCTGAAAACGACGAGACTGAGAGCCAGAAATGTCGACGAGCCTCTACAAAGGGGCAACCCAGAAACTTTTCACGTCTCCATGAGCAGGTGTAGTCATGGCGGCCGACTACAGCCGCACCCAAAACTCCATTTTCACTCCTCCCGCTCCATCGCCTATCACATCGGCGTTGCATAGCTGTCCTCCATATCATCATCCTCGCTACTATACTCGGCACTCCGAGGACTTTGCGCGCTGCTAGCGTCTGCGCTGGGGACGTTGCTGAACTTGCCCAACATACTGCTGATGCCAGTAAACGATCCCTGAAACGACCCCTGAAATGAGTTGGGAAACGACGAGGGCCCGGACGGGGCCGACATGTCCGCGACACTGCCGTTGCGGCTCATGGATGGTTTCTCAGGCAGCTGCTTCAGCAGCCCAGTGGATATGTCCAACATGGTCATGGCGAACTCGGTCAAACCCTTGCTCTCGCCCGGCTTGGAGCTGACCGACAGCGTCCAACGATACTCGCCGAGCCGTCGCCGATACCAATCAGCCTCCTCACGCCCGGGTGACGTCGCCCACAGCAGGGAGCCAAAGGTGCCGATGAGAGCAAAATTTGTCTTGGATGCGAAATACCAAAACGACCTCAGATGGTGCGGCGTCAGGCGATTTACAAAATCCATGGCAGAGATGAGGCGAGCCTTTGCGGCGCTGCGGCAGATGTGCTGGACATACGGGTCCACCGACGAAGGGTTGGACGCCAAGGACCGAATGATGCGTCGGTGAAGGGTGATCTCGGTGGCGAAATAAGCCAGGTGGAGATACCCGATGCTCGAAAGTCTCGTCGTATTCACGCGTGAAGGCGAATAGCTGCTCGTCGAGTACGACTCTAGGCGCAGGATGGCCGGCAGGCCCCCATACCATTCCTTGAGCTTCAGCTGGACGGGCTTTGCCATGGACAGCACCAGGTGCGTGCCTTGCTGGCCGGCTTCCGCTATCGTGTTGGTCGACTGCAGCGTGTAGAAGGTGTCGAGAATCTCGGAAAGAATCTCTGTGAGCTGCACGACGCGCGTGAAGAGGAAGCGCCCCCTCTCAATGTCCTGCTTCTCGTCTGAGTCGTTCTCGTCCCACTCGACGTCGGGAAAGTCGTTGGCCGTCAGCGATCGAACACCCCAATTCGAAGAAAAGATGTGCGAAGGCCGTCCATGGACCAGAGCCCCCCACTTGTCCTGCATATACAGCGCCCAGGCAAGTCGTCTCCTTAAGCCCTTTTCCCAGGGCGGAATCTTCCAGTTGGTGCAGTCCAAATGCAGGCCGAGTTCCTGTCCGATGGCGATTAGCTGGGCGGTCGGCGCCCACTGGTCACCCTCTGGTCTTTGCGACAGAAGCAGGCCCGCTTGGATGGTGGACAGCTTCGGCCGGTTCATGGCATCCTCCAGGGTGCGACGGATGAGCCTCTCGAGCTCTCGCACGTTGGGACGCGGCAGCTTCGACAGCTCATCGCTATGATCCCACCAGTTGATAGCTAGGATGTATACGGCAGCAAGGATCGGCGGAGAAAACTCTCGGTGCGAGCGCTCGTACTTTTCGAGGAAGACATGCTTCTGGATGATTGGAAACGCCGGATGGACGATCTTGAAGTAGAGATCGATGAGCTTGCGCCCGTGCGGCGCGACGACCGCCTCTATAGCGTCGGCATCCTGGATGATGTGCTCATAGCCGCTGGTGGCATGATCCGGCAACATTAGGAAGGTGTCGATGTCGCTGACCTTGCGAAGGGTACCCCTCGACAGGAGACTCTCATCCTGGGGATCAAAGGTCGAGAGGTTGATCAAAGAGGGCTCAAAGTCGGTCGTGGGACCGATGTACTGGCTGTAGCGGTCATTCTGCAGGCCGAGAGTCCTCTTGAGCATGGTGGGACCGCCGACATTGGCCATGTCCTCGAGGAAGGAACTGCTGGCCGCGGTGCTCGAGAGGCTCGAGTTTTGCAGTCGCCGGGTAGAGATGCCCGGGGAGCTAAAGGCCAATCAAATGTCAGCTACAAATGCTGTCTGATGTGCAGGCATCTGGGATATCATGGACACACCAACCCCAACGCGGCGGCGGTGGGAACGGTTGCATCTCGAAATGCGACAGGGTAGAATGAGACAGCGAGCCGCCCAGAGGCTGGCTCAATGAAGATAAGGGGGGACTGACCTTCGTTTGCCGAGGCCACCCGTATCGTGGGTAGAGTCGCCATTCAGCTTCCGCTTACGGGACGGGGGGCTCGAGCACAGAGAGCACTCGGAGCCGTTGTTTTGGCAAGGCACACATGCATCCTCGTCGTCGCTCAGGACGCACTTGGTGCCAGAGAAGCGGCAGGCCTGGCAGGGAGCGAGGCTCGATCCGGGGAACGAAGTCGACTCCACAGAGGCGCCCGTCTGCAGACTGCTTGGCCCAATTTCAAAGCGATGCGAACTATCCCGGCGACGCGAAGCGGGCTCTGGCCGAGGAGGCTTCGGGGCGATGGCTATTGGTGCCGTGCGCTGGACGGACGGGTTGTGTGCCATGATAGCAGGTGGCTCAGCGCGAGCGATGGATTATCTCGTGAGCTGACCACGCCTCACGCTCCAGGTCAAGGATAAGGTACTAGTCGTCTATAAAGCCCGGAAAGGTGAGCCAGCACTACGGCACAGCGAGACTGAGCGACGTAGAGCTTTTGCTATTGGATGAGCAGCACAAACGAGACGGCGACAGGGACGGAATGCGGCCGCGTACAGAGGCTGAAACCGGTCCAGCCGGGGCGATAACAGGCGGGCGCAACAGGGAACACTGCAGGCAACTAGACGCTTCCTCCAGGTGGCGCGGGCAGGATTGATAGATCAGTTGTTGGCGGTGTCGTTATCAAATCCGCCGACGAGGCAGTGAGCGCCCTGCGTGGAGCAGGTTGGAAGAGCGATAGGGCTGAGGGCCCGCGAGAGCTGAGTTGGCTGGCGGAGAAGCGTCGAAACGCAGGCTTGGCAAATGGAAGACCAAGGCCAGCGACGTCGACGAGGAAGCCGTCGCGCGCGTCCTTGGGTGGCCGGGCCCGACGGTGAGGGCAGTCGGTGTAAGTTATCGGGTTGGTAAGTTAGCGGAGGGCGGGCTGTCAGACTCAGGTTACGACGGCGGCGAGGATGAGATAACCGTGGGTTATCGGCGTCATTGAACCGGTAGAGGTCGTCCCTTGGCCAGGAAGTCGACGGCGTCTCAGTGCAGCAGACAGATCTGTTGCATCAGGCGAGGCCTCTAGCTTGTCGACCCCGGAACCGATGGTTTAGGGACGGCAGACGAGGACAGGGAATGCTGCGGGCCGGTGCGGTGTGAGATGGCGTGCACATGCGTGTCTTATCCGAGCCAAGACGAGTGCGCGCAAGGCGGAGGGGAGGATAGCAGAGGAAGAAAATGAGTTTGAGGCACGGGCTGATGTCGATGGAGTTTTGGGCCAGGTGCCAGGCGGCATCTACCAATGACGAGGCGGGTGATGGAAAGAGGAGGATCAGAAGAGGCAGCATGCGATGGGTCGTGACATGTGCTTTGCAATTGCGCTGCTCTCCTCTGGTCGCCTCTCTTCCCCGGACGGGGGGACTACACCACCAGGGACTGGGCCGGTGGGGGGCAAAGAGCCTCGCTGCCGGTGCTACGAGTACATGTACGGGCAGTGGTTGGCGCGACGGATGGAGACATGGGGGGTTGCTGGATGGGGCATGGCCGCTCTGGATCTTGCCTTTACGGGCACAGTACGGAGTCCTCGCCAGGCAGATGGACGATGGCCGAGGTGGTGGATGGTGCGCGAAAAAGGGCGCGCGGCGCGGCCATGCAGTTGGAGTCTGGTGGCGCTGCGCCCTTATCGCAGCTGGTCATTGGAGGACGGCCGGCGGAACGTCGCCCGCATTCGGAGACGCTGCCCAGCGGGCTGCTCGTTCACGGCGCACGTATGTATCAGCTCGATGGACGTCTTGAATTACCCTTCGCCATATCGGACGGCCGTGGCAGCCATCGCCAGTCTTCCATCTGCCGTTGCCCGCAGAAACACACTGCAGCGCGTGCAATCAATGCATGCGGCGTAACCACCGGATGCATAGCAGGCGAGCACGCTGCTTCTTCCGATGGGTTGGGTTGGCCTGGGCTGTCGATGCCATCACCTGTCGCTTTCAGGGTCCTGCAGCCACAAGAGAGATCAGCGGCCATCTCAGCGCCGGCACCCCGGCCGCCGCCTGATAAGATATCAGCAGAAAGAAATACCTAATGGCAAAGCGATACGGGGCGCAATACGAACGAGGCCGCCCTGGCTATTACCAAATCGAAAGCCAGCCATTTGCCGCCCTGTGCAGCGACCCGCAGAAGCTCTAACGTAATGAATGGGCGCGGGGCCTGCCGAGTCATTTCGCCAGGCACTTGAGCACTTATTAACCTCCGGCCTCGTCTCATCGGTGAGCCCAGAATATGAGTATGCTTGGTCCGTCGGGCCAGCCCCCCGAAGCCGGCCTGGCGCGACGATTCCATGACAAACTGATGCTACGACGACTGCAAATTACCTGCCCAGCTGGTGCGCCCAGCTGTCGCATGGCATCGCCGCCCATTTAACTTGACATTTGTTGCACCAGCCTTCCTATCCAGGAGCGCGAGCCCGGCCCTGCGCTGACGGATTCTTGCACAAGTTGATTGCTTGACTGCGGCATGTTCAGCCGAGGCCGAAGCCAATTGCTGCCGGCGACGCCCTCTCCTGGTTGCCTCGTCCGGGCGCTGACCAAACATGCCACCGCTGTCGCTGATGACTTCTTCGACCCCTCGGGCGCCTCCGCCTCCCGCACGACGTCATTTCCAACCTCTGAAGCGGTCGACCCCTGCTGCATCGTGAGTTTCTGCCCCTGTGGGGTAGCGGTTCACTCGTGAGGGGCATCGTGGCGCCAGGCCCCGAGCTCCAGGCGTTCGGTGGTGCGGGAGCCGAACGTGCTTCGACCTGTCACGATGCGTCCCAGGACTGGTAGTGTAGCCATTCCGTGCCTAAGTCCCAGGTGGACATGACATCCGCGGCTCCGGCATCCGCCCTCTCCTCGCGCGCGCGGCCCCGGCTCCCCGAGATGCATGCGCCCGGGCCAAAGTCCCTCGCATTGGCGGACACGCCATATACGGCAGACGATCGCATGATGTGGTACTCCGTAGCATACCCGAAGATCTTCTAGATGCATTTCCCATGCGGAGCCCCTCCCCGGATCGGGCGACCTGCCACGTGAGGTCAACGCGAGGGCCAGGAGGCTGCAGCATCGTGAGCGTCATACTCGTACACCATCATGCCTGCGGCGCGGCGCGGCGGCCCAACCCGCCACACCCAGCTGCGGCTTACGCAGGTCCTCTACGGAGATTCTATAGAGTTTCGTTACAGCTTCATGTAGCCTCGTCGCCTGGCATCTCAAGCCGACGACAGCCGCATGTGTCCCGTCTCTCGCCTCTAATTCCTACTCTCGGCATCAGGCGGCGTCCAAAGCATGCAGCGCTCCTCATACGGCTGGCTTGGCGCGTCGCTCGTTGATCCGCGAGCCGGGAGCATCATGTGCAGCTCCTGTACCGTCTCGAAGCCCAGCTTTTGATAGAGAGGGACGCCCTCCATGGTTGCTTCGAGGATGACGGCCATGCCGTCTGCCGCTGCCAGCTCCTGCACCCGCCTGAGTAGCTTGGACGCGGCACCCCGTCCGACCCAGCTCGGATCTGTGCAGAGAAACGTGACATCTATGGCGTGTTATTGACGACTGGCGTAGGCATGCGGCGGCCGGGATCTTTGCACAAAATTGCCCTGTAGGCTGAAGGGCAGCTTGACTCGACGAGACATGCGGCTTTGATGAGAAAGACTGGAGAGGAATACTTACGATAGTATCCCTTGTGCCCCATCACCTTCTTGCGCACGGCCTCCGTGAGCTCCCCGTACGAGTCCAGTACTGCGCGCCCGCACACGTCCGTCCATCCCTCGAGGTCCTGGGCGGCCTTCTCGTCGCCGCCCACGGGATGCACCAACCACTTCACGAAGCTTGCCACCGCTCCGCTCTCCGCATCGCGGGCGATGAGCACACCCTTGTCGGCGTCTCGCGCCTGTTGCAGCGTGTTGCGCGCCAGCCAACCGTGAAAGAAGGCCAGAGCGGCGGGGCTGGGAAACTGCGCGTGGGTGAGGAGGTTGGCCTCCATGGCCCGGAGGTGGATGCCCGAGATGGCGGGGGCTTCGTCCGCGGAGGGCACGGCGATGTCGAAGTCCATTGCGCGTACTGTTGCCGAGGGCCGTCTGCCGTGGGAGGAGGTGGAGGTTGAGGGCGACAAGCGGGGAGCAAATCCTTCAGAACGGCCTGGCGGCTCCGTGGCGGCGGGCTCCACTTCGGCCCGTAGCCCGCGGAGCCCTCAATACTCGGAGTGGCCAAACCTTGCCTTCACCGACTTTCCTTGCTACGCTTGTACAATAAGCCTATCTAGCTTCTCTGCGTGTTATTTGTATTTGTATTTGTTTATCTTGTTTATTCTGTGTGTGCGGAGTAGAGATGCTGCTTAGTAAAGTCTTACCCCGAGATCAATCCATAAACCGGGAGTCACCGTAGCATGCAAGGAATGACAGCTCTCGCTGCCATCTTACTTCCCATGTCCCTCGAGAGGCCTGCCGCCGAGGTAACGCGCTGTTTACTCCGTAGAAGCGCCGTACCTCGGCAGCTCCACTTCAGATGACGAAGGCTTGCAGGGGATGTGTTTCAACTCAATCTTGAGGCTGGCGTCCAGGATAGGGCTTACTCCGTACATCTCGCCAGAATTGCTTCATCAAATACCACCAGCCTCTTCCGGGAGAGAGAAAACCCCTGCTTTGACGCCGCGTGGTTGCGAGCATGTGTGGATGGACGTGGTTAGACCTGCTCACAATCGACTTGTAGGGCATCTGACTGGGATCCGAGCTTTATGGGAATGTACTTGTCGCACCGGCCCGGCATTCCCCGTGGTATTAACTTGCAATGACAATGCTGAAGCACGCCAGCATCCCAAGCCTGTCACGAAGTGGAAGAAATGCCCAGCAGGTGGTAGCAGATTTATATGACTCCATCACATTTGAACAGCAATTCCACGCACGCCGCGCTGATAATACCCTGAACCCTATATCTACGCCAAGTCCCAGATGCTATTTTACAATGATCAATTCATCGTCGTCGTCATCGTCGAGAGAAACTTGTCTCTGCGACATGTCCACGCCAAGACTCTCCCGGCCGGCCTCGCGAATGCCCTTCTCTGTCACGAACCTCGTCTTTTTGCGCACGGGCGATTTTGACTTGGCACTATTGTGCAGCTTCTCGCCATCCTTCATGCTAGACAGCTTATTTTTCAAGCTGCCGCCCCAGCCATACGCCGATGATTTGGCGCTGCTCACTGTAGAGCTGGCTTGGGAGCTCTCCGGCCGCTTTCGCTTGATTGGGCTGAGGTGAATCATCCGGTCCTTGCTCAGCAGGCCAAGGGATAAAGCATCCGGTTTTCCTGCCTCGTCCGCGTTGTCGCCCAGAGCCCGACCCTGACTCGAGGTACCAACGGCTGCATCGCTTGGCTTTCTGTGTCCGCCGCGCTGCATATACTCTTTTCCGGCGGCGTGACCGACGCGGCCCAGTGTCTTCATCATTTCGCGCTCCTTCTCCTTCGCCTCTAAGCTTCTCTTGAGAAATTCCTTCTTCTCTTTGCTGTCTGCTGGGGCTCGGTCTTTGCCATCAAGGAGATCCGCTGCGCTGAATGTTCTTGATGCGTACCACTGTGTCTTTGTGTCCCAATCGTAGTTGTCTGGTCCTTTTGTCCTTCCGTTCCACTCCTTGGAGTGACCCTTGGCTTGTCGCCTGGCCCGATCGCCAAAACCGGTCGAGTTGACTTCCATTCGTGTGGAGCGTTGCTTGCGAATGGCTTCATTGGAGTGGAACTCGCAGAACTGAGTTCGCTTCTTGTTGACCCATGACCCGCAAGTGTCGCCGTCCTTTCGTACGGACTGACAGGACCCCAAGTCGCGTGCTGTCCCAATTTCGATTATTGTGTCCTCGTCTGAGTTAATGACGAGGCTGAAGCGCCCCGTGTCCTGACGTCCGGGTGGAGGTGGCATGACGCCGGGGTTGAGAATTGCAACGACGGTCCCTGGGGTTAGCTTCCAGAATCTTGTGAAGCCAGAGTTGAAGAGAAACAGATCAAGCTCCATGTCCAAGTCGCAAAGTGTCATGACCATATACTTGCCCCGATCTTCACCCTTCGCCCCGTTTTTTGTTGCCGTGGCCTTGTGCTCGCGAGGATCGGACTTCTTTGCAATGACGGCAAGGACGACAATGTCTTGTTCGACATCTGGTAGGGCAAAGTCAGGAGCTTTGACATCGCGCAGTAGTTCTTTGACATTGAGAGTTTTCTTTCCAGAAACGTGCCGTGCTAGGACTCGATGAGGTAGGATGCGCCGCGACAAATGAAAACATGAATAAGGCTCAAAGGACGAGGACTCTTCCCCATTTTCGGCGTCTCCCGGCGTCACGCCTTGTGATGTGCCCTTGGCATGGGCGCTGGATTCGCCCGTGTCAAAGTGCGAGCGAAAGCTCGGGGCGGTGTTGCTTCGTGATAGCTGTCCCGAAGACTTTCCCCTCGAAAGGACGTCATCGCGAGAGAAAGTCGGGGCTTTCAGTGGCTCGTCTGGAATGTTGACGGCGCTATTTTTGTAGGCTTCCATTTCCTGCTTCCCGATTCCAAAGGCGTTCGTCCTCACTTTCAAAATCTGCTCTTGCCTCTCAGCTCGGAATGATTCCTCCGTCCTTGCCGTGGCCAGCCTTTCGTTGAAACTCAAAGGTCTGGGAGCTGATGCTGTCGCAAGATCTGAGGACCTCGAACTCTCCAGATATCCCTTGCTCCGCACCGCTTGACGGCCTGTTGCGCCATTCTTGCTCGGTGCGCGTTTCAGAGAAACATCCTTGGCCCTTAGGCCCTTGTCGATGCCCAGCAAGACCCTGCTAGGGGACGTCTGCTGCTGAGGCGCCAGAACTTTCCGGACAGGAGATGCAGGAACCTGTACTTGTGTCCGGGAAGTCAGCCGAGGAGCGTCATCCGCAGCCGGTGTGCTGCCTCGTATCATCCGGCGTGATTCATTTGCTGGCGCGGCCAAATGCGATTGAGACCCCTCCCCGCCGCTCCTTTGGGGCGCGCTATTCTCCTTGTTCCTCGCATTTTGTAGCTTCTTCAGTCTCAGACGAGCCTGTATCTCTTGCAGCTTCAACTGCAGCGTCTCTTCGTCATCGTCTTCATCTTCTTCGGCCAGCGGAACAGCGAGCCCCTCCCCAGGCGAAGACGCCCGTGCTGGTGTGGGCCGAGGTTTTCTAGAAGGCGAAGGTGACGGCGACGTCCGGTTCAGCATGTTCTGGTAGCGTTGCCGTCCGCCTGGTGTGCTCAGCAGAGCTTCACGGGGTGATCGAGGGGGCCATTGCGGCTCAGGAGCTGCAAGCTTGTCAGTCGCGCGACCGCGAATTGAGCCGAGTTGGAGAGAGGCTATCATACCTGGAGCCATCTTTGAAGGCGAACCCAGCTCGCGTCAGCCAGGTACCAAGCCTGGGCAATCGAAGACTGCGACGGCGCATAGCCGCAAGCCCTCTTATCGCCCAAGGGCAGCTGGGGTCTTGACGATATTGGCTTCTCGGGATGGATTTTGGCAATGATGGGAGTGTTGTGCGGCAATAGAGGGGAAGCAGACGTCTGCGATGCCCCGGCCTCTTAGTTATCAAAATGGTGATTTAGAGATGATAAGGTTGGTGCAAATTCGGTCCTTGCGTGGCGGTGTTGGTTACGGTGAAGCGAGGTATCGAGGTGGATGTCAGAGTGGACCCGCGACGCGCTTTACGCGTGTGCAACCCTGGGCAAAGTCGCGTCTAGCGCCGTCACTACCCTTGCGGCGTGCTGGGAATCTTGAGAGCAACTACACAACCTTCCGGGTTAACTGACTGCAGATACTATCTTTCTCGGGCCTGGGAGCCCCCAAATTTCTGCATTGGCGTCAATCAGTCTGTTCAAACGTGCCGTTCCCTCCGCATTGAGTGTCCAGCTCAGAAACCACGCATAATCTCTACCTCGGCTACAGAGCGTTACGATGCCTCGGACTAGATCAACCAAGGCGAGCAGCGCGGCCGCCCCAGAGGCTGGTACGAAGAGCACTACGTCCAAGTATGCACTGATGTCTAAGAATGGCCCTTCGCCAAAGCTGTTCGTCTTGCCCAAGGCGGCGACGTCGGAAGCAAAGATCGTCACTCTGCCCAACCCGAGACATGGCCAGCCAGCGCGCTACCTGGTTTGCCCAGAGACGGGAATTTACGAGTTCACCAAAATTGCCGCGCCAAATTCGACACCACGGAGTTGGCTTGTCGAGACGCGCGCCTCTCCGGTCGAGAACGAAACGAACGACGGTTCCTCAGAGCCGCAGGCCCAGGTTATGAAGAGCGCCGATCTGTTCATTGCGACGGCAATTGACCCGCTATTCCTCGTACTGCCGGCGCTGGCAGACTCTCGAGCCTCCAAAGGATCGAAGGACAAGAGCCGGCTGTTCCTCTCGAGCGACGACCACTTTGATAAGCTTCCCGAGGAGTCTTCCCATCTGTCTGAAATTCTGAGATGGGACAAGACAAGGATTCTGCTTGAAGGCCGGATGGCGGCCATCTGTGACACTGTCGAGGCAGGTGACGAGAGCATGTTTCGCTTGAGCGAAGCGAAGCTCCTGACGGCAATAATCGACAAGGCTAAGCGAATGAGTGACGGCGGGCTGCCGCCTAGCATGGAGGACAAGTTTGTCAGGGCAGTGTTGGAGGCTCCGACTCTGCTCCAGAAGCGAGACATTGCTGTCAAAGAAAGCCAGGTTTCCGAAGCCGCTGAGTCGGAAGTATCGACACCTCGAACCGAGTCCGCCAACTCGCAGTGCACGGCTGCGTCACTGGCTTCGCAACCGTCCACTGCGGCCACGTCGTTCACGGAAGACGGACTGGCTGCTGATACTGTCATGAATACCGTGGAAGCCTCGCCAGATGTCGTCAAGCTCCAGCGGTTGCGCGTCGCATTCGACTTCATCTGCTCAAGTTACATATCGGCGGCTATTGTCGAGCAGCTGCGACAGGAATTTCTCAACAAGGACGCGAGTTCCGTTGACTTCTCCCCGCTCGACAAGTACCTTGCCAAGGTCGCCGAGTTGCGAGCAGAAGCCCTAGCGACGAGGTTAATAGTGTCGGACTTTTCTCGAAAGAGGGGCCTCGATGAGGAGCAGGACGAGGCCAGGCAAGAGAAGAAGCGAAAGCTAGAAGAGGAAAAGAAAAGGAAGGCGAGCGAGAGCCGCGGTGTCAGGGATCTCAAAAAGGTCAACACGAGCGGAATGAAGAAGATGAGCGACTTTTTCAGGCCGAAATAAAGGCATTCTTCCATGTTTGGGTATCTAGGCGTCATGATGGAATGGAAACGAGGGAATGGAGACAAAGCAGCTTATCTCGCTGCTCTAGAGCGCACTCTGCCTGTGCCGGTTCCTCTGCCAATACCCGATGTACCGCGCGTACCCGGCACCCCCGAGTTGCTCGTCCCCGACTGATAGCGTGAGCTCGTGGAGCCCCTCGAGACGGCCCTGCCCCGACCGACCGTCCCTCGAGTCCTGGACGCCCCGCGAGCCCCTCGAGGCGGGTTCGATGCCGCCAGCGTCCGTCTGTCTTCTTCCTCCTCACGGCGCCGTCGCAGATCCTCTCGCCTTTGTTCCTCTTCAGCGGCCCTGCGCTCGGCGGCCCGCTGTCTCTCCAGGGCCTCTGCTTCCTGCTCCGCAATGTCCTCGGTGGCACCTTTCCAACTGGGGTGGAGGATGAGGCGTTGGTTGTGCTCGGTCTGGGACAGGATCCGCGTCCACGTGTTGAGCAGCGTGGAGGCATTGGCGACGGTCTTGGAGACAATCTAAGGGATACAACGTCAGAGAACGGTTGGGCACTTGTTTTCGATGCTCGCACCTCCATGTTCCCGCCAGCCCGTCCCAGAGTAGCGAGGACGCCCTCGATGGACTCGTTGATGTCTCGAACTCCTTGCAGCTCCTTCCGCAGGGCGGCATCGCGATCAATCGGCTCCGGCTGTCTGTCGTGGGCGGTCGGCGTCTTGGGAGTTTTGGGTGTCTTGGGCGTCTTGGGACGAGGGGCTTGGTGACCGGCTTGATTCGGCGATGCCCAGATGTCTGACTCTGTGTGCTCCATGTCGGCCTCCATGGTTGTGACGTGCAGGACGGAGTTGACGACGAATCACGCAACACGCACTGCTATGCGGCGGCGGAAGAGAAGGTGACGCTGGGCAGCCGTTGGCGTCAGAAGTAAACATCCATGTCGTATGCACAATCGATAGGTCTCCCGACGTTCTCTGCTGCAATTCACCGCAGCTCATGAGGGGCCTGGCCAGGGTCGCTGAGGGGCCGCCACGGGGCGCTGGCAACCGAAGCCGCCAGCGATGGTGATTGGTGCGTGGTGGCGCGAGACAGACGCGTCCGGGTCGGCCCCGACGCGTGAGCCGCTTACGGGTAGGGTCTCAATTTGCCTTGCAGTGGGCTTTGGCAGGGGGCTGGTGCCGCCGCCCCATGCATTCCGCAAGCCCAGCCTCCTCACTTGCATCAGCGTCCATCGACCCAAACCCTGTGCGCTGCTCTTCCCATCGTCACATATTTTCAAACAGAATCAACCATATCGCTTTTGCCCGTCGATTTGCTCCGCCGCTGTCCCACCCACTGCCTCGAGCTAGAGGCCCGCTGTTGCATGGAGTGACGCTGCTTATTATCCCTCTGCGCCCGACGAGTTCAATCGGCGCCCAAGGACGCAAACCACTACCGCTTCTTCGGTCTGGTCTTTTCTCGGCACCAGCTTCTCGCCCGTCGACACGTCGAGGGGACCGACCGCTAGGATCGAAGCACGCCGTGTCGCGCAGCACACGCCTTGCGCGGCATCGCTGCATTGCTCTCATTTGCTCTTCGACATGGCTTCTGATGCTGCCGGTGCAGTGACGCCGCCGCCGCCGCCGACCGGCGTGCGAACGCCCCCGGCTCCTCGGCTGGGCTTTCACGACAACTGGGAGCCGTATTCACCGCGCAAGTCAGCCAGGCTTTCTTCCCAGCGCGCCGCCAATCGCACCCCTTCCCCCCGCGCTTCACAACATCGCAAGCAACCCGCGTCACCGCGCACGACGAAGAAAACCCACACGCAGAGCATCGCCGCCATGGCCACGCCCCTGCCCTCGCCGCGCAAGAAGCCCCATCCTACATCTGAGGCCTCTCGTCAAGTTTCCGGGACCTTGACGGCCGAAGGAACTGCCAGCGCTGCGGCCGCCCTGGGCCTGAACAACCCCAAAATAACACAAAGGGCTCCTGCAACGTCCATCTCACGATCCGCCGGCATGCTGCCCACGCCCTCAAAGACACCTCAGAAGCCGCCAAACGAGAAGACTGCCGCCAACATACAGTCATTCGCTCGCAATCTCTTCGTGCCTGAAGAAGAAGAAGCCATGCCAAGCCCACGAAAGCGCCGCGCCAAGAAGTACTCGGGCGTGACCATGGAGAGTTTCACCGTAGAGGAGGAGCAGGAACCCATCGAGATCTTTACCGACTCACAGGATCGCGTGCCCAAGAAGGACCAGAGCGCAGAAAATCCATTCTACGGCGATGCTCCCGTGCCTGAGCCAAGCAAGGGCAAGGGCAAGCGCAGACTGGTCAAGATTCCTGGGGAGGGTGCCCAATCCGTCGAAGACGCATCTCGACGCGAAGATGGAATGGTCTACGTATTGTGAGTTACTTGCTAAACTTCTCGTCTTGTTGTCGTTTACTGACCGTTTTAGCCGTGGCAAGAGGTTCTTTCGCAAGTTTTCGGAGAATGATGGCGCTGAGCCAGAGGAGCACCAGACTTCTGCAAATGGCGAGCTCACTCGTCCTCTCACGCGTTCTTCTGTCAAGCCTCGACTACTCTTTGCGACGAACAAAGTGGATGTGGCGGACGACGATGGAGAGGCTGTGACGGACGTGGAAGACATGTACATGGAGAATGAAGGTTCTATGCCAGAGACGCCCAAGAAGGCTCACACCGAATCAGCAAAGACCCCAGAGGCGCCCCGGTTTGCGCCCGTCTCGCCACCCGACACCAAGCGGACGACACGCTCTACGAACAAGCTGGTGAGCGACGGGACGCCGATGAAGAGCTCATCTGGGCGTAAGAGCCCGTTCGACTCTTGGCCACGGACCAAAGAGCACAAGACTGCGGCACCGAAGCGGCAGGGAGATGCCCTCGCTGCGGGTAGCGCTAAGCGAACTCGTTCTTGAAGGTGGACTTGGCTTGAGAGCGATACTTCAGTTCTGTCTAATGGCTTTGGAGGAACACAGTTTGCGATGGTATTGGCTGCGGCACGAGTCTGGCATGGCGATTCAGTTACGGTGTACAGTCCGAATCGACTGCGCTGCTAGATGTGGATTTTCTTCGCTTTTTCGCTCTTTGTATTAGGGACTGCAAAGGAAGCTAGCTGACTTGATCATGGCGTTGGGACGGACGGTGTGCTTCGGACATACTCAGATTGAGGGCTAGGGAACCCAAGGTAGATTGACTTGATACAAGATCCTGTTTACTTGAATTCGTGCTTTGAGCCTGAGCTTTGAATTCCACCAGTGCAGTGACGTGCGCGTAGCCCGAGAAGGGCCGTCCGAGGTAGCCGCGTTCGGCTCTGTTGCCCCACGTTTGCCCCTCGTTCTAAAATCTGGACTTCAATTGCTCTAACGACCACAACTCACCTGCTTCCGTCGCTTACTTCTGCTTCGCGGATAGAACGGGTGTCGCTGTATAACTAAACCGTTCAGCCCTCCAAGGGCCTGATATCCTGTTTCTAGGCTGTTTGCAAAGCGGTAACCCAAGCCGAGCCCGTTCCGATATCGCTCGGCCTTTCTCACCTCACCATGCACATCCTCGTCACCAATGATGATGGACCGCCATCGCCAGAGTCCTCGCCATACGTCCACTGCCTGGTGCAACATCTCGAGAAAGCTGGGCACACCGTCTCTGTCTGTCTTCCGCACACACAGCGCTCATGGATCGGCAAGGCCCACATGATCGGGCAGACACTGAAGCCGCTCTACTTTCGCCCGAGCGCAAATGTTCACGGCGACGATTCCGAGGGCACGACGCACCATCGCCCCTCAGCGACGGGCGATGTTGATGAATGGATCTTGATTGACGGGACTCCCGCTTCGTGTGTGCAGATTGGGCTGTATCACTTCTTCCAAAACAAGGGCCCTGTCGACCTGGTGGTAAGCGGGCCAAACTATGGCAGGAACACGACGTCTGTCTTTGCATTGAGCTCAGGCACTCTTGGCGGTGCCCTGGAGGCTGCTGTATGTAGGAAAAAGGCCATTGCGTTGAGCTTCGCCTTTTTCACACGAAACCACGACCCCGTCATCATCGACGCAGCGTGCCGCCACAGCGTCAGGATCATCGATGCCCTCTACAAGCAATGGCCCACTGATGGCAGTGCGGACTTGTACAGCGTCAACATTCCGCTGGTCGAAGGCGTGGAGGAGCACAAGACTCTGTGGACCGACATGCTACAAAATTACTGGGCCGACGGAAGCACCTGCTTTCAGCAGATCGATGGCGAGGCGGGGGATGCGGCAGAGGAAGAGGCCCGCATCCGCGAAGGTCCCGGAGGAGAAGCTGATGGCAAGGAAAGCCTGGGTGACCGCAAGACGGGACACACTCACAAGCACTTCAAGTGGGCTCCAAAGCTCAACGATGTTTATGCGAGCGTGGATGCATCTGGGCCCGGCAATGACGGGCGGACTGTGAGGGAAGGCAACACAAGGTACGATTTCAGGAGATATCCCCGGATCGACATGGAAATACTGACGCTTTCCCCCTTCAGTATCACGCCCCTGAAGGCAAATTTTGCCCATGGTGAGGGCGCGTTTAGCAAGAAAGAGTTTGAGTTGTGAGTGGCCCCAGTTCGCTTTTGGCGTTCAGTTTGGTTTTCAGGCAGCATGGACAATGGTTGTGGATGAGCATCGACTATGTGGCATGTACGCTATGCAGTGTTCATTTTGGCCAATACATCATATTCTTACCAACCCTGTGGCAGTCCAACTCATTCAGCAGCGAGTACAAGATCGACGGAGGACCTGGCCATCCGAAGCAAGGACGGCGGAAAGGGAGCTGCGCCGATTCGGGCTATTGTAGCCTACGATGATCCTTACGTCCAGCCACTCATTCTGTCTGCCTTGAAGTCACTTGTTCCCGAGGGGAGACTGGATCTCGTCACAGAGCTCCCGCCACACGAAAGCCTTTCTGGTTCCGGTATGCTGCCTAGTTCGGATTCCCAGGTCCTCCAGATCGTGCCGTACGAGTCCATCGACTTTGAGTTCGCCGCATCGCACCCCCAGTCGTGCCTTGTCAATAGCTACATGATTCGTAAGGCACTGATACGCAAGCATTACTTGTCCACGACGGTCGACCACTGGGTAGCCAAGAAGCCGGCCTCGCCGCTGAAGCAGCACGTGAAGCGCAGCGAACCCTTCGAGGTGGACTACGCTGAGTTCCTCGACGACGCGCTCGTCGAGGCGTTTGACCTGCGAGAGAGCATGGACCGCAACGCGGACGCAGAGGCTGGCGACCGGGATTGGTGGATATTGAAGCCGGGAATGAGCGATCGAGGTCAGGGCATCAGACTGTTCAGCACTATGGATGAATTGCAAGGCATCTTCGACGAGTGGGAAGAGGAGCGCCCGGACAGTGACGATGAAGAGGACGAGCAGGGCGGCGATGGTCCGAGGGACGCCGAGGAAGAGGATGGCGACTACATCACGACGTCCCATCTGCGTCATTTTGTGGCCCAGCCATACATCCATCCACCGCTTCTCCTCGACGCCGACCGTCGCAAATTCCACATTCGCACCTACGCCCTCGCCACAGGCAGCCTGACGGTCCACGTCTACAAGCACATGCTTGCGCTCTTCGCCGCAAAGCCCTACCTCCCGCCCTGGGAGCACTCTCCCAACGACATCGACGCCTTCCTCACCAACACCTGCCTCCAGAAGCCCACCTCGGCCGAGGACGCAACCAACAGCGTCCATCGCTTCTGGTCCCTGCCGCTGCCGGCGGCCACTCTCGATGCTATCTTCGCCCAGATCTGCGACGTCACGGGCGAGGCCTTCGAGGCGGCTGCGCGAGCCATGCCTGTGCACTTTCAGACGCTACCCAACGCGTTCGAGGTCTTCGGCCTGGACTTCATGGTCGACGCCTCGGGCGAGGTGTGGCTGCTCGAGGTCAATGCCTTTCCGGACTTTAAGCAGACGGGAGGGGACCTGCGAGAGATTGTAGAGGGGTTCTGGCGGGGGGTGGTCAGGAAGGCGATGATGCCGTTCTTTGATATCGGGCAGGCCGATGCGGAGGGGAAAGACGACATGGTTAAGGTCAAGGAGGTTGATCTCGGGAGGCGGTGAGATGGGTTGATGGGATCCAACTAGAAAAAGACTTAAAGGGCATTCCAAAATTCAGATACTCAGATATCCCAAGCCTTTGGCACGGCAGTGGTCTACGCTCTAGGCTGTACATCTCTCTGTTTCCCAAAGGTTACGTACAATAAGTCATTAATGCCCTCCTAGTGTTTTATGGATTCGTGATCGTCGATAATGGGTACGGCTGGAGAGCAGTCTGGCCTTCACAGTGCACTGCGTGGAGCAATGTCGTCGGTCCGCAACCGTGCCTCGCGACAATGCCACCGCCAAGTTAGCCACATGGTCGAAGACAGACTCACTAGAATCATAGATTTCAAGGCGACGGCCAACAAGGTTAAGCCTGAAAGCTACCAGCCTTGGGCTCACGCCCCCAATCAAGGCACAGCCTGGACAGTGTTCGGCGATAGACAACAACTCATGATCTCTGTAAAGCTTGACCGCACCACCGAGCTTGCCCCATGGCAGTCAAGTCCGGGAGGCAGCCCGCGAGCTTGGTTTAGAGGTACCTGTACTCAGCGATACATCCAAGCAACACGACCGTCTCACAGCCTCACGAGTGCGATCGCACGCCTGATCGTGTGCGAGGAGTGTTTCGCCAAGACATCCGCTGTCCGTCCCAACGGTGGCTTAGAAGCTGCCATCCGATTTCGTCGTGTAAAAACCCTCTCAAAGGGGAGCATGCTGGTACGAGTTGCTTGCAAGGGCCGTTGATGGTGTCTTGATCAGCATCTCGAGGCGCACGGTTTGGCACCATGTCGGGTCGCCAGTGGACAATTGCTCGTCGCGGCAGATTCGCCTTTCGCGCTACGCGCACAATTCCCGTATGTGCTGCCCGGCAGTGGCTGGGGACGACGGGTCGTGTATCCGGGCGTCACATGTTGTGAGATTAGCTATGGAGATGGAGGTCTTGGCGGGCGCATGGGGATAAGGGCCGCCAGCAACGCCCCTGACCGGCGTGGCTTAGTAGAGAGCATCGTCGAGGCACATGCTGCCCCATATCTGTCTGAGCATTCAGGGCAAAGCCAGCGTTTCAAGTTGACATTCTCAAGCGTGTCGTTGACCAGGATTGCAGTATTGTCGCTACCGAGTGCAAGTACGATGGTGTCCATAGTAAAGCGGCGACCATGCCGCGACTGGCCGGCGCGCAACCGCCGGGTATCGGAGGATGAGATGTCAAAAGTGCATCAAGCACCGGCCTGGCTTTTGCCAAGACTTGCACTGCCCTCCTCGCAACCCCAGGTCGGCATCACGGCATTGATTGTCAAGCATGGAGCATCGGCGGTTGCCCGGAGGCCATGACTCCAGCAGCGAGCTACCGCCGGCAGACACGAGCTGAGGTCCCTGGAGCACGGAACCTGCTCGATGCGGTCGAAGCGACGGGTCGGAAGATGCCAGACGTCAACGAATGGTTTAACGTTCAGCGAGGGACGACTGTTTGTCATAATGACCTTCTGGATCGGATTGAGGCTGAGCAAATGGGCGTGTCCAGAAGCGGCAAGAATGGGTTCGGCGCAAAGACCCCCGGGTTTGGCCCCGCTTGGTAGCGGCCATATCGTACTCGTTCGAAGACTTCGTTGATGAGATGGTCGATTTGCACACCTCAAAGTTTGGTCATGGCGTAACTCCCCAACCTGATGGGGTCACGGTTCTGCAGTCGAATGTCCATTCACGGCGGAGTTGACGGAAAGCACCTCAAACGGTTGCTGGGCACGCAGGCCGTCCGTGTCGCCGCAACCTGTCAAGGCTGTCACAAACCACGGCCTTTGAAGACGGCGAGCGGCAGTGCTGTGGCTTTTGCTGTTATAAAAACTTGGTAGGCAAGTGTTCGAGCCACCATCGACAATCCGCTCCTTGCGGGGTCGCGGCACACAAGCGTGCCAGACCGTCGTGTACAATTTGGCGCAGGGAGACTTTGAGACGCTTGTTTCGAATTTCTTTCTATAATGAGCCAACAAGTTACTTTCTCATGATCATACCCTAGCTTTCACGAACGGGGCGAAGCTTGAAGATCTTTGTGCTCGGCCTCAGTAGGTAGGTCGTAACGAAACTCTCCGCCAACAGGAAGCCCACGTAACTCCACATAAGGCATATCAGAGATTGAACCGTACCCGCGCCCGAGGGCGACTGCGAAGCCATCCTGATCTGCGGACGGTCCAATGCATTGTAGCACACTATCTTGATTCGAAAAGCAAATCGAACTGCCTTGATGTTGGCTTGATCGCCGCCCGAGGCCAGTGATTGGCCGTCATGGCGGTTGGCACTTGACGTAGCATTCTCGGGGCATTAGGTGCTGCACGTGCACGGCTCAGCTGCATCCTCCGGAGCGCGTCGACGCCGGCTTGTCGGCTTGTGTCTTTGACGAAATGAGGCAGTGCACCTTAGCTGCAGGGACAGACTTTGCTGGCCCCCTCATCAGCACTTGGTACGAAGATGGCATTGTCAGAGTACGAGCAACCGCAGATTTGAGGACCTGGAATGTTACAATGCACGAGGTAATAGTCTACTGGATACTGCTGCGCTATCAGCGGCCGACGGAACCGATGAGGTAGGTAAGGTGCTTTAGTACTCGTATGGCCGGCAGACAGGGTATCTCATCCGTCCAAAGCCGGAGCAGCGGGTATCCGCGCAGTTTCGCTATCCATTAACTGCAATCGCGGCTCGGCAGTGACAAGCACCAACAATGTCTAATACAAACTCTGCCGCTTGGGCTGAGAAGTTGCTCGTACAACCGCAGGGCCAAGCTGGGGAGGTTGACACCTCAATCGAGGTCGCATCGATGTCTCCATCTAGTGGGCGGTTGACGGATCAATCATGCAGTGGAGTTGATTGGCGAGCGAGCAGGGGTCATCAGTGTCCAGTCCATTCGCCAGGGCACGTCTGGGTCGGGGCAACGCGCGCTGAAATTGTCCGAGAGGACCGGGACGAGGTTTTCAGGCTAGAAAGTCGATACGCCGTAAAGAGATCTCGGTCTCGCGAAGCGTCTCAATTCGACGGAGCGCGTCCTCAGCACCGCTCAGACGAATCGGACCCGGTGGGCCCGCGCCGGGTTGTCCCAGTCTCCCAGAGGCCTCATCTCCTGGTCGGCGAATACTGGCTGCACCCTCGGCGTGTGGAGACGTCAGGAAAGAAGAAAAGGAGTCGACGTGACTGGCTGGAGCGATGTGGATGAGGCGGGCCTGACGCCTGCGCTATGCTACGTTTAGCGCAGTCAGCCGTAGCTTATTACTTTTAAGGTGTGTTGGGGGTGCGGGAAGCCATGCTACGGCCATGGATTCCCCCCGCAGACTCGCTGAAACTCACCAGCGCGGCACTGTCGAATTGATTTTGATTGTGACAAGCGCGCGCGAGCAGCCAAGTTTGTGGTTTTTCATCTCCGGCAACCTGAGTTGGCGACTATTGGTTCACTGACGTCTTGGCTGGCGGCCTCTCGGGCTGCGATCGGTGCTGTGAGGCCAGCAGACAGGGCGGCCATCAACAGCTACCCAGCAATTCACTCGAGCTCATTTCTATCAGAGTCTGTTTGTTTCTAGTACGTAGCTGAACTCAGTCAGACTCTTGCAAACGCCTTATCTCCAGCCGTCAGCATCCGAGGTTCCATCAGTTCCACGGAACCTCGCCAAAGCCGGCCCTGATATGCCACAAGCCGCCACTGCGGTTGGCTCTCGTTTGCAACTCGCCGCCTCGTGTGTCAGTGGCAATTTTCGTCCCACTGGCCACTTCGAGGTTTCGGACGGACGCACCAGTCGCAGTCGTGAATTGTGCAGAAAGCCTGTGGCTCGTGGCTTCCGTTTGGCGGCTTGGCGACGTTCCAAACTAGCAGCTAACGCAGTTCCCTGTGCATTGGTGTAAATGGCACAACTAAGGTACCTAAACAGGTTGGAAGTGTAAAAATGCCCACCAACCCAGCCAAGCCCGCCACACACGGTGCTGCGCCGCGAGTCGTTTCACGAAGGTTCCGCGATGCCCGTGGCTGTGAACTGTCTCCGTTCTGCTTTGCAAGGGCGCTGCTGGACTTGAGGATGGTATTGTGCGCGGAGCCCTGGATACTCGTTCTGCGGTGTACAGAGGAGAACAGATGAGGCAGATATGCATTAAGGCAGCCACAGCGCCAAATCCTTCAGCCGCCAACGCCGTGACGTAATAGTGCAGCATGTAGAAGCAATCTCGTGCGAGATGAAATACACCACAAAAAAGCCACTTCTGGCTTGACTGTCAGAGCAAATCTGAAGATGCGTTCTGCGTTTACATTTACTGAGGACGAGGGAGTGTCGAGACGCTGCATTCACCCGCAAGTCGGGTAGGGTCGCAGTCCGTTCACTCAACGTCTTTGATTTCTACATCCACCTCTCGTCACCACTGGGAAAGACTCTTGGCCCGTCTGCAATGCCGGGGAAATTGGTTCGTTTTCCATTTAAGATCCCGTTTGTACAGGGACATGCGGCTACTGGTGCACGAATGATAATGCATGGCTGTTGTTGCAGGCATGGAGCAAACTCACCAAGCTTTGTTCTTTTTTGTTGAAAATGCTCTGTGACAAACAGTTCCATATACTGAATCCTTTCGACGAGAAAGGCGCATGTAGTCCGCTGGCCATGAGTCACAATAAGATAATCATTGGTGTGATGGAAAACACGAGATAATGTAGCCGTGCGCTCCCTGAAAGGGGCAGCCAGTGATTTTCGGCACTGGTACGGAGTACTCCATGTGCAATATACCCTACCTTGCATTTAGTGAACATGACTTCACGTGAATCTCAGTGGTGAGCGTCTAGGACGACCCTCAAGGGCGTCGATGCCGCCAGGCCGGAACTTGCTAATGCCGCGCTACGCCCTAAAGTGTTGATTATCAGACAGATTAGCTGTGCCGCGCGGTGTAGTAAAGCAGTCTGATGGCTCAACAACGCCCGCACAGCCTCATGGAGCCCAGCAAATAGTAAGACAAGCTCATCTTGGCAGCGGGGAGGCGTAAGATTTCGATACCGACACATGCTCTTTATTATGTGGTGCACTGCCAACCTGGAGGTCAGACAGTGCGTACATCACACTTCACGACGAAGAGTGATTGCTATCAGAACGATATCTCATGGCTCGTCTGAATGTAGACCGAGACCGTCTAGCGGAGCCAAGGGTGTCGGGCAACTCAGCCACCTCGTTACGCGCAGGTGGCAGCAAAGTTGGCGTGCGGAGCAGGTACCTTACGTATGACATCGCCACAAGAGGCCGCCGGTGTACACAACACGCCGGGCGCCTGGCGGACGGCCGTCAGCTCACCACGACTCGATTTGGCCACCTTCGGGCGGACAGATCGAGGCATTGCAAAAGCCAAGAGTGAGGCGAGGGCCATCTTGTGGGTGCGTGAGATGCCTCGACTTTTGATCGAGTACCTTACCAATGCACTGCAGTCCTGCCCGTTGCGACGGGCATGCAATTGAAGTACCACACACGCAACGTGGAATTGGCTCGCGCCCAACCACAAAGTAAATCCCCTTTGAAGCAAACACGATGGCCGGTCTCGTAGGTAGGTAGTGACCGTGCGTTTGTTTGGCACCGACGCCGCACTTGGAGTGCACCGTCTTGAATCGTCGAAAGAGCATCGGAGTAGTTGCAGAAGTAAAGCAGCCGATCCTTGGCGCCACAGTGGGCAAGCGCGCCGCGTGCCAGCGGCAAAACAACACAGCGCTTCATCACGGCATCGGCAGAGTCTGCACTGGCGCGCACGGCATCCGCTCGGTCGCACGGCGGTCTTGGAGGCGGCGATCTTCCACCAGAAACGTGCCAGATGCATCTGAGGGTAGGGAGCCTTTGCCCCTGGCAGATGAAAATACAGTGTTCAACCAGTGTTCGGCCAGGGAGGGAGCGCCCAGGGGTGGTGATAGCAACCGAACCCGCCCCACCCCAGCCAACCAGCGGCCCCACCTGGTGACCGGGGCAGTGCACTGCCTCACTCCTACCTTACCGGGTTGGCACTTGGTGAGCCCATCCATACAAACTTCAGCCCGGCCGTGGTGCGCTTGACAGTCCCTCTCCGCACATACGCCTTTGTCTGCTACGCAGTACTTGCAGATACCTTCTCTTTCTTCTTTATTTCTCGCCCTGGCCATGTCTCGTCGGTGCTCTTAGCCCTGTCCGGTGGCCAAGACTGGGCCTATTCCCTCGCCAAGTTCATTGTCGCTCCTTTGCACACCTCTATCCGTATTAACTAGCCGCCCTTCCCCTTCGGCGCTTGCGAGCTTCCCCTTCCATTGCCTCGCCTGCGTCGTCACTCATCTGCCTCGGCATAGCCTCTTCTTGACTCCTCCAGTCCGCCTGCTGCCTCCCACGAGGCGGCTGTGTGCCCTTAATGACGAACGCCAATGAAGCCGAGCCGCCTCCCGGGCCTCCGGTCGGGAGACGGAGAGCGTAAGTCGTTCGCCTTCTATATCAGCCGCCCGCTGCTGTGAGCTGACCCTGTCTGCAGGCCGACCATCACCATTGATACTACCGCTGTCGGTCCCAACAGCAACGCCGTCGACATGCCCCAGGAACTACCACGGTCGCACACGTCGGTGTCCCCCATATCGACCCAAGACGATGCCATCAGCCCGTCGACGATTGTCGAGCCGCCTTACGGCTTCACGCCCCGTTCCCAACGCCCCGAATTGCGTGCGGAATCGTCCTTCGACAGCAGAGAAAGCCGTCCTACAAGCCCTCACAATGTATCGAGTCCGGTGACCGCGCGCGCCACGGAGGGCGGCGCTGGGTTTTTGTCTGTCCCTGCCAGCAATATGCGAGCGAGACAAGACTCCGTCGACTCCATGGACGCCATACGATCCGTCAGCTCCCACGGTGAGACTACGGTGGTCGCCTCCAGCCATACACAAACTGAGAAATTCAAAGCCGCTGGGAACGAGAAGATCATGAAGGACGAGAAAGCCTTGAAGCCCGACGCTGGCATGGACGCCGACTTCAATGTCGAGAACAACCCCTTCGCCTTTTCGCCCGGGCAGCTCAACAAGATGTTCAACCCGAAGAGCCTCTCCGCATTCTACAGATTGGGCGGTATGCGTGGGTTGGAAAAGGGTCTACGGTCGGACCGCAAGTCTGGGCTGAGCAACGAAGAAACGCGCCTGGACGGAGAGGTCACTTTCGATGAGGCCACGGCCAAGGACAGCAAGCTTATCACGGAAGGAGTCACGAGCCCCGTCGCTCCAGCGCCTACCAACAAATCCTCGAGGGCGGAAGACGACACCTTTGCCGATCGATACCGCGTTTTCAGGGACAATCGCCTGCCAGTGAAGAAGGGAAAGAGCCTGCTCCAGCTCATGTGGATTACGTACAACGACAAGGTGCTCATTTTGCTGTCGATCGCGGCCGTCATCAGCTTAGGTGTCGGCTTGTACCAAACGTTTGGCCAGGATCACGCTCCGGGAGAGCCCAAGGTCGAATGGGTCGAAGGTGTCGCAATTATTGTTGCCATCGCCATCGTCGTCATTGTCGGATCGTTGAACGACTACTCCAAGGAACGTCAATTTGCGAAGCTCAACAAGAAGAAACAAGACCGCAATGTCAAGGTCGTTCGATCTGGAAAGACGATGGAGGTATCCGTGTTTGACCTCATGGTCGGCGATGTGATCCATCTGGAACCCGGCGACTTGGTCCCTGTTGATGGAGTCCTTATCGAGGGTTTCAACGTCAAGTGCGACGAGTCTCAGACGACGGGCGAGTCGGACATTATCCGCAAGCGACCCGCTGACGAAGTCTATGCTGCCATCGAGAACCACGAGAACCTCAAGAAGATGGACCCGTTCATTCAGTCTGGTGCTCGCATAATGGAGGGTATGGGTACCTTTATGGCAACATCCACAGGCATCTACTCGTCGTACGGAAAGACGCTCATGGCTCTCAACGAGGACCCTGAGATGACTCCCCTTCAGGCCAAGCTCAACGTCATCGCCACTTACATCGCTAAGCTCGGTGGTGCTGCCGGTCTGCTTCTGTTCATCGTCCTTTTCATCGAATTTCTTGTCCGCCTTCCGCGACTTCCCGAGAGCACCACCCCGGCTCAAAAGGGCCAGATGTTCCTCAACATCTTCATTGTGGTCGTGACCATCATCGTGGTGGCGGTTCCCGAGGGCCTACCCCTTGCCGTTACGCTTGCGCTGGCTTTCGCCACGACTCGCATGCTTAAGGATGCCAACCTTGTCAGACATCTAAAGGCATGCGAGGTCATGGGCAACGCAACGACCATCTGCTCCGACAAAACGGGAACTCTGACTCAAAACAAAATGCAAGTAGTATCAGGCACCATCGGAACGAGCCATAGATTTGGTGGAGCCCGGCCTGTTACACGAGACGACGATGACTACGACGAGGAGGTCCCTGAGCCCTTTGACACGAGCGCCGACATTTCCGCCTCCGAGTTCGCTTCTATGCTGAGCGAGCCCGTCAAGGATCTGCTTCTCAAATCCATTGCTCTGAACTCGACCGCCTTCGAGGGAGAGGTCGACGGAGAGAAGACTTTCATTGGATCCAAGACAGAGACGGCGCTGCTGCTCTTTGCCAAGGCTCACCTGGCAATGGGCCCTGTAAGTGAGGAGCGAGAGAACGCGACAACACTTCAGATTATTCCCTTCGACTCTGGACGCAAGTGCATGGGTATCGTCGTTCAGCTCCCATCGGGCAAAGCCAGGCTCTATGTCAAGGGCGCTTCAGAAATTCTTCTCGCCAAGTGTACAAGGGTTCTGCGGGATCCATCTGTCGACGATTCTCTGGTGGAACTTTCGGACAACGATGCGCAGACAATTACACATCTCATCGAGAGTTACGCAGTGCGTTCTCTTCGCACGATTGGCATCTGCTATCGAGACTTTGACTCATGGCCACCCAAAACTGCCCGTCGTGGAGATGGCGGCAAGAATGAGATTGAGTTTGAGGATATTTTCAAACACATGTCCTTGATCGGCGTTGTTGGCATCCAGGACCCGCTGCGAGATGGCGTGTACGACTCCGTCAAGCTCTGCAAACAGGCCGGCGTTGTCGTCCGCATGGTCACAGGCGACAACAAAATCACGGCCCGGGCCATTGCCAAGGAATGTGGTATCTTGCAGCCGAACAGCATCGTCATGGAAGGCCCCGACTTCCGCAACCTCAGCAAGCTCCAACAAGAGGAGATCATTCCGAGGCTGCACGTCTTGGCCCGATCTAGCCCGGAAGACAAGCGTATCCTGGTCAAGAGACTCAAGGACAAAGGCGAGACTGTGGCCGTCACTGGTGACGGAACCAATGACGCGCCCGCTCTCAAAATGGCCGACGTCGGTTTCTCGATGGGCATTGCCGGTACCGAGGTTGCCAAGGAGGCCTCGGCTATCATCTTGATGGACGACAACTTTTCGAGTATCGTCAAAGCTCTCAAGTGGGGTCGCGCCGTCAACGACGCAGTGAAGCGGTTCCTGCAGTTCCAGCTGACGGTCAACATTACTGCCGTAATCCTGACCTTTGTGACGGCCGTGTCGAGCGGTGAGGAAAAGTCGGTCTTGACGGCCGTGCAACTGCTGTGGGTCAATCTCATCATGGATACCCTCGCTGCGCTGGCCTTGGCCACGGATCCTCCGCAAGACAGCGTGCTGGATAGGAAGCCCGAGAAGAAGGGTTCCTCGATCATCTCGACAACCATGTGGAAGATGATTTTGGGGCAAGCCCTCTACCAGCTGGTCATCACCTTGATGCTGTACTACGGGGTGCCCAAGGGTCTCATCGACGGCATCATCACCAATGAGCCTCTGCCAACTGATCAGATCAACACACTGGTATTCAACACATTCGTGTGGATGCAGATCTTCAACCAGTGGAAGTAAGTGCCCAGACTACCGAGGACGCCTTGAGAAACACGTGTGCTAATGAATTGACAGCAATCGTCGTCTGGACAACAACTTCAACATCTTCGAGGGACTCACCAAGAACTGGTTCTTCATGGGCATCAGCGCCATTATGTGTGGCGGACAGGTCTTGATTATCTTTGTCGGTGGCGCGGCTTTCCAGATTGCAGAGGGGGGCCAGGACGCCGCTCTGTGGGGCATTGCCCTCATCCTCGGCGTCCTTTCGATTCCGGTTGGTGTGGTGATTCGTCTCATCCCCGACTCGGTGCTCCTGGCCTTTATACCCAACTTCCTGAAGCAGCGGGCCCACAAGGTGCCCGGGCTGACAGTTTCGGACGAGGAGATGGACATGTACCCTGAGCCGCTGGCCGACGTACGCGACGAGCTCAACTTCCTCAGGCGCATGAAGGGTGGCCGCTTGAACAACCTCAGGTTCGCCATCGCGCACCCCAAGGAGATGATACGGTCGAGGAGCCCATCGCACTCGCGATCCAACTCGATCAACGCGTCGCCGGTTCCAGAGAGGGAAGACAGCTTTGGCATGTCGCGCGCGGCGACGCCGGACTCGCGACAGCGGTCGAGATCGAACCGGTCGCGATCCAACTCGGCGCTCGGAGCGCCGACGGTCATGGCGGGCATCATAGCCGCCGGAGTGGCCGCGGGATGGTCGCCGGGGATGGGCCGCCAAAACACGGAGGAGGGCGGCGAGCCCAGGACGACCACGGAGGGAAGCATAGGGCGGAGAAGCGAAGCGATTGATGCACAAAATAGCGAGGCGCGGAAACCGGAGTAAACGGATGGGCGCGCGGTACCCAAAGGGCATTGCTTTATTAGACCCTGCTGGGCCGCTTCATACCTCTTTTGTTTTGTCTTTTACCCATAGCATCATTGATAGACAGAATTTCACTCTTGTCAAGAACACGGGAGTTTACCAGTTGTCCTTGTGACGGGCGTACTATTGACTGCGCGATAACTCTAACAGTACGAGCAGGCGCTCACGGTCGCCACAGTAGTTATTGATAACGTGACGAGCGGACGGTTCTGGTTGCACGTGGCGTGGAGACTACGAAGCACAGACTATCGAGCAGGGAATACGGCACTGCATGAGTCGGCCGCTGTGCTATTGGAGGACCCTGCCTGATGCGATTCAGCCCTGGGCTCAGAGATGCCGTTAGCCGCTGCAGTTGCGTGGTGCCATAGACGGCCACTGCTCAACATCTCGGTTGGGCGAAGAATGCGAGAGGGGGTGGGCGGGCAGCGAAGAGGGAAAGGGAAGGTTGTTGGTTGAGCGAAGTTTGCTCAAGGCTGTTGGCTGTTGGCTGTTGGTTGTTGGTTGTGAGCGGCAACGCAACAAATGGCCCATTTCAGACTGCTTGCGTCTCTGCTTGTTAGCGAGGGACGCATTGCGGGCAAGGCTCTTCTAGGACGATTCAATGACTGTTCGGGTGGCAACGGACGGATGTCTCGGGTTACGAAAGCGTGGAACAGAGAGCATTACATTACATTACAGACTCCGCAGCACGCATGAGTGAGGGCGAGCACAGCTGCGGATTGCACCCTCTCGCATGACTGATCTCTCGCTTCGCAGCGACCGGCAAGGTACGGCATGACAAGGCGGTATAATGAGTGGTTGTGGCGCCACAGCGACGCTACCGCGTGTTAAAGCGGTCTGATAGTCCGTATTCTAATGTACTCGGTACTTGGTACTCGGTAGTCGTTTCATCATGGACGGCCATCGAGACAGCGGAACTTGGCACCGCTGCTACCGTTGTGCCCTCCCCCTCCCGGAATACAGTTTCCACCTAGGGCTTGCGCGGAATTTGCAGTATCGACAATGAGGAGGGGGGAAAGAAAGCCGGGCGGGTGAGGAGACACAGGACAGAGTTTCCGGCGGCGTCGACGAGGCCGGCTCGGGCAGACTCGCACCGCACGTAATAACTCTGGCGCGCTAAAAGTAAAAAAAAAATTGGGCGTCGCAACTGACTTGGGAGGGCAGACTAGCGATGATGGCACGCAAAGCCCAGGCGAGCGAGTCTCACCATCTTGGCACGACGATGGCCTCAGGTTCGATCGTTGTTTCTTGTTCCGCGGCTTCGCTTTGCGAGCTGCTCGTCTTGTCGGGTTGCGGCCTGGGGAACAGAGAGGCCTGCTGGGCCTTGGCCGGACAAGCTAAGGTAGTCTTTTGAGTCGTGGCCACACGATTGGATCGATAAACATGGAGGCATGGATCCGGGACTTGGCTGCTTCGTACGGACTCGCATACCTAGGTGATAACCATGAATGCCACGGAACGGCACGGTACACGTAGCCACACCCAGTTCATGTGTCTTGTGTCCTCTCGGCCTGAGTCTCCCCCATTTGTATTATCCCGGGTGAATGAATGCCTTGCCACCTTCCGCGCATTGCACGCACCTGGCTTGCTGTATTATCTCATCCCCTCTCTCCCTTGCGACTCTTGATTTTCCGCCCGCTTGCAGTCCCTTTTCTCTTCCCACCACCACCGCCGCCGCCACTGCCGCCAACCCTGTTCCTTTCACACGCACACTGTTTCTGCAAAGCACGTTTTCGTTTGTGCTTTTGCTGCTCGTGACAAGTCATCGTACCCGTTTCATTGGAGCGGCCGCCGCTTTGGCTTTCCCCCCCATTAGTCCGTCGTGTTCCTCTTTGTTGTTATTCATCCTTCGTCGTATACGCTGTCGATGCTACGTCGCAGCAACCCTGCACCACACCTCACCCTCGCCTTTGCCATCCCAACTGAGACAAAAGAGGACAACTCCTCAACCCGCCTTCCGCCGCGATTGACGGTGTTTTGAAGCGCGTGAAAGACGTTGCTCTGTTTCCTGCACCACCATCACCGCAGACGACTGCGAGCCCCGCCGCAACGCATTTCGTCTCTTGAAGCGGACTGTCTTCTGCTTCTCTCCCTTTGATTCAAATGACGATGAAACGGCTCGCCGCTGGCAAGAGCGTCGCCCTGCCGCGACGAAAGGCAAACGCCGACGCGCTCGACAAGTTGCCCGACAACGCAACTCTGGCCGAGATCAAGAACGCGGCCGTCAATGTCTCCCTCGCCGAGCTCGAGGAGAGGGTCAACGACGTGCGCGACTCTTGGGAAACCGACTCCCTCTTCGAGGATGTCTTTGAGGAGCTAAGCAATGGCACCGCCGACCCGACTGACAGTACGTATCTGCCTCTCCATTCTGTTCCTTATCTAGCCGGCTGTCATCTTCTCACGTCAGAGTGAGTTGGCTACGCCGCCTCCAATTTTCGGTGGCCCCAAGCATCTTGCCCTACCAGGGTGACCCTCCTGAACCAAGTTTTTCATGATGCTAATTCTCATTTACAGGGTCCGATGTTTGCTCTCCCGAAGAGGCCAGTCGGCTCCGTCGTGAGGTGCGAGAGTATGGCCCCGCCGTCTTCTGCCAGCGCACAGTAGACGCCGGTCGCTACACGGCCAAGAAGCTGCTCAGCGCCTTTGGCATCAAGCCTCCGGCTTTTCTCGAAGGTGAACCCGACGAGGCGTACTTTAGTCTGCTTTCACTGGCCATCTCGCGTGAACTGTCCAAGCGCGCCAAGCTGTCACGCTACAACTCCGTTGAGGACGCCGTGGACCTCATAGACAAGTGCAAGAACATCATTGTCATCACCGGTGCCGGCATCTCCACGTCCCTCGGCATCCCTGACTTCCGTTCCAAGGGCACCGGCCTGTACTCTAAGCTGGAGCATCTGGGTCTCAACGACCCGCAAGAAGTCTTTGACATTGACGTCTTCAAGCAAGACCCAACTATCTTCTACTCCATCGCCAAGGACATCGTACCCGACGCGGACCGCTACACGCCCACACACAAGTTCCTTGCCATGCTGCACCAGCGCGGCAAGCTCCTCACCAACTATTCCCAGAACATCGACAATCTTGAGGTCAAGGCTGGCCTGCCCAAGGAGAAACTCATCCAGTGTCATGGCAGCTTCGGCACCGCCAGCTGCGTCCAGTGCGGCTACCAAATACAGGGCGAGAAGATCTTTCCGGACATCAAGGCCGGGAACATCCCCCGCTGCCCGCGCTGTGTGCAGTCGCTGCGCCCCAATGGCGCATCGGGCAAGCGGAAACGCTCCGCAGGGGCTGAGAAGCGTCGCAAACGGTGGTCGGCCGACGACAGCTCCGACGACGACTCCTCCGAGTACGACATCCCGCAGGCCGGCGTCATGAAGCCCGACATCACCTTCTTCGGCGAGGCGCTGCCCGATGAGTTCTCCAGGCGGCTCACAGAAAACGACCGTGACAAGGTGGACCTGGTCGTCGTCATCGGCACGTCGCTCAAGGTGACGCCCGTGTCCGAGATCGTCAGCTGGTTGCCGCCGCACATACCGCAGGTCTACGTCTCGCGCCAGGCCGTCAGCCACATCAACTTCGACATAGACCTGCTGGGCGACTGCGACGTCGTCGTCACAGAGCTTTGCCGCCGTCTGGCGTGGCCCTTCAAGCACGAAATGGTGCCCAAGAACCAGCAGATCGACGTGCGCCCCGAGCCGGGCTACAAGAGCCGGCACATCTTTGAAGTAGTCAAGCCCGAGGACAAGGTCACTAACGGAAGTGCCTGAGCAGCAATGCACTACAAGCAAGGAGGATGCACGATGTTCTACGGCCGAGCTGTGATTTTGTTTCTCTTTCCTTGTTCCGAAACTTGAAGGTTATTCACATGCGGCATGGAGTCAAAGACGGGTGTTTGGCGTTTCCGAGGGGTACAAGAGGATACCCGCTCTTCCCCTCGTTTTTTCAGTTGTTTTCATTGCAGGATTCCGTTTCGTCCACGGACTTTGTTTCAGAAATTAGCTTTGACCTCGTGTCTTCCAGGGGTGTTGGCCACGATTAGATAGTGGCTCCTAAACTGTCAGAGGTGGACGATCATTGCAGAAAGGGCAGTCCATCATTCCATCAGAAAGACACTGCTAGATCAGATGTAGAAACGATGTCAATTCGCTGGAGCGGTAATTACTGCTATTGCAAGAGTGCACCGCGACATGAGTGTACCAAACAGATAGTCAACTACTTGCCGGATTTACGCGTTCAGCCGCCTTCGCAGCAATATACCTGCAAATGTGACAAGTTCTAGTGTAATTCATCGCTCTCATATCATCTATGCATCGCTATCCCAAGACAAACACTGCGCCTAAATCAGACTCTCGTACTTGTCCAGCCCGGACTTCTGCTGCCCGCTGCTCGGCGCGTTGCCAGCGCCGCCCATTCCTGCTGACCCGAGCGGCTTGTGACTCATCGTACTCTGGCCGCCCGCCGCCCAGCCAGTCTGCTGCTGCGGCGCGGGAGGGGGCTTGATGCCAAAGCCGCCGCCCTGCGCGTTGATGCCTGGCGGAGGCGCCAGCGAGAAGGACGAGCCGCGCGTGTCGCCCAGGGCCGGCCGTTGGCCGAGCGACATGCCGGACATGGACGTCGCCATGCTGCTGCCTCCGATCCCGGCGCCGCCTGAAAGAGACGGCGTGAAGCTGCTGGAGCTGTAGTTTGGAGCCTGACTGGGCGTGGTAGGGGACGCCCACGGGTTATTGGTGACTGATGACGAGGCCGATGCCCACTGAACAGACGAAGGGGCAGTTGGCTGGGCCGGCGCCTGGAAGCTCGACTGCGCCGGCTGAGGCTGAAGCGGCTGGCTATACTGGGTCGAGGACGGCGCCAGCGTCCCAAAACGCGCGAGATCCGGTGTTACGGTACGGAAACCCGCTCCTTGGCTCGATTGACCAGAAACGGCCGTGGGGCTGGTTGGGTTTTGCGTGGACCATGAGAACGCGGGTGTCTTGGGCGTGCTCGATGTCGACATGGTTCTGGTAGTCGTCGTCGATGACATGACCGAGGGTGTCTCGTCCCAGCTAGCGAAGCCGTTACTCGACGACCCCCCAGCACCCGATTTACCCTTGACAAGCGCCTCAAAGTCGTCCTCGTTGCCACCGCTGCTCGGTTCAAACGTCGTGCCGGTCACGCCGCCAAAGGCCAGGAAGTCATCGTTCACGGCGGCTGTTGACCCGTTCGATGCGCCAGACGTTTCTTGAAGTTTCTTCGTCTGCTCATCTTCGACGCGTCTCGATAGAGTTTTGATGAGCTCCATGAACGTCTGAAACTGCTTGAGGTCGAGCAACGGCCCCAGGCTCATATACCAGAGAACGGGCAAGATATCCATGGCCACGAACTCAGCGTCGGCAGTCTGCCCGACAATCCGAAGTACGTTCAGAGCAGCAACCATGACGGCCGGCTCCTTCGTCTTGATGGCCTTGATCAAGGGCACAATCTTTTCTTGCATCGTGTACTTGTCCAGGGCGCTAGATGACGAAGGCGCCTTCTTATCAGTCATGAGCCCATTCAAACCGTCATCGGCTGCTGCGTCCTCGGATCCGCCACACAAGATGACAAAGGCCTGCAGACCGCGGACCTTGATCGCGAGGCTGTTCGTCCTGCTAAAGACAGTCGCCACTACCGGGAAAAGCTCGTTCTTGATGGTGCTGAAGTCCAGAACCGGCAGCACCGTGGGCAGCGACCGCAGGGCGGCATCTATGATGGCGTGGGTAGGGCATTCAATTGCAGCCAAAATTACTGGCAGAATGTCTGTGTGCAGAAAGGTTAGTCTCCGTCTCAGCTCAACGGTAGTCGATCCGCTTACCATCCTTGAACTCCTTTCCAGAGCTGTTGTTTGCAGCCGCCGATAGATGCTCGAGAAAAACCATCAGGCCAGCGTCTCTGGCCGGGTCTTTTTCCTGGGTTTGCTTTGCATTCACCACAAAGATGTCCTTGAGCGCTGGCCGCACCTTTTCCCCAAATGCCCGTCGCGCCGAAGGCAGCAGCTCAACTATCTTGAAGACGTTTTGGAGGATCAGGGACAGCAGATCTCTGTCTTTGAGCTCCTCCAGCAATCCCGGAAGAATCTTCTTCTCCATCACAGACTTGGGGAATGATGGCAGGACCTTGTTGAGGCCTCGCAGAAACTGTGACTTCTCGTTCGCTGTCTTAGCAGGAAACGAGTCGAGAAATCTGATGGTCGAAACGAGTATGTTGTCAAAGTACTCGCTCTCTTGGAACTCTCGAGCCGTCATTCGTTGAGCAGGTCGCCTCGTGATGAGGCGCGGCAGCACATGGCTCGAGAGTTCCTTGGGCAGCGGGCGGGAAGAAAGAAAATTGTTGCTCGACGAAGGTACGCTTGATGAAGAGGAGAATAGCCTTTTGTACGAGGAGAGACTGCCATGGCTCTCCAGAGGTGACTGGTGGGGAGAGTTGTATAGAGCGACGGACAGCAACCCGAGACTAAACATATCGGCCGAGGGCGTCAGATTGTTGTCAAGGACAAAGTCGGGTGAGGTGTAGTCGAGGTTGAGCTGGACAATTCTGGGCAGCCTCGGGTCCATGTTCAGCACTTCGTGTAAGTTGATACCGTGGATTGATGTCGGCTTGGTCGAGCCTTCAGCAGGGCTGCAAAACGACAGGCCGCTTATCTTCCAATCGGACTACATCATGACCAGTCAGTCGAGGAAGCTTCAGAAGGCATCGGCGAAGTCCATACCTTGGCATTGATGAGAACCGCGTCGGGCGTCAGATTGCCGTGGACGAGTCCCGCGTTTTCGTGCAGAAACTCGAGCGCCTTACTGAGTTGCAAGAGGCCCTTTTGAATCTCGAGCTCGTCAATCTCGAGCTCCCTCCGCCGGCGCACACCATCCGCGTCCTCGGTGACATAGCGACTCGATCGGCCGCCGGGGCCAGATCTGTCCTGATCGTCCTTTTCCTGTAGGACGCTCGCCAGCGACGCCGTCACCGCCTCCGTCACGAACTGCAAGCCGCCGCCGCGCGTCTCCTCGACCGGCTCGACCAGCTCGAGGACGCTCGGATGGCGCAGCTTGGCGAGGCTGGACGCCTCCTTCTTCAAGCGCTCGACGACCTCCTCGACGCTGCGCTTGAAGGAGGATGCGCCGGAGCGGCCGAGCGAGCTGCCTTGGCTTTCGAGCGACTTCTTGTCGAAGACGAAGACGCTGTAGGCCTTGCCGGTGGACTTCTTCTTCGCATCGTAGATCTTCCACGGCCCAGCCGTCGACGTCGGGTTCGGGGACACGGAGTAGTTTGCGGTGATGTTGGTGGCGGAGATTGACTTGAGCGCCGAGGAAAACATGCTGCGATTACGCTGGGCGTGGACGCGCCGTCTGCGATATCATGTCGTCGAGCTATCGGATGGGCTGGAACCGGGTGTGGCGATGCCTGCGTCACCCTCGGCCGGGGGAGCTCTCGGCGCAAGTGGTCGGTGTCTTTCCGGGTCGAGCAGAGATCGGGGCGGAAGACGCTTTCGTGCTCGTATCGCAATGGCAACGGTCAGGACAGCTCCGGTTGCTCAGACGTCGCGTCGCACTCGGATCGACGAGCTGCCTTTTGGCCAGATAAGGTAGAGGGAGCTCCGCACTAGCGCCAAGCCAAATAGTGGAAGCCTGACAATGCAGGCTACCCTACACCAGCCGGCCGCGAACGCGCCAGCCGAGCTTTTAGCGCTTACCTTCGGCCCGCACAGGGCGCGCCCGACTGTTGTCAGCGGCATAATGTCTCTGGAATGCTGCGGCCGAGCTCCGGTACCGCTCCGAAACACCATTTAGTTATCTTTCCAAGACCCGGCCTCAACGCTTGCGCCGTAGACCGCCCCAGCCCGACGACCCCCTCGCTTGGCCCGTTTTCCACCTGGACAGTCCGCTGGAGTGCTTCGCCGCCCGTTGTTCCAGCAATTGGTCTCGCCACGCGCACAATCGGCTGTCTTCACAGTGCTGCTACACCAAGCCTCTATGCAGTCCGCCCGTCTCGCGAGGGGCGCCCTGAGGGCCGCATGCAGGTCCTCGCGGGCGCTCCCTGCCTGCCAGCCGGCTCGGCTGTTCAGTATCAAGGCCGAGGCCGCGTCCGCCGCGAAGCATCACATCCTCGATGCCTCAAAGCTGACCGTCACCAAGACCAAGCACCCTAAGAAACTGAGCAAACCCGAGGATTTGGTGTTTGGGAAAGAGTTTACTGGTGCGTCATGAACCCCTCCTCTTGTCGAGACTCGTCACTGACACCTCGTCGCAGACCACATGCTCTCCATCGAGTGGAACCAAGACGAGGGCTGGCTGGAACCGCACATCACCCCCTACCAGAACTTGTCCCTGGATCCCGCTACGTGCGTCTTCCACTATGCCTTCGAGTGCTTCGAGGGCATGAAGGCCTACAAGGACAAGAAGGGCAATGTCCGCCTGTTCCGCCCTGAAAAGAACATGGAGCGTCTCAACAAGTCGGCCGCGCGCATCGCTCTGCCCACGTTCGACCCGAGCTCCTTTGTCGAGCTGATCAGCAAATTCACCAAGCTCGACTCGCGCTTCATTCCGGACCAGCGAGGTTACTCACTTTACCTCCGCCCCACCATGATTGGCACCCAGAAGACTCTCGGCGTCGGAGCCCCCGGCTCGGCCCTGTTGTACGTCATCGCCTCGCCCGTTGGCCCCTATTACCCCACCGGTTTCAAGGCCGTGTCGCTCGAGGCGACGGATTACGCCGTCCGAGCCTGGCCCGGCGGTGTCGGCGACAAGAAGCTCGGCGCCAACTACGCACCTTGCATCGTCCCTCAGCTGCAGGCCGCCAGCCGTGGCTACCAGCAGAACCTCTGGCTCTTCGGCGAGGAGGAGTACGTCACCGAGGTCGGTACCATGAACATGTTCGTCGCCATGAAGAACAAGGAGACCGGCAAGAAGGAGCTCATCACTGCCCCCCTGGACGGCACCATCCTTGAGGGCGTGACGCGAGACTCGGTCTTGCACCTCGCCAAGGAGCGCCTGGTCCCAGACGGCTGGGACGTCGTTGAGCGCAAGTACACGATGAAGGAGCTATACGAGGCGTCGCAGGAAGGCCGGCTGCTCGAGGCCTTTGGCTCCGGCACCGCAGCCATTGTCAGTCCCATCAGGACCATTGCATGGAAGGGCAAGGAGGTGGACTGCGGCCTGAAAGAGACTGAGGAGTCCGGCGAGATTGCCTTGAAGGTTAAGGAGTGGATGGAGGCCATCCAGTACGGTGACGAGGAGCACGAGTGGAGCCATAAGATCAACTGAGAAGCACCAAAAGCCTGATAGAATTAGAGCGCCATTGCGTTTCGATTACCCTTTCCGTTAGAGAAAGGGTGATATGACTCATTAATAGGCGGAGTACCCGAACTTCACATAGAGCCCCTGGCACTTTGGTACGCTTGATGTGCATGGCTCTGTTTGGTCTTTCTGCCCTTCGTTGGAACAGTCACACAGACGCTCTTTGGAGCCAGGAGTCGCATTTTCAAGTCTAGTGATTCATACCATTGAAGGAGTCTCTCTTAGCCCAGAATCAAAACAAGGCCGAAATCATATACATGTGTTCGCAACTCGGCGGTCCATAAATTGACGTGTCTCCCGTCTATCCCTCGCGCCATGCCAACCCGAGTCTTAGTCCTTCTTCTCCGTTGAGGGGTCGGGCAGGATGCCTTCGGCTTCTAACCTCCGTCGCGCTTCCTCGAGGGCCCAGGTAGAGACGCTGTGACATGTGCGTTAGCTCTGGAGTGTCCACGCATCGAGATTCTGCACCAAGGGCGGTGTGCGTAACGACTCGCGATGCGCAATTGATGCACCTCGCGCGAGGCGTGGCGGAGACTCACGTCGTGTCGGGCTTGAAGGCAAGGGCGATGCCAGTGGCCAGCAGGCTGCCGCAGAACAGGTACATGGGCCACTCCCAGCCCTCGGCCTCGGCCTTCTCGCCGGGCTTGATGCCCCAGAGCCAGCCGCTGGGGGGGTCGAACTGGGACTCGTTGCCGTGGCCGCCGCCTTGTCGTCGGGAAGATACGGTAAAGGATCGCGAGGCGGCGAGGGGCTGGCGGGCGCAGCGCACCGCTCGCAGCGGCGCGACTGCGTGTCGGATGAGGGCCATTGGGGCTCGTGTGCGTCCGTGGGCGGTGGATTGCGGTGCGGACGTCGTTTGTGCCTCGATGGCTGGGTTGCTGAGGCTTGGTGCTGTCGCTGAGGAGTGTTGGTCGTCGAAGCTGAGGCCGGCCTATCGGAGTCGGTCACGTGATGCGCTTACCACATTGGTAAACATCTCCCCCGGTTCTGCGCGATGCGGCGGACTTGCCGTATGTGGGCTCCATCTGCCGTCAGCGCCGATATTGCCCGGCATTCAACTCCTCCACGTCGTGTATTAATAGACCTTGATGCATTTTTGGTATGCAGCTCTTCGTACATAACTGCATGGAGGGGTTTTCTAGTCAGCTACCGGGGAGCATGCGCGACTGGTGACGATGGCGACTTCGGGTTGTGACCCTGAATCATGAAAATTCGGGCACAGACAGGCATGCGAAGTACAAAAGTTTGTTGAGAGTCTGAGACATTCAAATCAAGGAAAATTGAGCGCAGAGTATAAAGCAATTCGCGGAAGTTTTCCTATTAAAACAGACATGAAGCGTTGAAGCCCAAGGACATCCAGTCCCCCCTCTGCTAAGTATGGTGGGGAACAACAGACTCAACGATCTTGTACCAAAGCAGCAATTGGTGTGGCTGTTGGCAACCCATCCGCGATAATCCCCCACAGCCACCTGACCAGTGTTAAGCAGGACTCAACGCATTCGCGTCCTCTTCGCGTGGCTTGCGCTTGATGCATTCTCTTGCCCTCGAGCTGTGCTCCTCGATAGCGTCCAGCTTACAGATGCTGCGAAAAGGGCAGGCAGCAGGTGTGGCTGGTTCATCCGCCACCACACGCAGATGAGCCAGATGGATCCGGATAAGAGACTCGACACGGAGACATATGGCGTCTCCGAGCTGCGAGAGTGCTTCTTCGATGCCGTCTTCTTGAAGCCACCTCCGCTTCCTACGGATGACCTTTTCGAACAGTCCAAGGACACGCTGCCCGCCGACTTTGACAAGGGCTCGCTTCTCGCTCCCAGATACTTCCTGCCCAGGCAATGGCACGAGCTGCAGTCCTTGTTTCGTCGAGTCACGACGACTCGAGCCGGCATTCGGCTCCTCAAGTCCTTCACGGCTTTTTTCGCGGCATACGTCCTGTGCCTTATTCCTGATGTCCGAGAGTGGCTCGGCCGGTATCACTACATCACGGTCGTCTCCGTCCTCATCAACCATCCGGCTCGGTCATTTGGAGCGCAAGTGGACGGCACCATTTGCACCATCGCAGGAACAGTTGCCGGGCTCGGATGGGGCGTTTTAGGCCTGCTGCTGTCTACGTCGACCGCACCCGCGCAAGCTGGGTACGGTGGCATCCTGGCTCTGTTTCTTGCTCTGCTTATGGGCTCCGTCGCTTGGGTGCGGTCTTTCTTCATCAGGTTTTACCAAGCGGTGCTATGTGCCGGCATGGCCATAATCTTCACGGCCCTGGCTGAGACGAGTAGCCGCAACATTGAGTGGGCCAAGCTGCTCAGTTACGGCGTCCCGTGGCTTTGCGGCCAAGCCATTGCTCTTGTCGTAAACTGCTTTGTCTTCCCTGATGCTGGGGCGAGAGCGGTGGCAACCACATTGCACAACGCGTTCACTGTCATGCAGGTTTGTTGGGTTCCCTCCCACCGGGTTTGTCGCTCTCGCTGATGAGTCTCAGGAATCCCTCAATATTCCATGCCCGCGAGACAAAAGGCTCAGGCGGCGCTTAGTGCGAACTTTCGTCAACTTGTCGCAAGGACTACGCGAGATGAGAATGGACATCACCATAACAAGATTTCGACCAGATGATATCCAGGAGCTCCGAAACCTCCTGCAGGCTGTCATCCGCGCAATTCTCTCTCTAGAGACGGAGACTTGTCTCTTCAATGATTCTGAGACAGGGTCCGATAACGTCCTTCCTGTCGAAGGGCCTGCTTCTCCCTCATTCAGCACCACCAACAACGGCACCGATTCAACTTCGGTCAATGCGTATATAAGCCGCAGAGTGAAAGGGGACCTTGCGGGGCCCACAAAGGACGTCCTCTCTTGCATGTCTGAAGGCCTGCTGAGATGCCATGCGGCTTTGATGGATCTGTCTGGCTACCGCCGATATCTGGGGCCGTCATCAAGCGTGTCATCAGACCTCGAACCGATTCAAGCCCTTATGGTACAAGTCAAAGCTGCCTCTGACGCCGTGGAGTCCAATCTGCTGGACTCGGACAAGTCTTCTACCTCAGCAATCCAGGACCCCGAAGTCGTGAGGCTCTTTGTGTTTTCCAGGCACGCCCGCGAAGCCGCTTCAGCTATAGAGAATCTCATGGCCAAGGTCCATTCTATGCAACAGGCTTCAGACTGGCCACGCATATACCTTCCATCATACCCGCTCCGGAAAGCAGTCCATAGAACGAACAACGTGGTCTGGCATGACCGTGGAGGCGTCGCTGCCGGCTCCTATCAGATCACCTTTGCTGAAATAGCACGACTGCTCGACAAGATCACTTCTAAGGAGTACAAACCAACGCCCCGGGAAACCAACGAAACCAGAAAATTGAACTCATGCGCCCAAGACCCCCTCGCCCGTGTGGACACGAAGGTTGACGCGAGTGTCACACCAAAGGGGAAGAAGCTTCGATATAAAACGTGGCGCATTTTCTATCACCTTCAAGGCTTTGACAGCAAGTACGCATTCAAAGTCTGCATTGTCACGGGCCTTCTCTCCATCCCAGGCTACTTGGATCTCGGCTGGTGGAACGAGTACGAAATATGGTGGGCTGTCATCATGAGCTGGATTACTATCCACCCGCGGGTTGGAGGCAATCCGCATGATCTCGTTATCAGAGGCATGCTGGCCATTCTAGGTGCTGCATGGGGTGGTGCTGCGTACGCGGTGGGCAATGGGAACCCATACGTGATGGCCGTTTTTGCTGCCGTGTACATGGTTCCGATGCTATATCGCTTCATTCAGAGCTCACATCCGGTAAGTAGCGCTCGCTATGTATATGAACTATCGGGGAAATTTGGCTAACGAAGACTCCAGCGCTCTGGTTTGGTTGGATGCCTATCGTTTTCTGTCATCTCGCTCGGGCTTCAAGCCAGGAGTGGCGGGCCTTCGCCTGCCTTGCTCGCGACGTTCAAAGGCCTTGCCTTCCTCGTCGGTACCACGGTTCCAATCATCGTGAACTGGGTTTTGTGGCCTTTTGTGGCGAGGCACGAGCTGAGAAGTTCGCTGTCGTCAATGATGTTCTTCATGAGTGTCATATATCGAGGTTTGTCCCTCCGTCATGGAGATGCCGGGCTGTTACTTATTTGTCGCAGGCGTGGTGGGCAGATATGTCTACTTCCAAGAGGGCAAGGAACCGACTCCAGAGGATGTCGAGAGGTCTGAGATGCTCGAAGGCCGCATGAGAGAAGGCTTCGTGCGCATCAGACAACTCCTAGTGAGTGCTTTGCTGCGAGTAGAAAAAAAAAGGATTACATATACTTAGTCCGTCCAGGTCCTGACCCGAAAAGAGATGCGCCTTAGAGCTCCGTTTGAGCCTGGCCCATACTCTGCTCTCACTGATTCCTGCGAGCGCTTTTTCGAACACCTCATCGCTGTGCGGCAATCTGCGCTATTCTACAACCCGGGCTACGTTCGCGACAATCCCGTCGCGGCCGAAAAGCTCCTCACCTACCGGCGGGACGCCGTGGCGTCTATTCTGGGAAACCTGTACATCCTCGCTGGTGCGCTTCAATCGCAGCGCCAAGTTCCTGTACGTCCTCTGCCCCAACATTGGATGCGGGTTGACCTTTTGCTAATATCCGGGCTTTAGAAATACTTGCCCAGCGCTGCTGCGTCGAGAGGGAGGCTCCTCGCCAAGACTGCAGAAGTCGAGGAGGACATGTCCAAACATGCCCGGGAAGGGGATGTGAAGTGGCATAAGAAATGGAGCAACATTTACAGATATTCCTTCAATGAGAGCCTAAACGGGTGTGTCGCTCAGCTGGAAGAGATTGAGCAGTACACCAAGCTCATCGTGGGCGAAGAAGGGTAAGTTCGACCGGATTCTCGCACATACGTTCTCGACTGACGAGATGTTAAAGCTTTGATGACGAGTTCCACGATGACGCTTCCGACGCAGCAGACCACTGAGTGGAGATTATAGGTGATGCAATTTTGGATGATTCATTTGATACCCAGATATATACGCCAATCCCAATGCTTGATATCCATATTTGTCCGTTTGTAAAACCTGCGTGTCCTAATATGCGCCATTTGTCATTTCATTGAGTATGTCCCTCGTTATCAGCTTGTCCTTCAGCAGCACCCTTTCTCCTACTCTTGCTTTCTTCGGCGTCGGTCGACGATTCTCCTTGCCCTGCGGGCCGGCTGCTGTCTTCTTTGGTGACTTTCTTGGCGACGGTGCCTTTTGGGTCGCGCCAGCGGTCGTCATCGGCGTGCTCAGCTCCTCAAAGTGATGGCTTTCGAGCGCGTCGCTGGGGAGGTTGTAGATCCAGTTACGCTCCTCCATCAAAGCGATAAACCGGCTGAGCATATTTTCATTGCCGCTGTGCTTGAGCGTGTTCATGCTACCCACAACGAGCAGCTTCGTCTTGGCGCGTGTGAATGCCACGTTGATTCTGCGCCAGTCCTTGAGTAGGTCGCCAATATTGCACGCCTCGTTGCTCCTCACGAGGCTGAGGACAACGACCTCCTTGTCTCGTCCCTGGAAGCGATCCGTGGTGTGCATCTCCACACCAGTGAAAGACTTGAGCTTGTCTTTCAGAAGGAATAATTGCGCGCGGTAGTGCGTCATGACGCCGATCTCGCTGGCCGGGACACCCACAGTGAGAAGGCTCTCGACCAGCTGAGACACGATGCGCACCTCCGCCGAGTTGACGATGCGTTTACCGTGGGCTTCCTCGCGAACCAGCGGCTGCATCGTGTCTGTATTTATGAAACGTACGCGAGCGGCGCTGTCAAGAAGATCGTACAGCCAGCATCGCGTCGGAGCGGGTCCCGTGCAAAAAGAACGAGGCGTTCCAGGTAACATGAGGGATGATGAATCGTAGTGGACATGGCTCAGTGCATTCATGGCCGGTATATGTAGGGACTTCTTGCGCAGTCCCTCTGTGCCACAACGAAGTTTACCCTCGTAGATGAGAGTGTTGCTCAAGGTCATTATGTCCTCGCACATGCGATACTGGTGCTCGAGGTTGACCACCGATTCGGGGTGCGCGTCTGAGAGGAGCTTGAACAAGCTCACGTCAAGGCCTCCTTCACGAGCCTCCTCATTTCGGACAACGGGAGGCAGTTGATTGTGGTCGCCGACGAGGACAAACGAATTAGCCATTCGAATCGGTCCAGCGCAGATGGGCAGAGTGATCTGCGACGCTTCGTCCACGATGCAGTAGTCGAAAGAACGCTCCAGAAAAACGGGATGGTTGATGCCCAGGCAAGTCGTAGCAACAATCGGTGTCCCATGCCACGCTTCCTTGATTTCTTCGAAAGTCTTCTTCGGGTGGCCGGCGAGATGGGCAAAATCCTGTACCTCTGGATGGACCTTGGCCGGCGCCCCCAGGCGGAGGATCGGGATCTTGTCGGATTTGAGCTTTAGGAGGATGTTGTCAACGGCCGTGTGCGTATGCGACGTGAGCAACACACTCTTGCCCTGGGATATCAGAGCACGAATGATGTGTGCAATGGTGGTCGTTTTGCCCGTGCCTGGCATACCCAGAACCAGCGCGTAGTCTCGAGCACTCATCACTTTCTCAATGGCCCGTTTCTGGTCGACATTCAGGTTCTCTCGGTCTGCAATTGTATACTGCGTTGGCACCGACTTGAACCTAGGAGGAGCAAGATCAACAATCAAGCCCCGTAACTGCGCCGCAGCGGGGACGTCATTGACCATCAACTGCACAAGATTGTTCCTGACAGTCGCCATCCCGTTGCTGAACTCGTCCTGGTCCAGGCGGTACCTAACGGGTGGCTCTATCAACCTTTCTTTCGTCTGATCTGCCGAGCCATCCTCTGGTGAAACTTCCATAATGCTCGCGAAGACTTGATTGTCGGTCTCGTCGAAGCCCGGTTGTCGGGTTCGAGCGTTGTGCAGCCTTCGGTCGACTGCGACGCTTATTCTGTGCTTCCGAACGGACGACACGTAGCCAATGGCTAAGGCAAAATGGCCATCCTCGTCCGATACAACGATTGGCTCGCCAACGGACAACTCAGAACCCAGAAACGAGAATCCTGGCTTGTGCACTCGTTTGACAAATGTGTAATGGTAGCGGTTGATACGAGGGTTATCGGTGTCAACCGACGCAGTCCCTTCCTCAATGATCACGTCGGCAAAGCATCGAGACTTTTTCTCGCGCTCGTCGCTTGTCATCGTCCACAATTCTCTCTTGGTCTTCTGGCTCTCCTTCTCCTCCTTGGTGAGGAGGTTTTCCCATTTGATGAAGAAGTCCTGGTGCGTCGGCGTAAGGTGCTTGACCAATTCGTCAAACTTCTCGTTCATGCCGCTCGACTCCCCGTCACCGTTGTCCGCCAATCGGTGGTAGGTGAAGCACGATGGTTTGGCATAGCATTTGCCGCACATGTGCTTGCTCTTAAGCATCGGAGGCAGATTGACGCTTCGTTCTCGGACATAGCATGCCAGCTGATTTCGTTGCAAGATCATGTGTCGCAGTTCATGTCGAATCGCCGGGATCCGCATCGTTTTTGATGTCTCCATGTAATACAAGACTCCACAGGCAATGTTGATATCGTACCTGTCAGAAAGGAGTAGAGTATACAGCGCCGTCTGCGCCATGTGGCTGCTATTTGCGTGCTTTCCAGTCTTGACCTCGAATGGCACTGTCAGAGTTCGTTTCTGTTTTCCATCAAGCATGGCTACCTCAACAGTGGCGTCGATGTTTCCCTTCAATCCGTACGTTGGGGACCACACATGTTCTTCGACGTCGAGCAGCTTTGTAATGGCCATGTTGGCCGTTTTCCCGTGTCGATCTTCCACGATTGCATCGAGCTGCATCAGTGTCAGTGGCAATGTCTGGAGTGCCGGTAGAGTGACTCTTACATTTGGCTGTGATGAGACGAAAGATTTGGCCCAGTAGCTGAGCTCCGTCATCTTTGACTGGAGATACTCACGAGCAGTCGCCATTCCGACTTTGATGGTGTACAGGTCCTCAACATGCTTCTCAGTGAGCCTCTCGATCAAGCGCGCAAGATATAGAAGATCCCATTGATTTGCGAGCAACGCTTCCTGAAAGATTTCGTGAAGTATGGTTCCATATACAAGCGGTGGTGAAGCTTCGCTTGTCGCCTTGACACGGTCCTGGAGAACAGCTCGACGCATGCAGCCGAACGAGTCCGCGACGACAGTAGACGAGATGAGTTGGTCAGGGTGTAAGATCAGAAGATTTTGGGAATCGTCGACAATGCATTGTCCCTTTACCGAGAAGTCGCCAATGACATGGACGTAGGATTCCGTGTGAGCCGGGGTATCGAACCAAGCGCCTCTCAGATGCACGGTTTTGACAATTTTGGTGTTGTCAGCCTGGATTATCAGAATCTATGCATGCAAGGTCAGTACGAGTCCAGCGTGCTTGATGATTCACCTTACCTTCTCGGGTTGCATTCGCCCGTACTGATCGATGTGGTCGCCCTCTAAAACGCTCGTCACTAAGTATCGCTGAATTGTCTTGGCTTTCTGGCCCGTCTACCTTGTCTTAGCAAATGGATCACTGGGAAAGCTTTGCCGCATTACCACATACTGTTCCTGAGGGGCCGTCGTGTTGCTGCAGGGATTGAGTCGCTGCAAGTTCAACAGCGTCAAAGTCAATGTCGCCGTCAAAGTCGTCACCGAACTCATCACCAGGGCTCCCCTGAATGATATTCTTTGTTCTTTGCGCCTTCGGAGTTGTTGCAGCCGGACCGTTTGTGGAACCGTCGAGCTCAAAATTGCTCGAGATGTCCTCTGCGTCATCAAAGATGCCGTCGTCAAGATCTTCAAACTCGTCTGCTGTGACGCGTTGCTGTTCTGTCAGCTCGTTGAGTCCCTCCTTGATCGTGCTCGGATCCGCCGCCGTCGGTGGGGTTTCGGGCTTCACATCGTTCATGTTCGCCTCTATTTCCATAAATGTGTCGTCGTCGAAGTCGTCGTCACCATAGTCCGACGCCGGGGGGCTAGCTTGATTACGAGAAGCCTGGCGTGGAGAGCCGATGCTCGTCGAGCGCAGTCGCCTCTTCTTTGGGGATGGAGAATCTGCATCATTTTCGTGCGCGTCATCCGGATGGCCATCACTGAAGCTGCTCGTCACCGTGTCGAGTAGAGCCGTGACCAGCGAAGACTTTGAAGCAGCTTCAAGTTCTTGTTGCTTGCCGCCGCCTTGGCTGCCCAGTTTTGACCTTTCACCATTCCTCCTTTTCGGCCAATGCAGTCCACAGCTCATTGCTCGTCGCAGGTTCGGGTCACCTCGCCGTGCGGATGCATCCCTAGAAGGCTTAGGAGAGGAAGATATCATGAGCTGTGCCAAGGTTGGATTGACCGCTCCGCCTGGTGAAATGCCGTTCTCTGGCCCATTGAGCGAGTACCGATCCCACAACTCCAAGGTCGGGTCGGCGTATGGCGATCGTAATGCCTTCGTCAACTGTGCAACATTGACGGCCGGTGAATTTGGTTTGTCCGCGGACGGTGACGAGGTCGGTGACGAGCTCCTGGCGCGCTTCCTCTTGCGAGCTAACATCGGGGAGAGCGCCGAGGCATAGAGCGAGTCCTGTTTGTTGTTCCACAAGATCTTGTCGTTAGGGGACACGTCACCGGCCTCCTCCTCAACTGGGACGCTCGGCTCCACGAGATCCCGCCAGTTTAACCGAGTGGGTGGCGTGTTGGTGTTGTCGCCATTGCTTCTTTTCGCAGGTGACCCTGGGCCGATATCTGCGTCCTTGCGAGGCTGGTACTGATACTTGTTTAATTTGCTCTTGGTTTCATCGGAAACACGCAGTAGAGGCTTTGCTTTCGGCGTTTGGAGGTTGGCGGGATGGCTGTGCGATCGCTGCCATGGCTGTCGATTCTGCCAAGCACTGTTAGGCGAGGGAGTATACACGGCGGGTCAACAAGAGCTCACTTTGCCCAGCTCGACGCGCTCAGAGTAGGATTTCTGTAGCGGCATGATTCGCACTGATCATGACCGCCGCACATTGGAAATTGTCGAGCCGCATTCGCAGGAGGTGCACATGTGGGACGCAAGGCGGATCTTGGTGCTGGAACAAGTTGGCAAGGATAGTTGGGGAGACGCGTTTAGTAGGTGGCTTGCCTGCGGAGGCGCGTCTCTCGACCCCTGGCCTGGAACGCGACCGTCTGCAGTGCGGTTGCCCCACAGCAACAGCGCTACCTCACGACTACTTGACCCATCATTGTCACGATGTCTCAACTAACTCACCGTGAGCTGTGTTGGAGAAAATTTTGGCATGTATGCGCCTTTGGTCTGATGAGTGATCCATCATGACATGTAACCGAGTGGCAACGAATAATCACGTTCAAGAATCCTCGTGCTCTTCAATGATACCTTTTTTCATGAAGGCTTACTACCCACCACGCCACAAGGTGTACTCTAAGACGGCATAGCATACAGCCTCATGAGGCTCCGTAATTCGATTTGGCCAGTCGTCTGTACCCCATTCGTCGCCCTCCGCCGCCCCGAAGTGCATCTTGCAGTACTCCCAATATTCAGGATACCAACCAGCTTGCTCCCAATCAATGGTGCCCGTGACTCTGTGGGACCCAGGCGATCCGGAGATCATGATATTACCAAGAGTCAGATCTCCGTGGGTGAAGTAAACCTTACCGGTGTCAGGAAGTAGGTCGCGATACATATCAGGGTGGTCCAAGCCACTGGTCGTTCCTTCTTTCCTTGGTGTCTGGAGATTTAGCCGCAGCAAACATCCAGTCATTGTACGTCTTGAAGTTGGAGAATGGACCCTTCTCATACCCTGATCTGAAGAATCGGTCCTGCACTGGCCCTCCATTGACAGACGCTGTAGTTTGAGTCAGCGGAATCCTCAACGTCTGGGGCTATGTCAGTTTCTGTACAAATATTCTCAGGGTTATCTTGGACGATCTGCCGTAACAACAAGATAACATTGCAGAGATCATGTTGTATGGTCAATTTGTCCACTTCTGTGAGGGACGGCCACGCTTCTCGCAGTGTTCTTCCGCGAAGAAGGCTCATGTAAATGAACAACTGGCGACCATGTTTTCTCCACCCAAACACCTCGGGAACCGATATCTCGCCATTTGGGAAAGCTTGACGAATCGCTCGCATTGCCTAAACTTCCTCCAACCTTATGTGGTCCATAAAATTGATCTTAACCACCATGCTCAGATTTTCGATTATTATCGCACGACGTCCACCATCTCCGTACCGTGTGATGATGGACGCTGGCGACGGAAGCTCTGGTGTTTGGGAAGAACCGGTGGATTGAAAGTAAGAAGAATCGAGAAAGTCCATCTCCGGCCCTGTGATATCCGGCAAAGCCGAAATATCAATGGATCGACGGGACATGGTGTACCTTGTGTCAGCGTTGCATTAAATAGAGGAGGGTAACGGATTGAGAGACTGAACCAACCGAACCGCACTCCTACTGCGTTCATGTTGTAGCCGCGCGACTTACACGCACGGCTAGCGCCAATGGGCCGACGGGGCACCTGTGGCTCCATCAGTCATGGAGGCCCCATGTGGGTTATGTCAGCGCCCGCTGGCCACCATTAGAGCTAGCTATTTGGCTGCCACCAGCTCTTGCGTCACAGTTGCTGGTCTGCGAACAACGTCATCCCACTTCTTCATCCAGCAGCTGTGTTCACGACCACGCTTCACCATGGACAATCCGAACAACGGGGGCAAAGACCCTCAGACCATGAGCCGTGCAGAGTACGCTCGCAATGTCAGGGTCGCAATCGACGAGAAGCGACAGCGGGCTCTGCAGAACCGCCAGCAATTCGAGCCAATCGTCCGCGAGCAGATCCAGCGCCTCTTCCCGGACTATGAGGCGCCCTTTTACGCCCGGCTGCGCGGGTTCGGCCGTACGCAGACCCTCGCCCTCGCCGAGTCGACCGTCGCGTCTCTTGCTGCCGCCAATGGCCGTAGGTTCAGCGACACGGAGACGCAGGCGCTGACGGAACACTTCGTGTCGAGCATCCACACCATGCTCGTCTGGAAATGGGCCATGACTGGGTTGGCGGCCTATATGACGTATCGTGGGCGCAAGACGTGGCGTTTCCCGTTCTTCAAGCCCAAGATGGAAGGGAGATTCAATCCCATCACCGGCGGTCCGCAAGTCAAGATCATGTGGCACTCTGCTCGCTTTGCCGCCTACTATGGCGCAATCTGGGTGTTTGGCGAGCCAGTCTTCCAGGGCGCCAACTTTATGCGCTACCGCGCGGCCATGGAGCAAGACCCTCGACTGACTTCTATGATGCGGGACGGAAAGGCGCGAGCTCAGGAGATCTACGATCAGGTCACCCCCGGCAGTCAGCATGGCGCCTACAGCACTCAAGAGGACGACTCATGGAGGTCCGAGTCGTCACAGGATCGCTCAACACAGCAAGACGTGAACGATTCAAGCAGCATACCAGCACAAGCACAGTCTGGCTGGAACAATTACCGCCAGTCAGAGCCGTCACAACCCTCGTCGTCGAGCAGCTCTTGGGACGGACCAGCGGACGAAATTGACGACGCTTCCCCGATATCACCCGCAGGTCAGCAAGGAGCCTCCGGCAACTACGGCGGCTCCGCCTGGGATCGCATCCGGCAACAAGCACAGTATCAGCCTACGCGAGCCCGCCAGCAAGGACAGCGGACGTGGGAAACGCCGCAGTCGACCGGTGGATGGGGTAGCACCGATGATGACGCCAGCCCACAGTACCGGGGGCCCCGAGACAACTACAGCTATTCGGGATCCGATGCAGAGAAAAATCTGGCGAAGAGCCAGGCGCAAAAGGATTTTGATGAAATGCTCGACAGAGAACGCCGAGGTGCGGAGGAAAAGCAGAGCTCGTGGAGAGGGCGATAGTCCAGCTTCAACACTGCTTCAATGGGTGCATGAAGAGTGCGCCATGGGACCCTTGTTTCGGTCCTTGTATACATAGTCTAGTTGTCGGCGGATTTCAACACGACTCAAATAATTCAACGAAAATAACAAGCGCATTGGTGTGGACCAGTGGAAATGAAGCAACCGCTTTCCATACATGCAACTATCTCTGAATCAGACACAAATTTAGAGTAAATAATGAGGTGCTTCATCCAGGCAAATCTGTCATTTTGTCTCCTTAAGCCTTGGCGTCTTCGTGCACCTCGACCGGTTCAACCTGATTTCCACCTTGTTCCTTCTTGACCGTTGCCTCCAGAATACTCTCGCCGGCCATGTTTGCGGCAAGCGTCTTGTGTGCCTCGACCACGTCTCCTTCGGCCTCATTTGGCTGCTTTGTTTCAATTTTCCGAGCTGTTTCGGCCGAGTCTTTCTGCGGTTCGCTTTCTAACGTCTTCTCGACTTCCGGTTGGGCTTCTATGGCGCCAGGCTCTTCCACTAACTCTGCCTTCGGCGATTGATCCGGCTCGTGCGGCTTCTCCAAGATCGTGATTGGTGGCTCTTCGGCCTTCTCCGCCGATTCTGTCGCCAGATCCGTCTCAGAGTTCACGGCTACATCGCCGTTGTCTGGATCGATCGCCCACGACGTCTGCGGTGCATGGAACGACAAACTTAGGGTGGGGGCCGTGGCTGCTGCCGCAGCTGGAGCTGGGCTCTTGGCCGGGGCTCTGCGCTGAGGACCTCGAGCCCGGCTCTTTCGTGCGTCAGACAATGGCACCTTTTCTTTCTCCTCGACAGCTTCCTCCTCATGGGCCACGTCTTCTTTCTTGGGAGCTTGAGGTCCTAGCTGCAGCCGCTTATTCAAATCGCTCATAAATCCAGCCTGGAGGGCGGCAATCTTATTGCCAACAGGCCGGCTAGGAACGGGCGGCTTCGGCTTCGAGAATGAACCATCTTTTGAATCTCCTGACGAGGACTTAGCAGGTCGAGGAGGAATCTGCGGTTTCGGCTTGTCGGATATCGGCGGGCGCTGCTTTCCCGCGTCGTCGCCGCTGCTTTGCCTCGCCTTTGGGCGGTCAGGGACAACAGGTTGTTCCGGTGTGGGCGAGGCTTTCTTCACGGGTCGAGCGGGAACGTCAGGCTTGTTATTTTCTTCTTCCGTCGGCGATCCTGAGAGAGCAGATTCTTGTAGGTGACTGTCAGGGGCATCTTCCCACACGTCACGGCTGGGGAACCGCCTGTTTGGGGTAGCTCGCTTGGCCTTGAGATGAGGCTGGTGGTCAATCCAGGTAGGTCTGTCCTCAGCGGAGAGGGACAAGAAATTGTTGGTACGGCCATTGGCTTCTTTCTCCGCCAACTGCTCTTGGTACTGAGCAAACGCCTGTGCTGGGGTAATTGGGCGATCGCCATTGTACGCTGAGGACCTCCTCCTATTCTGCTCAGGCACATCTGGAGTCGAAACGGTTGTAGTGTAGTGGACGCTGCTGGGGGCGTCTTCCCAAATGTCCTTGCTGGGAAAGTGATGGTGACCTTCATTCTCATCCGCCATTTCCTTCTTTGGCTTTTCCTCTTTGCGCTTCTCTTCCTTTGCTTCCTCAGTAAAGAGCGGCTCGTATTCTTCGACGTCTTCCAACGGTGTTGAGGAGTAGTCGGGTTGAGTGTGGGTAATACGAATGCTGCTTGGACGGCTGGTGGGGCGACTCGGCGGTTCCTCGCCATCAAACGAGTCGCTGCGGCGTTCCGGGTGCGGACGAACAGCTGGCTGATAGCTACGAGTGGGGTCTTTCTTGACCTCATCCTGCGCGAGAATGGGAGCCTGGTACTCCTCTCCGTCCTCAACAGCGGCGTCATCTTCGTTTCCCCATGAGTAGTACTCTGGGTGCCTGGAGCCTTCCACATGAATAGGAGTGTCCGTATCGCGTTGAAGCGAGTCTTTAAGGGGAGACGTGACGTCACCGCTACCCTTGGCAGCGGCGGATGCAGGGCGAGATGAAATACGAGACGTGTACTCCTCGCTGGCCTGGAAGGCGGCCTCATCTGTAGGAGTTCCACGAAGCTCTGACGCGCCTGTTACATTGATAAGCCGTGGCTCGGCGAAAGTAGCGGGATCACTTACTCAAAGCAGTTTTGCGGTTAGCCGTGTCCCTAACAAGCCTATTCAAGTCCGAGCTGCTCATAGCAAAGTCGTTTTGGCGATCGTGCAGAGGGGTATGCCGTTCCCTCTCGAGCGCTTCTGGATGCTTTTGATAGTACGCCTGATCCAGCTTATCTTGCGACATTTCTCCGTGACCATGAAGGCCGTAGCTACCCGGAGGCAGCCCGCGGCCGCTGAGCTTGCGACCATGGTGCTTCTTAGTACCTTCCGAGCCAGGGCCCGGCGACGGGGCTTGGACATCACCCAGGTGTGGGTTCATGGGCACGCGCTGCCCAATCTCAGGTATTCCGGGCTCGTCGTCCGTTTGGTGGTCGCTGTAGCTAGAAAGGATGCTACTCGGGCGCTTCTTGCTACTGTTGCGGGAGGCGGCGCGCTCCTCGGTGGTGCTGGGGCGGCCGATACCAAACGAAGCTGCTCGGTCGGAATCCGTGCGGGTGACGGCCATGACCTGCTGCTTCGCGCTGACGGCCGGGAGAGACGGCTTGGGGGCATGCAGCTTGAGATCTTCAGCGACCATCCGGGTCTGCTCGGGTGATGAAGCCCGCTGCTCATCGTGCTCGTGTTCGTGTTCGTGCTCGTGCTCGTGCTCGAGCTCCTCGGCAACGGCGCTGTATTCCATGCCCTCTTCGCCAACTGAGGGCATGTCGACACTGTGCGATCGCTCAATTGGGTCGTCGGACTGGTGCTTGATGGCATAGTGCTTGCTGAGATAGGTCGCCCGAGGGTCCTTGGGAACGATACCTCCGTTGAGCGGCGAAGGAGCGAAGCGGTTGGGGTTTGGCGATATTGATCGGTCGTGGCGTTTGCTGGAGGGACGCGGTGGGATCTTGGGCATTAGGGACGCGGAGGAAGACGCGGAGGAGTCCTTGTCCGTTGCCCTGGAGGGACGGGGCGGCACGGCCGGTGTTTGTTGCATGGCTGCTTCGGACATGCTGTTCGAACGGAACTCAATTGTCGGCGAAATGTCCAAAGACGAGAAGTCTCGAGGCAATGAAATCTGAGAGGAGTCGTAATGGATCTCTAGCAGAGCAATTGCATGTCAGCGATTGGCACGACGTTTTGCGGTCTGGCCTCCGATCCAGGGGCGATGACGAGGGGCGCAGCGATGCGAGATAAGCAGCAGGACAGAGCGCAGCAGACTGTCAAGGCCTTCTCGAAGCGCAGAAGCAATTCAGCTCGGCTTATCTTGCTCTTGACCGCAGGTTCCACAACGGGGCGATAAGAACAGTGAGACGGAGCGAAGTGTTGTAGTGATAGGACAGGCCGCTTGCAGCCGCAGTCGGCGGGCGAGGGCCCAACAAAGGGAAGGGCGAGTCAGAGGGAGCAAGCCACTTACAAAGGACGATTGGTGCTGTGCTGGTATCGAGTACCTGGCAAGGCTGCTGTGGTTATAACATGCAGTCGTCGCTGAAGCTGTATCGAGTCGCGGAGAAGGCGTTGAAGCGGGATTTGTTGCCGTTGTGACAGCAACGTCAGTTCTTGTAAGCCCGGGCAGACCAGACAGGACTGGCCAGGCTGTTGGGTCCCATCGTCACCGGTTCCAGAGCCTGCTCCACCCACGGTGCGATTCTTGACGCCGCGCACCGTCAGCCACAGCGGACGCCCAGGTCCGCGGCAGGTTTGGTAGGCCCCTCGTGGACGCCAAAGACGAGGGAGTCGTCTGTTTCAGGGCGAAGCATAAAGCTTGCTGCACCCTGCTTCAATGGTACTGTTTCTAAATTCGCACCGCGCCGACATCCAGCATCACGGCCTCGACGCATTGAGCTGACATGGACAGGCGTTCGAACCTGCAACGTCCCATCCTCCGAATGCCCTCACTCAGCTCGAGGCCGTATGTACACAGGTCCCTGACAACACAGTGCAGCTCCCCCGCATTTCTCCACCGCCAGCCCACTCGCACGGCGGCCGTAGCTGCAAGCGGACTGTCAACTGATCTCCAAATTCTGCCGCCGCCTTCAAGGCAGGTGACCAATTTTTGCGCAAGTCTGCATGGCTAGTTGTCGCAACATTTAACCGCAACTGTCGCAGCCCAAGAGCCTTTGTCCCGGGTAACGGCAGAAGAAATATCCCCCGCCTGCTCAAAGTACGCGTTCCGGAGGCTAGGAAAAGCCTGTTAGCCTCGAAAGCCACCACTATTGTGGGTCAGGCCCAAGTCTGCCCATGCATTGCTACAGCTGCAGGCGTTCCACCACTGACCATCCAGAGGATGGCGATTACGCCGCACCGTGCGAGCCTCTCGCTGGGGCCTCGGCAGTGGTACCACGTCAACGTTTAGCACGCTGGACAGTAGCTTAACGAACTCAGACTCGACAGGCGCAGCCACAATCGCATCATTCCGCTCTGGCAGCGATCTTCACGTCTCGGACAGCATGGATCTCTATTGACATTCTCGACAGAGTGCGGCAGCAATGTTACTATGTATACGGAGTACGAAGACCTCGGCTTGGCTGAGCGGTCAGAGCTCGATTGCCGATTCAATGACGACATGTGGATGGTGATGCTACGGCAAATCTCGATCCACTCGGTTCCAAGCCTGCTTGCTGGCTTGACGGCTGTGCAAGCTCTCCCGATTCGCCAAAAACCCTCTTTGTTTGCTAGCGCAGAGCTGATTGACGAGCGGCAATTCTGTAGGTGATGCAGTCGCAGGACGTCCATGCATATGTACGAGTGTATTGGCTGCACGGTCCCCGACGCCGGCCGACACGCATGCTCTCCAAAGAACTACAGCGGCAAGAGCGGTTGAGCGGCCACACAGCATGCATGGCCGACACAAGTCGAGATGTGAAAGCACAACAGTCCCAATGGCCGATTGCGAAAGCTAGGGACTAGACTTTTCTGACGATCTATCATCTCTTCGAATCAAGTAGTAAGCCGTCGGTCGATAAACAATGGTGGTATAGTCGCATAGTCTCCGCGTCACAACCAAGCATCCCCACGCCTGCAACAGAGTCGCGCAACCAAGTGACCGCGCATGACCAAGCATAAGTATTTTTCGTTCCAGACGCCGAAACCCTGTTGGGGGATGCAGTCCAGTGCCTGTTCAGGCCTCGAACCAGAAATCGATAGCCAGCTCGACTGCCTCATCCTCTTGCCACACTCCATGTCCTCGCTCGAGCCTCGCACGCGGCGTCTCCATCTGCTCTGCTCCATCAAATCTACCACTCGCTGCTTCCATTGCCTTTCTCCAAAAACCTGGGCCCTCACACAATCATCTGCGCGACGCCGTGGCCTCCGAGAGTCTTGCTCCCAACAAAGTCTTGGCCTTTGATGCCAGCGAGCAGGTAGCAGATGGCGGTGAGCATAAGGAAGACGGCTGCCGCAATCAAGGCGCTTCTACCACCGACGAGACTGACAAACTGGAGAGCAGACATTACTCCGTACGCGGCGGCTCGAAGGTAGTTGGTCGAGATTTTGCGAATAAATTCATCGAACTTGCCGGACGTTGGGCAGATTCGGAGCAGCAGGGGGACCTCGACGAACAGGATGAGGAACGCGGAGACTCTGTAGCTCGGTCAGCCAGAATTCTGATTTGCGGCGCATCTTCGAAGAGCGACATACAAGGCAAGAGCGCAGAAGATGATCAGGAGAACGCTGAAGGTGAAGATGGTCGAGATTCCCGTCGCGAGACAGATAATCATGGACAAGATTCCGAGCCTATCATGTCATGTCAGCCATTCTCAAACTTCTAGATCGTTTATGCGATATCATCTGGCTCGGAACGGGCGTTCGACTCGTGGTCCGGGTTCGAGCGCAGGGACATGAAAAGCCATGGTTTAGCCATCGGCGCATCCGGTCGCAAGCTTACCATTGTCCGTAGATGCCTATCGGCCGGTCAGCAGAGTCTCTGAGATATCGCAGTCTTGTTTGGGCACGTACTAAAGTTCCGGGTCTGGAACTCCTCCTTGAGCGACATCGTAGGAGATGTCTAGAGCGGCCGAGGAAATGGATGTGTTTGTTGTCTTTGTCGCAGGGGTTCAGCGCGCAGAAGAGCCGCAAGCGTATGCGTAGAGTAGACTATGTAAGGGGTGCGATCCGTCTGCGTGGAGAACCGGCGACAGAAGCGGGTCGTTGTCGCGTTGCGTCGCGTTGCGATGGCCGTGATGAGGGAGGTGGTGGAATGTTGAAGCGATGGCTGGAAGTGATGCACGTAGCCTTTTCGGAGGACCCCAGTCTCGGAGGATGGAGGTACGAAGGCGCAGTGGCTTAGCAGAGGGGCTGCAGTCGGTTTGCTGGGCCGAGCACGAGGCTGGTGCCACTGAAGGCGGCCCACAGGCGCTAACGTGAGCAAACAGGGGTGACGAATGTCAGATTGATGGGCCCTCTCCCCTGTCGCTGGCACTGAGTGTTCGGACTCGTGCCCTGAACTTGTTTGACAGTTGTACTGGGTCAGAATGCGATCCGAGACGCTTGGGGACTGGTACTCCGTGCCCTGAAACAAAAGATAGCCGCGATCCTTTGTGCATCCGATCAGGCACTACTATCCCATGCTTGCTTCGCTCCTTTGTGTTATTTATAATCCGTACACGCCGTCAAGAGCATCAGGCAACCTTATTTATTGTCGGGGCGTGACGTAGCGAGAGTACGCGGCCAGCCGAGCCATGGGGAGGCTCCAGCGTGGCCCGGCGTCGCCGCGGCTACCCTATACCTAAGGTAAGCTCCACGTTCACCAACGCTCGCCTTCGTAAATAACCAGGCATTGGTGCTGGCCTGGAGGGTTTTCCCCTCTTCAGGTACTGGCAGTGGCGGTTCCTCGTGGGTTTGGGCGCATGGTGTTTTGATTTATGCTGATCATACTGATCTGCGAGCCACTTAAAGCCTTCGGGTTCAACTCAATAAGTTTCGAAGCGTACATGGCTGCACCTGTCGCACATCTGCACGTGTCGTGATTTGGTAAAAATTGATGCACATCAGTCGTTGCAGTACTACGTAATCGAGGCGAAGCATAATGACTCCAAAGCCGCCTCCGTGAGCGTTTGCCGACGCCTCCGTGACCCGACTCCGAAGTCCTCGGCCGCCATCGGGGCCGATGCCGCGCCGCAGGTGGAGCACTGGATGATGACATTCTCACCTAAACGCCTCGGACCAACTGAACACCTGAATACCATCAACCAAATCCCCACCAAGTCCAACAACCGTCCAGCCCTTCTTCCCCCCTGAACCTCATTCCACGTCGGTATATGGCTATCACAAGAGTGGCCCGTACCTCACCGTTCTCAGCGCACCGTCTAGGCTCCGCCATCAGCTCTCTGCGGGGTTGCCAAGATGACCTTTACGGTTCTCACAGACGAGGAGGTCAAGGCCATCCTCGAGGGCCTCAATGTCGATGATCTCGAAGAGTTTCGATCAGTGCTCGCGTCAGCTCTCCATGAGTTCTCAACCAACATGCAGGCCGAGGAAGCGGGCGTCTATCAACAGCCGCACCGCATCACGACGCTTCATCCAGGCTCCCAAGCGACGACGCTGTACATGCCGTCATGCGGGCCCGAGGGCATGGGTTGCAAGGGTGAGCAAAAGACACTGGTGCAAATGTAGAGCTCATGTGCTGATGCATAATAAGTGGTGTCGTTGACTTCGTCCGAGGCCACCAAGGACCCTGCCGTCAAGGCCATCAGTCCGACTGGTGTGGTGAATCTCTTCGCCCCCGATGGCAAGCCTCTGGGCCTCGTCCACGCAAGCACCTTGACTGCTTTCCGGACTGCCTTGGGATCAGCCTGCCTAATCAACCGCCGCAACCACGTCAAGACAATCACCGTCTTTGGCAGCGGTATGCAGGCTTACTGGCACGTCCGCCTGGCCCTCATGATGCGCGGCAGTACCATCAAGCACGTCAATGTCATCAACCGCCGCTTCTCCGAAAACGCCGGCGGGATTCTGAAGAAGTTTACCATCATCCCCCAGGCCACCAAGGAGCGCGAGGGCTGGGCCAACACCAAATTCGGCATCATGACATCGACGTTTCACGAGTACGACCGATTGCTGAAGGAGCAGCTCCGAAGCTCGGACGTCATTTACTGCTGCACGCCATCGCGAGAGGAGCTCTTTGACGCGTCGATCCTCACGTCTCACGAAGGCAGGAAAAAGGGCAGGCTGATTGTCGCCGTGGGCAGCTACACCCCTGAAATGAGGGAGCTGCCAGAGGGATTGCTTCTTCAGGCGACGAAACCGCACGACAGGCATCACCGGCACTTCCACAAGCATGCCGAAGAGGCGGGGGTCATCATTGTCGATACACTTGACGGCGTCCTGAAAGAAGCTGGCGAGATCATCTCCGCAAAGATTGGCCCGAACCAGCTGGTTGAGTGAGTATTGGAAGCATGATCAAGCCTGTAACACTTTACTGATGACCGACAATGCAGACTCGGTGAACTTGTTATGCTCCATCGCCTAGCCGTGGAAGAGTCCGAGCTGGAAAGCCTCAGCTCCCAGACCTCCGAGTCATTGGAAGCCGAGTCGCTAGAGTTCAACGACAGGACGCCTTCCATGTCTACGGTCTTCAGCGACCCGCAACGGCCAGGCAGCCCTTCGAACGCGTCAACCTCGCCGAGTCACAGCCGCAAGTCCAGCTTCACGCTGCCATTCCGAAGCAACTCTGGCTCTGGCAGTTCCTCCGAAGCCGAGAAGAAGAAGGAGGACTCACTCGCTCGTTGGCTCAGGGACGGGACGGTTATTTACAAGAGCGTGGGCCTCGGCCTCATGGACCTGGTGGTAGGGATGCATCTTGTCAAGGTTGCCAATGATAGGAACATTGGCACGCAGGTTACGGGATTTTGAAGGAGACGGAGACTGCACCCAATCGCACGGCGCTGCAAACTTGCTCGGGATGGAGGCGCAAAGCCTACAGAATTAGGTGTCACACGGCATGCACATGTATGATTGGTGAAATGGACCATGATAACGGAAGAAGACTAGGTGTGGTGTGAAATCATTGGCAATGCCGCCCGTTGATTCATGACAAACGAGATCATTTTATTCATACAATGGATATCCAACCGTTTATGCCCGGTACGCTTTTACTCCGCAACCCAAACAGCGCTCATGCCCATACCCGTGCCAATGCACATGGATGTGTTGCCGACCTTCTTGCCCGTCCGCTTCAGCTCGTACAGCAGCGTGGAGACCTGTCGGGCACCGGTGCAGCCCAGGGGGTGACCAAAGGCAATGGCGCCACCCTTGGGGTTGATCTTCTCGTGGGGGATGCCCAGCTGGTTGGCGCTCCACAGGCACTGGCTGGCAAAGGCCTCGTTGATCTCGTAGATGTCGACGTCATCCCGAGAGATGCCGGCGAGCTCGTTGGCCTTGGGGATGGCCTTCCAGGGGCCCTGGCCCATGAGGAGGGGCTTGACGCCGACGATGGAGGCGCAGACGTACTTGCCAATGATCTTCTGGCCGAGCTTCTCGGCGGTGTCGCGCCTCATGAGCAGCACGGCGGCGGCGCCATCGGAGATTTGGCTGGCATTGCCGGCGTGGATGCTGCCGTCCTTGGCGAAGGCAGGGCGGATCTTGCCCAGGGACTCGGCGGTGATGCCGTCGCGGACGCCATCGTCGCGGGCGACGGTGATCTCCTTGGTCTCACCGGACTTGGGGTCCTCGAACTTGACCGTGAGGGGGGCGATCTCCTCGTTGAAGAGGCCCTCCTTCTGCGCCTTGACGGCTTTTTGGTACGAGTTGGCGGCGAAGGCGTCCTGGTCGGCGCGGGCGACCTTGAGGTCCTTGGCCATGTCCTCGGACAGGACACCCATGGGGACCTTGCAATTGGCGGCCTCGACGTCGGCCTCGAACTTCTCGGAGAACTCGGTGACGGCACCGGGGCCGTACTGCAGGGACATGCTCTCGACGCCGGCGCCGATGCCGACGTCGATCATGCCAGCCTTGATCTGGTTGGCGACGTCAACGCAAGCCTGGAGGCCGGACGAGCACTGGCGGTTCAGGGTGCGCACGGCCGTCGTCTCCGGGAAGCCGGCGACGAGGGAGGCGGCACGCATCTCGGTGGCGCCGCCGCCGGGGGCCAGGACGGTGCCGACGGCGATGTCCTCGACGAGCGCGGGGTTGATCTTGGAGCGCTCGATGATGGCCTTGAAGATGCCGGCCATGAGGTCGGCGGCGGGCGTGTCCTTGAAGCCGCCCTTGCCACCCTTGGTGAAGGCGCTTCGGCAGGCGGCAGTGACGACAACCTGGAGGAGTGGTTAGGAGGTGTCAAGGTATTATTGCATCGCTGGATCTGGTAGACGTACATCGTCGGGACGCTTCTCGAGGATCCTGTCCCGGCCGCCAGCGGTCGGGTTGCCAGAGATCTGGCCTCCAATCTGAGAGATTCTATCGAGGGCTGCCGCAACAGCTCGGTTAGCATCAGTGCGATGGGAGGAGCTCAGCGCAGGAGTGGCGATGCGACTTACCACCCATCTTGACTGTGACGGAGAGATGTGAGGATAAATGCAAAGGGAGAGAGTTTCGGTAATGAAGCAGGCGTCTGAGGCAACGACAGATTTGCTGGGAGGAGGCGGATATATAACAATAACCTCCGTCAAGACTCCGTAGACCTCGGCGTGGAAGATGGGCTGGGAGACCCGCTGACATCAGCTGCGACGCTCGACCGAGGCATCCAGAGGCTGCGCCGACAGCCCGCCCGCCCGCGTTTTAGCGCCTCTTTCACATGCAATGGCGCTGCCCCGAGACCCCCGACCCCAGCATTCGGGACTCTTGGCCGTTTTTGGGTTGCCGCGTCCGTCACGAGGGGCCCCGGCTGGAGGGCGACGATGTGCCGAGTTTCTCCAGCCGGGGGAGCCGCTGACGGGACGATTCCATTGTTCCATGCATGGGGACGCGCCCGGGGTTCTTCACGAGCGTCTCTGGACCGGCAGGTGACTTGCACCGAGTATTTTTAATACGCCGGCGTCCCGCACGTGCTGTTCTAGCATCCTCCGCATTGCCCGTGTCGTCCATCTCCAACTGGTGAAGGTCGGTGCATGTCTGCGGAGTTAATAGTCGGTGCGGAGCCGTGATTTCTCAACTGCCCTTCTAGATGGCAGACTATGCTACTGATGCAAAGCTGCAGCCATCTGTCAATCACTGAGATTGGCTGGGAACAGTCCTCGACTCTCAGCGCCGAATGTTGACGGAAGTGGAGGCTTGGACACGACAGCTCCCACGCGACGCAACCTGAATCGGACAAATTTCCAGACTCATTCTCATCTTTGTTCTCAGACTCGGAAAAGGCCACTGCTTTATAGACCAGTGTAGTATTAGGATTGATACGGTGCTGTGATTTCACGATACGCCCATTCACAATGACGGCCCTTGCACATGGCAAATTTGATGACATCTTTTAGCCTGGTAAAGACAGAAACAGCATCCCACGTCTCCTCTACACATGCAAACGCCGCGCCACCCATCATCACTGTACTCGAAAATTGCTCAAGCATCCTCCAACCATGTCAGCCACCTAATATATCAAATCAAGCCTTGCTCTCCTTGGCACCGCCTTGGACTACCTTATCGTCAGGTGCGAAATTCAAGCTGACGCTGTTGACGCAGTGCCGCTCGTCGGTCGGCGTCGAAAATCCCTCGCCCTTGAAGACGTGCCCGAGGTGGCCGCCGCAGTTGCTGCAGACAATCTCCGTTCTTGCCATGCCAAAGGCCCTGTCCTCGTGCCTGGTGACGGCGCCCGGTATGCTGTCAAAGTATGCGGGCCACCCGCAGCCCGACTTGAACTTGTGAGTGGCCTTGTAGAGCGGTGTGTTGCAGCCGGCGCAAGTATAGACGCCCTCCTCAGGGTAGTGCTTGTCGAACTTTCCGGAACCCGGAGGCTCCGTGCCCTTTTCTCTGAGGATGCGGAACTGCTCTGGAGGGCGTTAGTGGAATGTCGTACATGACGAGCGGCTGCTCGGGGCCGGGGGCCCGCATACCTTTGTTGAGGACGGCGCGCCACTCGTCATTGGAGCGCTGATCGGGATACGCCATCTTGGATGATTTCGAAGTAGAAGAGCCGAATAGAGCGCCCAAGAAGGGAATGCCAGACATGGAGCGCAGGGGAAGAGGTCGAAGGTGGATGAGATGCGGGGATCTCGACGTCAAGCTGGAGAAGGCGAGGCGGAACGTGGAGAGGAAAGGTGCAAAGTGCATGGAAGGCGAGAAATAGCAGCTTGTTCACAGAGCGAAGATGAGGATATATAGTCGCGAAATCGGGCTCTAATGTTGGCGAAAATAATGATTGAAGATCAAGAGCAAGGGTCCAGGCGTGACAAATAAGTGGCGGCTGAGCTTCTGGCGTGGAATCGACTTTTGGAATCACTTGCATCCAAATGTTGCATCATCGAACCGAAACTGGAGACTAGCGCGCGGGCTGCCGCCACTGGCACTGGGACATGTCGGCAGTGAGACTCCAAGCTCAACGCCGCATTTCGACAGACATCATTTCGCGTGCATTCCAATTTGTGTTGCGCGGCTGCCTGCTGGGGACGTCAAGCTCAATATCTTGGAGCCTGGCACACCAAGCTGAAAGCTGCAGCCTTGCATGCGAGATTGCACATATAATAGTCTGAACAGACCGCCGTCGGTGGAATGCGGCGAACTGACTACCTTAGGTTGTTGTTGCCTGAGGTTGACCTCCGGCCGCCCACTAGCAATCTTCCCACCAGGGGCTAGTGACTAGCGTGGTAAAGGCTAAAGAGCCCAGACGACGGGGGTGACATTTCGCGTCGAATTGCTGCCACAGTTGCACACGACCCCTTCATCTCACTGCATCGCGCTGCCAGCCGGCTCGAGATCCAATCTTCCCGACGCGATCGATTTCGACAGAAATCCTCCCTCGCCAAACGACTGGTGACCCGCAGCACATCGCGGCACGAGGCGCCATGTCCAGACGGGCGACCCCTAACCCCGCCGCCGAGCGGGCGGCGCAGAACCAGGCCACCATCAAGAGTCTTCTGAAGTTGGAATCCAACAAGGTCTGCGCCGATTGCAAGAGAAATAAACGTGCGTCGACGTCTTTCCCGTGAAGCTCGCCGCCGTCCTGTACTAACACAAGTTTTGGGCTGCAGATCCTCGATGGGCTTCGTGGAACCTTGGCATCTTCATCTGTATCCGATGCTCGGGCATCCACCGCGGCATGGGCACCCACATCAGCAGGGTCAAGTCCGTCGACCTCGACTCGTGGACGGATGAGCAGCTCCAAAGTGTCCTGAGCTGGGGAAACGCCCGCGCGAACAAATACTGGGAGGCCAAGCTGGCCTCTGGCCACGCCCCGTCCGAAGCCAAGATCGAGAACTTTATCCGCACAAAGTACGAGCTGAAGCGCTGGGTCATGGACGGACCCATACCCGATCCAGCGTCCTTGGATGTCGACGGCGACGACGACGTGCCGCTCAGCCTGGTCAAGGAAAAGCAGGTCATTGAGAGGAAGGAGTCGATCAGGAAGGCGTCAGTCGGAAAGTCGCAGGCTCCCCGAAACCTCCCCGCACCCGAGGCCGACCTGATCGGCGGAGACGACCCAGTCCCGTCTCGGTCGAGCACTGCTGGACCGCCAACCAGCAGGGTCCCGCCCAAGGCCGAGGCTGCAGCTCCAAAGACGACAAGCACGAAAGATTCTTTGCTTGGCTTGGACTTTCTGGGAGGCGCGACGGCACCGCCACGGCCATCCAGCACCTCTGGAGTCTCCTCACCTGGTGGACAGTCACGGCCCGACTTGAAACAGTCGATCCTGTCTCTCTATGCCTCCGTCCCCAAACCTCAGTCTCAGCCTCAACCACAGCAGACGGCACAACACCAAGCGGCCTTTGGCGGTATGGGATCGCCGCCCATCGGTCACCGACAGCAAGGCTCCGTTGGCGGTTTCGACGATGCATTCGGCAGTTTGAGCCTATCCAATACAACAAGCCCCCGACAGCCTGCTGCGGACCCTTTCGCTAGCCTTGGTGGCGTTTCTTCAGGCAGCCGGGCAACGCAACCAGCAACGAATAGCAGCGCATTCGGCGGACTCAGCGGGGGGAGTTTCTTTGACGCGAAGCCGGCTCAACCAGCTCAGCCATCCGTGTCCGCGCACCAGCAAAAGCCATCAAACTCTGGATTTGGTGGATTCAGCTCGTTCTCCTCCCCTCCGGCCACGCAGCCAGCGGTGGCACCCAAGCCTGCTCCGCCGTCCTCGTCTGCCATGGGTGATTTGTTCGACTTGTCTTCGCCAGTCAGTCAGGCGACGTCACCGCCTCCGATGCACAATGCCCCTCCTGCAAGCACGAACTCAGTGTTCAATCTGTCTTCTCCGGCTCAGCCTGCAAAGCCAGCTCCGGCGACTAACACGACAAGCTCAACCGCTTTTGGAGGGTCAGGCCTGTCGGGGGCCGATGTCTGGGGAGGAAATGCATGGGCCACGCCCGAGACAAACGACGCGCCCGCGGCCGCGAAGAAGAGCCCGGAGTTGACAAAGACCACGTCGAACAACATGGGGTGGGGAAGCAGCGGGGCTTTTGCGAGCACCCCTATCGTCCCTGGGTCGAGCGGCGGCTTCAATCCGGCACCGAAGGTGGCCGCAGACGAGGAGTTTGGCGGTTGGGCCAGCAGCACAGGGCCGTCGGCAACGGGCAATGGTGCCGCTCCCAAGGCGACAGGCGGTTTCGGGGCGGACGAGGATCTGTTCTCCAACGTCTGGCAGTAGGGGATCAATAATCATTGTCAAGCGACGACGGCGATTTCTTTGAACACGTTGATGGTGGGCATGTCATGGGCATTTTTGCATGTTTGGAGTCCAGTTAGATTGCAGAATAGGGGTAGAGTTGCAAAATCATGAAATTATTTTGACTATGACCGCGCTGTAGGATTCTGATACGCAAAATTACACTTGCCAACGCCAACCGTATGCCGAGGGTATTTACTCCGTGCAATCCATACAAGGATCCCGCCCTGTCTGGCCGCTCTTCGCCGGGCTTGTCTCGTCCGCTGTTGACAGACCTCGCAAGGCCGCATATGCGCCGCAACCGCAAACGACTCTGCACTGACGGTGCTCAAAACAATAGCTTCAGGCCGTAGTATAGCACGAGGAAGATGGCAATGACAATGCCCGAGAGCTTGAAGATGGCGACCTTGTTGCCCGAGGCGGCCATGCGGGTAAGACGACTGGCAGAGCCCTTCATCTGGGAAGTCATGGATGAGAAAGTATCGGACTGCGCAGCAGTTAGCACGGTGGACAGCTCCCACGGGCGGCCTGCTGAAGACATACGGTGTTGTCAATGACATCCTGGGCTCGCGCATTGTCGTAGATGTCGATAGTGACGCCGCGCAGAGCAGAGACCTTGGCGGAGAGCTCGCCGAGGCGGGCATTGTTCTGCTGCTCGCGCTCGAAGGCTTCGGACATGGCGGCGGCGGGAGGAGTTGAGGAAGAGGAGAGAGGGTGGTTGGCGCTGCTCTCGTCGTTTGTCGACGTCGGCAGCCTCGGCGGGGACAGCGGGCTACGCTGGCCGCAGATTCCGAGAGCCGAGTATGCAGGAGCGGTAGCCGACGCGCCTTCAGATAGTAGTACGGCACGAGCAGGCGCTGCAGGCGGGCGTTGTCCCAGTCGGCAGCTTGTCGTCGTCGATGTCGTCGCAGTTCAGGGGCGGAGTCGGCGAAACTGGAGGTGGTCGGATGGGAGCCAAGAAACTGGACTGGGGTTGGGCGGCGGTGACGCTAGGGGCTTGAGCGTGGCTGCGCACCGCCACACGCGCCACGCGGCCGAGGTGCACGCATGCGCGTCTGCCGGTCGACCGTGCCTCTCTGCTCTGCTGAATTCAACTGAAGAAATGTGGCCACGGCGGCACGTAGATGGGCGTGGTAAGCGGTCCGGCCTTGTACAGACTGTCGCAGTGAGAATAGTTTGCTCAGTAGAAGTCTGGCAGCTGGCAGTCTTGCTTTAGCTGTGAAGTTCAGGCCGCTGTAGAGACAGGCAGTCGACTGCCCAGCGACTAACACGACGCCTAGCCACCGTGGGATGCCTCCGTGGCTCCCGCGCTGTGGGCGGCGCAGCTAGCGCTACAGGCGTCATCCGTCAGCGGCCTATTCTCCAATAGTGCAGTAGTCGCAAATGACCCCGCCACCCCGTGCTCCCACTAACGTGGGCCCTACTTTATGTCACCGAGCTATATCGTGAGCGTCGTCACTTAATAATTAAGTTCCTGCACCTACCTCACCAGATTTACCGCCTTGACGATCGTGAACACTGCCTGTTGAGCTGTCGTTCGAGCGACCAACCGTCAACATGGGCATTGAAAATCCCTTTCCGTCGTCCCTGCCGTGTAAGTCTCGTCCGTCCTTGCCGTGACACGCTCTCGCTTCGCTTCGCTTCGTCTCGCAGCCTCGTCGCTGACCGAAGCTTACTCTGCACAGCGGAATGCAAGAAGTGCGCCAACATTCTCAAATCTTTCGTCAACCCTGGCAATAGGCCTGACAAGCGCGATCTGGCCCACGTCATCCCGCCGTCCGTCCTCTCCAACGCCAAGGGCTTCGCCATCTTGACCGTCCTCGGCGGCGGCTTCATCGGAGCCGCCCGCGGCGGCAGTGGACTGGTTGTCGCCCGCCTGCCCGATGGCTCATGGAGTGCCCCGAGCGCCATCGGCTTTGTCGGTGCCGGCGTTGGCGGGCTGATCGGCGCCCAGCTCGTTAATTTCGTCTTCGTCCTCAACAATACCGCCGCTGTCAAGACGTTTGCGCAAGCTGGCTCGCTGACGTTGGGCGGCAACGTGTCGCTGGCGGCCGGGCCGGTCGGGCGTTCCGCTGAGGCAGCTGGCGCGGCGTCGCTCAAGAGCGCGGCGGGTATCTTCAGCTACTCCAGGTCGATTGGCTTGTTCGCCGGTGTCTCTCTCGAGGGCTCCGCCATCATCGAGCGTCGCGACACCAATGAGCAGCTATACGGAACGCGATACACAGCCTCACAGATCTTGACGGGTTCCGTGAGCCCGCCCCCGGGAGCCCAACCCCTCATGACCGTTCTCAACGAGAGGATCTTCAGCGGCATGAGGGCCGGCTCCATGTCTGACGACGCAATGTACAACGACAGCCCCGTCTACGCCAGCGAACATGACGACGTCGTCTGGGGTGGCCGTCGAGGCAGTGCCATGGGCGAGGGCGAGCACAGGGATCGCGCCGGCGCTGCTGGCTCCGCCGATTTCGGGCGGCCATCGCGATCCAGCACGTGGCAGGACGACGTCTACGACCGACCGAGCCATGGTGCGCCTTCTCGGTCCAACACATTCAATTCAAGAGGAGGAGACGACAGCTATACGTACAGGGACAACCCTAGTGCCGAGAAGAAGGTCGGTCCCGGGCGGCCAGCGGCGCCGAAGCCTAACTTTGGAGCGAAGAAGGCCTTGTTGAATAAGAACGAGGCTGTGGCGCTGTACAACTTTGAGGCGGACCAAGCGGGCGATCTGGGCTTCAAGAAGGGAGACATCATCACAGTGTTGAAAAAGACTGACAGCGACAACGACTGGTGGTATGTTTGCGACCCCAAAGACCCATTTACAACTCGTCTAACGCGCGCTTATTGCAGGACCGGCATGATTGGTTCAAGGCATGGCATATTCCCCAGCAACTACGTCAAAATGAGGGAGTAGACGCGATTTTGCGGCTAGCTGGAGTCGCCTCACGCTGTCCAGTGTCGTTTGCTGTATCCACACAAACAGCAAGTTATTCCGATACAATCCATCGTACAACGGGGAGACGCATGTATTTGGGTCCTTGTCTGATCGCACAACGCCGCAACTAGGGAACGATGCCGTTACAATTTCTTGCTGTCGTTGGTCCATCTTTTTTGTCGCAGCGGAAGCCTATGATGTAAGAGCCTGGCAGCGGGCACGATTTGATTTATTCAAGAGTTGGCCGGTGGTTTGGGTATGATGATATCCCTGCGACGTTTACTTGTTGCAATCCTGATAGGTAGCTCTCTGCAAGCAGTCTAGGAAATCGTCATTTTTACTGCTTTTCTCCGGTATCGGGTCGTCTGGGAATGCCGCTTGCACCTCGCCCACTTCCAACGCCAGGCTACTTAGTCAGTGGATAACTAACTCCCACCTGAATCCAATTGAATCCTCACCCGTTCAAACCCCGCATAGACTTCCACACTTACACACCTCATGCGTCCGAGCTTTATGGTCGGGCAACATGGCTTCGGTCCGGAGGATAGCGCCATGGCTGTACCACGAGTTCGGCATTGCCTCTGTGTATAACACGGGCCCCGATACATGGCTTGTGATTCTCGGCCGAACATGCCGGATGTTCGCCTTTGGGGCGATTTCTCTCATCATCGCCCTTTTCATGTCATCTCTCGACTTCTCAGACTTTCGAATTGGGCTGTTTATGACAATGACCATGGCTGGGGATGTGGTTCTCTCACTTCTCGTCGCCTTGGTGGCAGACCGAGTGGGCCGCCGCCGCGTTCTCTTCGCTGGCGGCCTACTCATGATGTTTTCCGGAGCAGTGTTTGCCACCTTCGAGAACTACTGGATCCTGCTCCTAGCAGCCATCGTTGGCGTCGTCAGCGCAACCGGCGGAGACTTTGGGCCGTTCCGCTCCATCGAGGAGTCGACGCTGTCGCATCTCACGACGCTCAAGACTCGGTCGGACGTCCTGTCCTGGTACGTGACAACGTCGAGCCTTGGGTCGGCCGTTGGTACCGAGATTTCGGGGCGCTTGGTCGATTTCTTGCGTGGCCTCAAAGGGCGGACCGCAACAGGCGTGTACCACTCCATGTTCTGGGTTTACATTTGCATGGGTGCAATGACGATGGCCATCGCCCTCTTGATGAGCAACCGTTGCGAGGCGACGGTGGCGCCGCCGGCAACAGGAGCCAATGCCTCTGAACCGTTGCTGGGCGCAGAACGGCAGGGCGAGACGAGTGACGAAGAAGCAGACAAAAATAGGGACGCTGGAACATCTCCGGTGCCTTCAAGCCAGGGTGCGACTTCGGACGAAAGCCGGAGCTCTCCAAGAAGTAAAGATCCTGCGCCTCGCTCTGTCCTACGCAGGCTGTTGGGAGCAAGCCGGCTTGGGCAAATCTCACCAGAGTCACGTTCTGTCGTGTACCAGCTGTGGGTTCTCTTGACCATCGATTCCTTCGCCGATGGAATGGTTTCATACGCCTTGACCAACTACTATCTGGCGCGCAAGTTTCAGCTTTCCGAGTCGTACCTGGGGGACATCATGTCGACAAGTTATCTGCTGGCTGCCATCTCCACGATATTCGCAGGACCGCTTGCTCGACGCCTTGGCCTCGTCAACACCATGGTATTCACACATCTTCCATCGTCCCTGGCCGTGCTGCTATTTCCCCTCCCCAGCTCGGTAGGCTTGACCATCACGTTGCTCTTCATCCGCACGGGCCTGAACAACATGGACCAAGCTCCAAGAGCCGCCTTTATCGCAGCAGTGGTTAGACCTGAGGAACGAACGGCGGTCATGGGCATCACTGGCATGCTGAGGACGCTGGCATCGACAATAGGCCCCAGCATCACGGGCCTCCTGGCAGGCAACGATAGGTTTTGGATTGCTTTTGTCCTTGCCGGGGCTCTGCGCATCGGCTATGATACCGGGCTTTTTGCTCTCTTTGTGGGTTTGAAGCTCGAGGAAAGTGAGCCAACGGACGACCGCGCAAGTAGTTCGGGACGACCACACGAGGAGGCTGATTACGAGAGGGCTGGGAATGGCAGCGGTGGAGTCAGAGTGGCCACCGGGGCCAGTGTCCAATAAACCGGACGATGTGGCTCTTCACGATTGTTCGTTGAGGTTTGTGAGGATGAAGTTACGACAATGACACGTTAAATATATATACATGCAAGGTTGCCAAGAACAAGCCTCCAACGCACGAGCAAAAATACGAGGCAGAAGGAGGGACGATCAGTGCAATTTGCAGTTCCCTGCGAAGGATCCATCTATTCGTGACGGCATCGAGCGATGCTGTCTTTGTCTACATGTATGTAACACCATACACCATATGGCAGCTCTTGCAGAGCAGAGCCATGTGTCGAGAACCAAAATCCCTGTACACCCCAACGCCTTTGCTCTAATCACGAAAATGTAAGCTTGGAGAGAAAAGCGTTCGCAGCAATGCTGCCCATCTCCCACCTCTCCCCTCCGTGCGCCAACCCTTCAGAAAAGCGAGTGAGCCAAGAGGCGGCGTTGCACTTGCAGACAGGCATCCCGTGAAGGAAGATGCTGCTGCCACCGCGGAGCACCCACTCGAGGACACCAGGGTCCATCTCTGCATTGAGCCGCCCGGCGCCGATATCTACCTTGCTCAGTTCCGGCGCGCAGAGGCATGCGTCCACGGCGTGTATCGTCCACGCCCACAGCACCGTCGCCGCGGCCGAGAGAGCCATGAAGGCGATGGGGTCCGTCGGCTTCCTTCGCCTATCGAGTCCCGGTGCGCCCTCGTGGTACGTCCGCCAGATGTACATTGCGTGGAGCACCGAGGCCCGGCTGTCGGCCGAGATGGCCCATTCCTGGATCTGCATCGCCTTTCGCTGCCACGCCGGGGACGTGGACCCGGACTCTGGCTCTGACGGCGGCGAGATTTGGATGACGTCCCTGATATTCTGGACGTCAGCGCGCAGGTGCACGTTGAGCAAGTGGTAGAGCATCCTCGCGCTGAGGATGCACGAGTAAAGGCGGTCCAGCACTCGTTCCCGCCATTTGGGCTCCGAGGGCAGACCCCTGCCAGAATAGGCTCTGAGAAGGAAGTCCGTATAATGCCCATGAAGCTCCGGTCGCTCCAGCGCGTCCTCTACCGTATCCAGCTGCATCTTGCAAAGCTCCAGTTGACGTGAAATGGCATCGGCCTTTGCCATCGCGAGGTCGTTTCGGTTCCTTCGCAGTCGCTGGACGGCCCAGATGTCGTTCAAGGTGCCCATGAGGCACAGTTGAATGTCTTCCACCAAGATGCCCGACGGCAGATGCTGCTGCGAAGCCATGTCCAAGCAGGACATCTTGTATGCCCCCCGGCCCCATGGCTCCGTCCGATGCCGGGGGAAGAAAATGTGCAGGCCATACGAGTTCCACATGCCGAACGTCGACGTCAGCCCCAGATCCAACTCGTCGAGACGCAGAAGCGGCGGCTGGTTGCAAAGGAGTGACAGATATGTGTCGATTTGGAATGTGCAGTAAGCCAGCCTATTATTGATGTTAGCGAAAGTAACTTGGGGTCCGGGAGGATAGCTCACCTCCTCCAGCGTTCCATGACACTAAACACCCACGGAACAAAATCACCCGGAAAATGCGTCTGATTCTCACGCTCCAATGCTTCCGAATTGAGGCAATTGTTTTGCCTCAGCGCTGCTATGAGAAGGCTGAGTAGTCGTCGAGAGCGCTTGATACAGCCGTCTCTCTATACACTGTTAGCCATGCAAGTCCAGCATGCACAAATCAGAGGGTAGACGTACTCCGCTCTCAAATGCAAATATGATGTTTAGGAGGACGACTTGGTATGTCTCGATTGGCCATGGGCGGCTTGGATCATAAGAGCCGTTCGCCTGCATACGGTCAGTCATGCTCACACTCAGTTCCCGCGCCATGACCTACTAGTTGCCTAAATGACTGTTCCACGAGATGATCGTGGATTTCCATAATCACATCCCGCATGCTTCGGTCGTAGTGGAGCCACGCGTTGATCATGACGATAGTTGCAACCAGAGAAACGCTGTCGGTCGCTTCATCTAGCGACGGCGCATGTATGACCGGCCAACGATCATGGAAACTTCCGAAATAGGACTCGACACAAGCTGAGAGCCACAGTTTGGGTACGGCCGACGACTGGGTCGTCGAATGAGGACCCTTGCCGGATCTCGACGCGACGACACTGAGGATAGACTGCAGGGCCGCCTTGGCGGGAAAGCCGCCATGCTCGGACGCGGTACCGCTGCCGATCTCTGGAGCCTGTAGAATCACGGGCGCACCCGACAGTACAATTTCAGCCTCTGCGAAGGGCGGTGACACAGGCGCGGACGCCGTTGCCCGCTCCGAGGAGGAGTCTTGCGACCGCGGAGACGGCTTGCGCTGCGGTGGAGAAATGCCGTCTCTTCGGCCGTATGTGCAGTTTACACCTCGCTTCTTGCACAGCGAGCACTGGATCCCGCCGTTGCACTTAGTCTTGTTGGCATGGCACGTATCGCAGGCCCGCCCCCGCCGCGAGTCCGGCACGGCTGCAGCAGCTCCGTGGATACCGGCGTGACGGCGCAGAAGATCGCTGGGGTAAAATGATGATTAACTATCAAGCAGCGCTCCGAGTGGGATGGTGCTTGCTCACCTGCGACTGAAAGAGCGGCCGCAGACAAGACAGGTAAAGGCAGGCCCGCCATGCGTTGCTTGATGCCGGCGCAGATGCTCTTTTCGGAGGAAACTCTTGCCGCAATGGCAAAGGTGACGGTCGGGAGACCGAGACATCATGTCGTACTACTCCCTATTTCGACGCCTTGCATTGCTGCCGGTGGGTGTTAGCCGTTGGTCTTCTCATACGAGACTCCGCAAACTGCTGTGTAACAGCGACCCGTTCTTCCGCCTCAACGGCCGCAACCAACAGACTAAAGGCCAACCAACGCGGCGTAGCACCAATGGGGAATCACCAACTGGGATGCCGGCGTTGAGGCTGGATCACGGGTGCTGGTTCGTATGGTTCGTAGTGCAAGCGCGGGTGCAGGCCGGTGGGATGAACAAACATTTGACTTACACGCTCCCCTAACTGAACGTTCAAACAGATCTCAACGGCCGCTAGCTCTTCTGGCACCCAAAATGGCGCTACTACGAGCAAAAGCAATGAGACTTACAGCTTCGGATCTCATGGACCCCGGTGAGGAGGTGGGATAGGTGGGATACATGGTCGTTTAAGACGCTCGAAGGAGGACGTTCGACGGGCGATCTGAGCCTCTTTGGTGTTGACTAATTGGTGCTGGGATGGGAGAGCCGATTTGGCGTTTGGAGTATGAGAAAAAATCGGCCATCCCACTCGGCCCGCCCGTTCGGCATCCCACCAATCGGTCATCCCACCGGGAGTCGCAGAGCTCGACGCTCGAGCCACATTGCGCCCGGACCCCCCAGGATGCGCTGTGGACTTATTCGCGTCCTGTCCCAACTCCATGACTCTGCTCGCAACAACTGCCAAGATGTCTCATATCACCAAACGCCAGACCGAACCTTCGAACCTCCAGATGAACAGACACAGCTTCATCGTTGTGTCAAGGGCCCAAGGCGGTACAAACACGCCAGCTGGGTATGGAAGGCGGAATGGCCGTCAGCTGACTCTCAAACGCGGATATTGGCCCGCGACGTGGCTTTGCTAGAGGAAAATCCCTAATTACGGCTCGGAAATTCCGAGTTTTGGCCTCTCCCCAAACAACAATGTGCGAAGACATCGCTGGCCATTCCAGACACTTTTTTGGGACACGGACAGATGTAAAAAGCCCTTGACCGAAAACTTGGCCCCCTCGTACGAGTACATGAATCGAACACCCTGATAAACAACAAACACCGGGTGGCAACTGGGGCTCTGCCAGAGGAAAACCCGCCTCTGTTCGAAACCTCGGAACCATTCCGAGCGCACGCATGAACGTCCTCTTACTCACAGCAGGAGACGATAAGATAGATCTCACGCAAGCATTCCAGAAACTCAGGTGCCACGGCGGATTATGCTATCTGAGCGCTTGAGCACACTTGTTCCAGGAGCTCGGAGCGGCGTCGGCGAGCCCTGAACGCCAGCAGGCGGCAGTCGAAGTGATCCGATCAACGGCAGTTGGAACATCCAACCGACCCGTGCGCAAGCCAGCCGTTGCAACTCATTGTGGACTTAACTTGCTGTGAGAGCAGTTCCCATTTAGTGCGTAGGTCAATAATCATCGACGTCAGCCAACGTAGCCTCGATGCAGGGTCACTCTTGCGTATCAGTAGGCCGAGGTAGCATGAGCGGGTGAAGCTTACGGCTGCATGTACGGCGAGCTGACACCTCGTCTCTGGCGCCTCATTGATTGAGGCCGAGAACCAATCTCGGTGATTTCGGTATGGGAGAAATGAAATGTGTTCATACGCTCGGTCTTATCTTTTCGCTGGGAGAGACGTTCCAACAGTTATGTTCACGAGAACGCTGGTGCAAGGGCCGTGGTACCATCCAGCGTCCCATCTCCGTCTCCCGCTCATCTTTCGCAATGCACGTATTACTCGTATCGAAGCACGGAGTAGTGGCTCGCAAGTTTGGGCGCTGTGGCTTCGGCGCAACAGGCTTTACCAAAACCGTGGATCACTGGCTTTTCGTGGGACGGGGTGAGAAGATGGTGCTCGGCTTTCTTAATCTATTGCCGGCTCAATCAGAGCACGTTGACCAGTTGGAGATCTCGAGTTGCATCTTCGTACATGTATCTTACAGCCACGGGATCTAAATTAGCGGCATTAAAGTTGCAAGCTTTCGCTCATACGAAAATCGCCAGTTTGCTGTTGCGACAGCGGTCGGCTATCCCATTTCGCAATCCCGCATCATCCCACAAATCGGTCATCCCACACAAAGTCCACGGAGTATCATCAACGCCGGACTGACATCGATCAGAGTTCATTCGAACTCAGCATTCCGCACGATGACCTGCTACTGGAGTAAGTTGACGTCGTCAACGCCACGGAGAAAGGTGTTACCAACCAACATGCAGCACAAGCCAGAATGGCTGCGAAATCGTGCGAAATCATTTGATGCGTTCGCATTGCCTGCCAATGTTTATGCCTACCAATGTGTATATATATCGACAGTGGCAGCGACAGATGAAGGAGAGAATTAGAAACCTAACCATACCAATATTGTGACGAACCCTCTAAAGAGACAAAGCCATTGCACTCATCGTTGAACCCTCACCGCGACAGCTCGCTGTTCTAGTAGTCCAACATAATCCCCACATTCACTGGGCATTTCGTTATCATCGCTTCACCATGTCTCGTCCCATCAAGAACGTTGCTATTGCTGGCGCTTCCGGCAACCTTGGCGCCCCCATTCTTAAGGCCCTCGTCTCCTCCGGCAAGTTCAACATCAAGGTCCTTCGGCGCAACGGCTCCAAATCCACCTTTGAATCAGGAATCCATGTCGTCGATGTAGACTTTGAGTCTGTCGATTCGCTCAAAGCCGCCCTCGCCGGTCAAGACGCAGTGGTTGCACCCGTGGGGTTTGCAGCAATCCCACTTCAGAAGACTTTGATTGATGCTGCCGTTGCGGCTGGCGTGCATCGCTTCATCCCGTCCGAATTTGGGTCCGATCTCTCCAACCATAAGAATCGCGAGGTGCTCGCATTTACCGAAAAGGTCAAGATTGTCGACTATTTGATGGAATTATCCAAGACAACCCCCTTGACTTATACCTTCGTGAGCAATGGAGTCTTTCTCGACTGGGGCCTAACGGACAATTTCATCCTCGACTTTTCCGAATACAAGCCCACTATCTATGACGGCGGAAACACGATCTTCAGCGCCACAAGCGTACCGAGCATCGCTGAAGCTGTCGTGGGCGTTTTGTCGCACGCGGAAGAGACAACGAACAGGAGAGTGTACATTGAAGATATCAAACTGAGCCAGAACAAGATTTTGGATCTGGCCAAGAAGCTTGCTCCGGGGAAGCCCTGGGAGCCGAAGCAGGTCTCTTTGGAAGATCTCTTGAAGAGGGCTGACGAACGGATGGCGCAGGGTCAAGACGGCCATGACACCTTGTTCATGTATATCTACCCCTCCCTGCTGGATCCCACTTATGGGCCGAACTATTTGAAGACGGACAACGAGTTGCTGGGACTCAAGGGCAAGACGGAGAAGGATGTTGTCAACATCCTTAAGAGAGTCTTGAACTAGGCAGCTGGAATAGGGTAGCAGCACTTAGGTAATGCCACAATATCACTTTTCCCTGCCTCGGCAGCACAATAGAAATCAAAGTCCGATGGTGATGCAACTGAGCTATCTTTTCAAATTCCTTGCCGCGCGATTAAGTCGAGCAATTTCCGGAGTAGGTAAGCTTTCCAAGGCTAAAGAAGTGCAAAATGTCTTTCTTGAGGTGGCAGTGTATACCTGATGTAAATGAATGTCCTAAGGTACGTATATCGACACTCTCCAAATGCGTTCGTTGCCAAATCACGGTCTTCTGCTTCGCTATGCAGTTTTAATGACCACTAGAGAAGCGAGAGTGGCATTGGATTCTCGGGTCAGTTTGAAATGTTACACTTGCTAAGGAGCGTACTCCGCTTCGACACCATCCATGACCCGACGTCGTCTCCCATTCAGCATAAAGCGACACCTCTACCATATTGGGTCACAGAGTCTGAAGGGGTTTTTAGGGTTGCTCGGAAAGACGTGAGTGACAACGCCGCAGACAATCAAGTCATGCTCCGTAGGGGCGATGTAGATGGCACGAGCAGGACCAGGATCCTGGGTCTTGCTGTTTCTGTTGAATGTCCCTCTGGTGAGAACCGGGAACTCATGCAGGCTGCGAGTCTGCGTGTTGCATCGGGGATCGGCACCGGGAAACACGATGCGGTGACCGTCACCGGTAGTGCCGCCGAAAGCATGGGGGTAACTGAAAAATAAGAGAGTCAGGAAGCCTGAAGAGGCGTGCGGATCTCTACTTTAACGAGCTATGCTTACCCTGAGAGGCCTTTCACAGTACCGCCAGCCGCCGTCATGGCGGCCCGGGCATTCGCGGTGGTGATGGTGTAGCGGCGAGGATTGCCCTCCCACAAGCAAGAGTAGTCGGCGGCCTGCTTCAGCGTTAGGTGCTTCGATCCGTCTCTTCTTGTCTAAGTCGGAGGCACTTACCACAGCCGTGACAAGGAGGGCAATAGAAGCAATACTCTTGAGAAGCATGATGTAATTCTTTGGGTGAATAGATAGCTGAAGTTTGATAGTTGTGTTCGAAGTGCTTGAGAAACGCTGCGGTCTTCAGAGCACCTCAGGCTCTTATATATTCGTTTCTCGTTCTTGCAGTCACTCTGCAAGGGCTATGTGATGAGCGGCACGTAGTGACGAACTTGAGAGGCACTTTTCGTGAACGGCACCACATTCGCAGTCTTGAGATTGGCGGCCGACTGAGCTGGGTCCCGCAGAGACTCTTGAGCCGTCCCTCTCAACTACGGCCAATGTTTCCTACGGCTGCCTACAAGACCACCGGCTGCAGCGGCAGTGGATGCAGCTTACAATACGTATCATATTACTACATGCCCAAAAGATGTGGTTTATTCGCAATTGCATGGTCAACTGTCACAGCGCATTTCACGAACCTACCATGGCGCGCTGTCACGGCGCACCGCATTCAATCAATACTCTTGACTTGCAGCCATCGGCAGGCAAATCGACACCTCAGCATCCCCAACACACAATCGCCAGCCGCTCAGCTGCATCCAAGCAGCTGATCATAACGATCTTGGGGATGTCAGCAACAACGGGCTCAGCTGAACAGAGCGACGTTTCATTCGACTCTGCCGGCGGCCCCATGCGGACGTGCTCAGCTTCGCCACAGGATGCCCTCGCAGAAAAGCCAGCTGACTTACATAGCTACAACTGGAGGCACCGTGCGTTCGACAGTCGTATTACCAACAAAGAGGCAGCAGTGAGCTCTCCACAAGTGCACAGTCCACATCTGTGCCACTTAGACGTTACAAGACCCTCCCTGCGCAACGCTCACCCCACACTGACACGCGCCCTGGCGCACCGCTTCTCATTCAACTTGCAACGTACCTACGGCCAGCCCATCGCAGCAGACAATGGCGCCTCGCATCATACTCGGGCTCTTCGACCCTAGCGACCCTCCAGCCGACAAAGAGGTGGCGGCTGCGCTCGAAGACCTCGTGAACGGCACGATTGAGCCCTTTGGCGCGGCCAGGACAATCGACGAGGTTATCAGGGCCGACGTCCAAGAAGCCAATGCTTCGTACACTTCGCAGCCAAATCCCACTCCAGAGCAGCTCGAGGACGGCCTAATTCGCAAGCCAAATCCCGCTGGCTGGCAGCGCTTCCTGTGGCTGAGTCTGGGTGAAGTGGCGCTGCAAGTTCCGGTTGACCACCCAGGTCAGGACAGAATCGTAGCCTTCTTGCAGGAGCTGGTACGCCTGCCCCGGCATAAGGTGCCTGAGGTGATCGGAGATGAGGGTGAAGTGGGCGAGAAGGAGCTCTGGGTCAGAGAAACGGCGTACGGTGGCTTCGAGCAGTGGATGTACGAGGTCAACGAAGGTAACGATGCTTCGGCCCTCTCATCTTCGAACACCGCATCTTCGGCAGGCTGACGAGGTGTAGGGAATTTTACCGCCAGACTGGCGCCTAGCAGCGACCCTGATGCTGCTGCGAAGTACTTGAATTTCTCCGCCTTGATGGCTCGTCTCCTGGCCGGCGGCGTCATTGATGCCTCGCGACACAGCGCACTACGCCCGCCATCCCTCTTTGCCGTCGGTAAGCCGCTGGTTTCGCCAACTCACCCAGACCCGACCGACGCCGCCCGTCACTACGAACCATGGATGGCAGCAGCCGCCCAGTGGATCCTGCATGCTGGTGAAGCGCTCTTTGAACTTTGTGAGAAGAAGGCATTCCGAGACCTCGGCCAGGTCTGGACTCGGAGCCAATGGGACACTTGGAAGCTCAAATTCGAGGCTGCGTCCAGAGAGGACAAGCTCAGTGTATCGGGCCGCGAGCTAGCTTCCAAGGCACTCGCGAAGATGACAGAGGTGGAGAATGAGGGAGCCAAGGAGTGCGTCTTTCAAAACTTGGGCTTCATGTCTATGAATCATGATGACGATAATGAATAGCCGCGTATGTAAAGATGATGGACTAGCTTCAGAGTTCTTGAGAATGCATAAAATTAAAAAAAAATGTATCACCTTGTCATGATCGTGAGGCATGGGCCTCAAGAGCATCCTTCCTATAAATAGTCTGGTCTACGGCGTATTGGTGCGGTGTTCATTCGGTCATGGACACATAGGCCCAACAAACAACCCCTGTTCATAATATAGCCCGATCAGATGTGAGAGCCAAAAATCTCGCCGTGAATTTTGCATCCGTTCCAAGTAAAACTGCGCGCATAAGGCTTCATCACACCCCCTAGATACGTCCGACTCGTATTGCTCGAGAAAAGCGGCCGTTATGGTGTTAACCTGACAGAGTACAAGAGAATCGGCAAGCAACACGGTGGTTTGACTGGAGTCCATACTAAGCGACTCTTGATTGGCGTGGCAGGTCTCCGGAGAGCTGTGGGAGCTGGCTGGAATATGCGTCGTCTCAAGAATCTCAGGGCTTGATCGCGAATGAGTCGGCTTTGGAGAAGAAGATGCTGATTTGTTACAAGGAATGCGAGAATTCAACTGTTCCTTCACAGTGCAAGCTTTGCGGCGTCGCTTAACTCGAGCCTCACTTTGCCCATGTTCAAGATCCGGCGATCTTTCCAAGTGCTGGTCATCCAGAGTTGGAGAATCTGATTCTGTGACGCGTTTTTCCGTAGCTTGTGGGACAAATTTGTTGAAGGGCAGGTCACGGCGTCGCGGCATATGATCTCGGTAGTCTGAAGAGATAGTAGACAGCTGCTGCCTCGTCGTAGAGTCTGTTGGAGGCATATTGGCCGCTATGGCATCATTAGAGTGACGGCGACCGACCAAACTTGGTGACTGATTGGGCTCAGAAGGGTATCGCAGCGATGGCAGCCCTGACGAAGACATGGACCGAGTAAGTGGCGGGCGCCTGCCAATTGCTTGGCCATACTGCTCTGTGGGATATACAGGGCCGCTGCTCCGCCCCTGGGCAACAGAGTCGTCAGGGAAAATCGTGTTCCGAAGGGGCGAGCTCACACGAGGCTGGTGTGGACTACTATTCTGCTTGTTTAGAAATACATTGTAGGGATTGAGCCAATGTGCCGCATCATCCGATGCTGCGTATTGTCGATAGATACCTGGTCCAGTGGGTGGAGGGCATCTATATGCATTTTGCTCCTGCAGCTGTCGACGGGCGGCTTCGTCTGGTAACACCGCATGAGGCGAATCAGAAGGCATAAACGAGAAGTTGAGCAGAGGAGCGAATGCCAGGCCGTTGTGAGCTCCAGGGTTGAGGTTATGATCCAGCCCCGGAAGTGGAGTGATGGAAGACAGCCGAGGGTCCAGGTCAAGATTGGTCTGATTGAAATTGGCTTGATTGGAAAGCAGATGGCTTTGTGGAGTGTTTCGTGCTTGGCTCGACGACTTCGCGAGGGCATCGTCATTGATGGTAAAACCCGACTTTTTGAGGGTGCAGACTGCGAGACTGAAGTCTCTGCCATCTGCAAATATTGCCTTAGTCTCCTGTTGTTGCGCAGATACCTTGACGATCAATTCTCGCGAGCTTTCATTAATGGTAACGGCATCGCGAACACTCATGGGAGATTGTAAGAGATCAGAAAGTCGGATGGAGAGCTAACCGACATATCAGTCGGTGCTTCAAACTGGTTGTCGTGGGAACGCCCGCGGTCACCTTAATTTGCGGCCCGAAATGAACAAAGAGCATCAGGATGTCGCAGTCGGCGCCCACCGACCGTTGACCGTCCAAGGTCAACGTCAAAGCACTTGCAAGTTGGCTAGAATCGAACATCCGAGATTGACCGCCGTCCTGCACTTCCAGTCGCTTGAGTGGGCAGCGTAAAACGGGCGTCCGCGGCCGCAACATAGCGAGCTGCTCTGATAATGATATCAGTAACGGATGATGGGTCCAGCATGTTGTGAGTTGTTGAAATGCCCGTCGAAAGCTCGAGTCGAGCTGCTATGCTTGGCGATGGAGCCGCTACACGGGACGCAGCCGATTGGGCGGGGCGGTGTCACGTGTAGATAAGATTTGCTTGAGTTGTCCCCAATTTCGTCGCGATCGCGCCAACACGTCGTCGCCTTGGAGCAGCGTCAACCTAGTGGGACGACTATTCTGCCACTGAAAAGCGCACCCGCCGGTCCCCCAAGCTCCGAGAGCCTGCAAGTCTCTTGCGGTGGCAGGCGTCTGCCTTTGGGTCCTTAATCGTCAACTTGACTCAGCGCCCAGCGACGCAACCGCGGCGACTGCCAACGAAACGAAGCGCGAAGCCGTTCGCAAGACAACGAAACGACGGCCTTCTAGTGCCAACGGTGCACGCGCGCAAATTATTTATCACAGCGCTTCAGCGCTCACCGCACAAACGTGCCCGACCTTCAATTGGCCGCCAACATGACGTCTACGCCCCAGGAGGTGCCGATGCACACCATCGACCGCACGCCTGAATATGAAGACTTCATGACTCGGCTGCGAGAATACCATGCGAAGCGAGGCACCACACTGGACCCTGAGCCCAAGGTTGGCATGATTCACCTCGACCTGTTCAAGGTGTTCAATCACATTGTTGCCAGCGGCGGCTATGACAAGGTCTCAGAGGAGAAGTTGGCATGGCGACGAATGGCCGCCGAACTGGGGCTCTTCTCTAACAACGAGGCTTCGACCGCATTTTCGCTCAAGGAGAAATTCTACAAGAACCTGGCTGCCTTTGAGATCAGCACCATTCATGGCAAGGAACCACCGCCCAAGGACATCCTCGAAGACGTCACGGCAAAGGGCGCAAGCTTATTGACCCGCACGCGAGAGAACTTTCGCGTCAAGCGAGAGAGCAACGTGAATGCGACCGACTCTGCGGCATCCGGCGACGACGGCACACCTACGCGTGAGCGCCCCGTGGTTGAAAACACAGCTTCCAGTGCGCGAGCATCTCGAGGCCTGCGCGAGGCTCCGCCGCAGAGAGTCATCTTCCAACCAGACACCGGCCCGAGCCGAGCGACGAGACATGCCTCCAGCCAACAGGCCGCGAATGCCGCGTCTCCGGCCATAAACCACTCTCAGACTCCCGCACACCACCCGAACATGCAGTCGATGGTCCACGGAGCCCACCAAGGGGCGCGAGGGCCGTCCATAGTCCACCACCCACCCAACAGCGACACTTCTTCTCCCATGGTGTTGTCGTACCAGCCAAAGCACTTAAAGCCCTTGCAACTTCGTGCCGTTGCAACGCCCGGCAACGCCCCGAACGAATTTCAAAGAAGCCGGTTGCCGCATCGTCCTGCCCCCATGGACCCAGCCAACCGACAACCGATGCTTCCAGGCAGTGAGTACAACCGCCGTGCGGCCACTTTTCTAAATGCTAATCTGCGACCTAGCTGGATTCGATGGGCCAAATATCTACACACGCTGCCTGAACGCTCTGCGGTCTCGCGTCCCTGCGGAGCAGGCTTTTGCACTTAACCATCTGGTCAAGATTTCCTTTGAACGAGGTGACAAGTACAGGTTTGATGCCTTCCCAGGCCTTGCCGAGGGCCTGGTAGAGAAGGCGATGGAGGTTGGAAGCCTCTTCTACCACGTTGCGTGGATCGTCTCCTGGGATCCTTTCGTCGATACCAGCGAAATCGGGTGTCTAGATGGCAACAATGGAACGCGCGACCTCCTGGAGCAAATTGAGAACTTGGTCGAGAAAGACGTCCCGGAAGCGTTGCAGACCGAGGAATTCGCGGACAGGCTCGTTCTGGTTACCGAGGCTGTCCTCACTCTCCGCAACATGGTCACACTACCGGAAAATGCCCACAACATGTCTGACTTTCACCCCTTGAAGGACCTGATCTGCATCATCATGCATCTGCCGCCCAAGGAGTCCGTTACCGAGCTGAAGCACATGGCTCTCGACATTGCAGAGCAGCTGACACCGTTCATGGTCCTGACAGGCGACGATCCTCTCTACAGGACCCTCATTTCCGAGCTTGCGTCGGATGATCGGGGCACGATCTTGACAGCGCTGCGAGCTCTTGCCCGCATATCGGTAAACTTGGAAGCCACGAACAGGCTCCCTGACGTGACGGCGGAGACCCTGCGGCGAATTGGAAACTGGCTGCTGCTGAACGATGACGAGCTGATTGACGCCTGCTTGGATTTCCTCTACCAGTATACTGCCGTGGTGTCCAATGTGGACAATCTTATCCGGGCAACGATGCCAGAGAGCTTGGTCGACCACCTTGTTCGTCTCTTGTCTCACGGAGCGCGCAAGGTTCAAAGGGATTTCATTTTAGTTCCAGAACAGAAGCTGCCATCGCGGGATGAGATAGCTCCGGTGCCTGATGATCTTCTCCAAGAACTGGTGAAGTCGGAAGAACCGGATCGAGTCCACCGATGGGTCAAATGCTTCTTCGAGGAGGACAATGATTCTTTCGTCACGCAACTCGCGGCTTGGCAGGCATACCAGTCAGCCTTTGTCGGGCCCCTGAAAGCAGTCGGCAAGCCTATGATAACGCCTGCAGATTTTATCCGCAGCAGTACATCTGTCTACAAGAACTCCAACGCACAGGTCCTTCGAGAGCCGGGCGAGCCACAGCAGAAGTTCATCATCCACGGCATTCGAGCTAGGCCTCGCCCGCTCAGTTTTGACGGAACAGAGTACGGTAGATGCCTGTGGGCCACGAATGCCGACAGGAAGAACGAGAAGTGCGGGCAATTCTACTTGAAGTCTGAGCAGATGTGGAATCACATAATGACCAGCCATCTGGGTGAAAGCCGCAATGAGGACGGCCAATTCGCAAACACCGAGAAGGAGTTCAGGTGCACATGGGGAGAGTGCACAAAGTACGAGAAGCCAACAAAGATACACCTGGAGCACTTTGCAAGGCACATCAACACGCACGTCCTGGCCCTGCTACCGGGTTCGGAAGCGCAAGCTAAGCGTGCGGAGAAGTCGTGGGTGGTCCCCGCCAAGACAATGGCGGTGACGTACGAGGAGACGATGACGGTGCGCGACGAGCGGAATCCGAATGCGCCTCCTCAGGCGGCGGGCATTCCGCTGAGCGCGGTGCTGGTGCTACGGAACATTGCGCGCAACGTCGTTAAGACGGACGCTGAGCAGGAGATTCTCAAGCTGCAGCAGAAGGTGGGCACGGAGCGCGGTGGATGGAACGAAAAGCTGTTCCGGCCGTCCACGCAACGCCTGTTCGAGATCCTAGCGGAGAACAGGGCTCTGGTGAGTGCTTCAGGAAATGCCACCTCAGGTCACAGCTAACGAAGTTACAGAGCCCCTATATTGCATCCCTGCTGGACCTGATCCGCGTCAAAATCGAAGTCGACGATGACGATGATTGAGCGTCTCAGTGCATCGACTTGCGTTATTGAATCTGGCGGATCTTCTACGCACCAGGGCAAGAAGATATGAGGCGTGGTGCGTGATGTGTGGAGCTTTGAGATGGGATGTAAAAGAGGAATTTCGGACGGTGGAAGAGGAGTTGGGGATCTTTTCATGGTGGACAGAGGCGTACCATATGTGTTAATGTTGCGTCATGATGCCCTACGGGGCGGCGTTTCGGGGCTTACAACAAGCGGTTATTTGAGGCGACAAGGCCAGTGCCCAGATAGAATTGGAAGTGATCATGTCGTATCGGCAGTCACGATGCCCATGTGAGTGGTGAGACGTGAATGCGGCAGAGACCAGTGGCACCCAAAGACAAGTATTCCCATATCGACATACAAGCCAGCGAGGCCTGCCGTGCGTTGACTACCCTACAGCTATGAAATAACCTCCCATCTGACGGTTTATCGAGCTGAGTTTTATTTGTCACGTTGCACCCAGAATATCGTCCAGCACGTCAGTGTTCGCGTCCACGCCAACGATCGAAATGAGCTCCTGGCAGCATCCAGTCGCCCTCGATCCTGCCTACTCGTACATCAAGATATTCTCCCTTCCACCATCCAGAGAACCCTCGCCTCAAGATGGCATCCAGCTCTCCGCCCTCTCCCCTCGCGCTTTCCCGAAGAATGGATCACAAATGTTCGTGCAGGCGAGAGAAGTGATTCCAAGCACTGTTATAGGAGAGAAAGATACATTCTCTCGGCAAGGGAACCTGTTCTTTCATCGTGGCATAAAGTTTCTCCTGATCGCTGATATTGAAAACTGAGTTCAGAAGCTCAAGGCCTCGGGAAATCATGGCCTCCCTCATCAACATCGAGAGCTTATGGTCAGGTGTCATCCCTTTATGAACCAGGGTCATGAGCATGGTTGGCTGCTCATGAACATCCTCGTCCCTTTCGACAACTCCGAGTAGCTGTGAATATTTGTCCCTCGCAAAGAGGTAGATAACCACAACTTCGTCCATAGGATCCGGGTGGAATACCGTGAGCAGTTGCGAGTGTATTTCCCCTGCAAAAAGCTCCTGGCCCTTTACTGCAGGAGAGCCTAGGCGGCCAGCACCAAACAGGCTGCAGCAGAATTGAAAGCCGTATAATCCTCGTTGTGTTGCTTCAATATCTGATGGCTCGTGTGTGTATTCAGAATCTGAACCTGAATCATCTCCAAGCCAGTGGTTAAAGCGCTGCATGAGGGGAGTGACGATGTCATGATGAAACCTGATCATGAAAGCGAGAGCCTCTTCAGTCAGGTCCTTCTCATGGAGGTCGAAATCGTCACCAGAGGAGGGGCGTTCTTCGTATCGCTTGTTGTGTTCTTCGTATCGCTTGATGTGCCCCCGGATCGATTCAAAAGTCAACGTCCCGGAGGCTCTCTCAGAAGCAGCGCGATATGCCGCCCATGCATCGAATGCGACACTTCCGAGAGTTCTCTTGATAAGCGAGTAGAGCAAGGACTTGCGTGCCGAAAGGTACTGCTGGTGATAGACTGGAGAGGCTTGAACCAGGCTTTGAAGTTCAGGAAGGTCCAATTTGGCAAGCATATGATGTCGTAGCTCCGGTGGAAGGAGCTCGATGCGCGCAAGAGATGGCATCGTTGAAGTGACCAGTGGCGATGAACCTGCTTCACGCGTGGCCGCACCAGTCTCGAGAGATTCCTGGGATGATGACGGCGACTGCGATGAACGGGAGTCAACGTCCACCTCGCGAGGAGGGAAACGCTCGATGACATGCTCCATTTTGAGAAAAAAAAAGTGTGCAGATAACACACAGAGCGGCTCAGTGTAATAGTCGATAGAGACAATTCAGGGCATGTATCAAAAGAAAAATCACAGCATCGACGTTGAGAAAGTGCTTATGAGGAGGAAGGTGTTGAAGTTGTAAGCTGCCCGTCACCAAGGGGCAGATGGCAGAGAAATATCATGGAGAGGGAATGAGAACCGTGAACAAACGACACACGGTGCTCATTCACTCTCCATGTGTTCGTGGCCGGTTTGCAACACACTTTGAACACGAGCTGGCGACGAACAGCCAAGCAGCCAATGACTGACCGTGGCCGCGCGGAACGTGTTTCTCTGAGGCCCTCCGTTTTACGTCTCGTGGTGACAATAGCCTTTCATACTTTTGGCGCATTCCCTGTCGTATCAAATGCTCTTCATGTCTTCAAGTCCCGAGATCTTTTCTTTGGCCATTGAGTCGTGCCATTCAAGCAGCACATCTCCAAAACACATTTCTGTGTGACATCATTGGAATCAAAAAGCCCAAAGTGAACACTCGGGTTGCTACGATTTTCCATAGATGGACGTAAAATCTACATGTGTATCAGGAATTCCCCGTTGAGTGAGAGTGGCTTAGTATACCGACACGTTCGTTGCAGTGTGTGATACAAAGCTAATAGTACTGCCCAGCCGGGAGCTCGAGCTGATCGGTCATATGGTACGTCTCGGCCGATGCCGACTGAGATGCAGCATTGGGTTCTTGTGCTGGACTCCCGGCTTGCAGCCGCCCTCGGTCTCGGCTCGAGATAAGAAGCCAAGGCGGCATCGCCATTGGTGCCGTTCGCAAACCCTTCACAGAACCAAATGACATAGCCTCTCCGCTCCCCCCATGCACATCTGGCGGAGAGCTTCCGACGCCCTTCTGGAAGCTGCGGGAGCAACCAACCAACCAACCAGTGTGGCGGCAGTCGGCTGCTGCAGCTAACGCGACGGATCTGCCATCTCGGTGGATGTTGCTGTGGGGGGTGGGCCAAGCGCTGTGGGGAGACTGGAGCTCTGGAGCTTAGAAATGTGTCTGCCTGGAGGTGCAGAGCAAGGATGGGAGCTGTTGGGTGGGTGGGAGCTTTTTTTTTTCGTCTACGTCTGGGGAGGGATGGTGATTGTTGCGTGATCCAACGGCGGATGGCAGGATGCGAGCGAGATGGTCTGAGGCCGTGTGGGCGATGGGGAGAATGCATGGATGGCGAGGAGCAGAGCTGGGCATGTCGCGTGATGCAAAGACTTTGCTGTCGCGAAGGCCGACGATGGCATGCAGCGTACGGGTAGGGTAGCCTTGGCCGCAGCTGCGCTCGATGCACCTCGTCACGCCCGATAGCGGAGACGCCATCATTATCAATCCATCTCCTTCAACTTTCCTCGCTGGGACACACCGCAACTCCATCCCAGCCATGGCACGGAGTCCAAGGACGATCCAAGTTGCTCAAAGCATCGTAGGCCAATGACATGAGCTTCACCGAGGCCCACATGCGCAGGATGTATGGTGTAGATGAGATCGCTGGCGGTGAAGTCTTCACCAACAATACAGAGCAGAAGTGGATGGCCGGACGCGCTAGACGACGAAGCCGGCTCGCTTCCGTAACCCGCGGATATCAAATTGATGCTGCAGCTGTCCATGCTTGCCGGGCCGGCGCCGTCGCAGGTAGCGCGCTATTCCTGGCCGCGCTATCAAGCGTTTCGGGGACAGGCTGGCATCCTGGCAGGGAGGCGGCACTGGTGGGGAGGCCCCCCTTTTCCAGACTGGCATCGCGAACAGAGGCATTCATGCCCGTTTTGGAGCAGTCTGTTGATGGTACGAGATGGAGGCGCAGAAACGCTTGGTGGCTGCGAGACTCGCAGGGTCGCAGCGCAGCTCGCACAAACACGAGGAGCGGCATCTATTTGCGGCATCCTGCGCAGCGCGGTGGGCGACCCAATTGGACATCAGCAGCCGACGCAGATGCCAACCGGTGGGATAAGCAGAGCAGCAAGGTGTACGTTTATTCATGCATACTTCATCAAACCCCCTCTGTCAGACATGTCGAGTCACGCCAAAAGGCCACCGACAACCCCCCGCAAGTCTGCGAGTAAGCCGGAAAGCTGGAGGGAAAACTCAGATGGCCACATGACCATCTGGCGAGATTGCCCTCTCATCCTCCGCAGCGGTCCGTGAAGCCAGCCCTTGGCCTCGGAGCTCGGACCGCTGCTCCCCACGCTCCCGTCCTCCCGGGGGGGCTCATCAAGGTGTGTGCATCGCCCCCCATGTCCAGGCCTTGCTTGGCCCAGGCCAGGGGCGATGCCCAGAAAACGTGGCCCGTCTTCCGGCCGCCGCAGTGGTCCGTAGCATTTTCCCAAGATATTCTCCTGGCCCTCCCTCTACCCCTTCCCCTGGCACCATTTATGCTTGTTGGAGGCGGAGATTGGCCCCGTAGCTTGGCGCCGTGGCGTGTGGGAAGAGGCTGAGGACGAAATCTCGTTGCCTGGCCGCTCGCAGCCATGAGCTCACCGAGAGGGAAGGTCGTGTCATCGATGTCCTGTCCGCGATGGGGATCCTGCGAGTGGCGCCCTCGCAATTGGCGACGAGGGCGTGGCCTATCGTATTGTTGACGTTGGCGGTGTGCCGCATCGAGCGCCACCGTAGGGCTGGCGCAACACCAGCGCGTGCCGGAGTCGCATCGCAGAGTCGTCACGACCGTCGCGGCTATCAAAACGGAGGGCACCGTTTTTGGGATTGCCACTGGTCGCCCAAACTTGCACTCGTGCAGAGCGAATAGCGTCACAGCATTCTCAGAAAATGTTATGATGCATTTCTACATCGCCGTTGCCGCACTAGTTGCTATAAAAGAACGCAACGAAAGGGCTTTACGGCTTTCAGGATGAGCATCAGAACGCATCCACTCATCGCATGGGGACACTTCGGAGCCTATGTACACCAGCCCGTGAGCGCCGGTCGGCGAAGCCTGGGGCTTCCAACACAACGGCGCACAGGTCTTTTCAACCAGCCGCAGACCGACTCACTAATAAGCGTGGGGCCCCGCGTGGTGGTGGCATCGTGAACTTGATGACTGGAGCCAGCGCCGACCAACAGCGCATCGGCTCCCCGGGTTCACAACCCCGGCATGTCGCTAGCGGCTGGCTCTCCGGGGCAGCGCGGCAGAAGCAGGTCGATGAGGCCTTGTGATGAAATACTTGTACAGGCCACTGCGCAAGTCGTCGGTTGGTGGAGGACGTACGCTGTTTGTCAACGCATCGCTGCAGATGGAGGAGGGCAGGTTGGGCCAACTGCCGTTGGTGTTAAGACGAACTGCCGCCGACCCCAGTCCGCCAGAGCGTTGGCCAACGACACTTACGAATAGTGCGAGCACAGTATGTATTCCCAAGGTTGAAAACCATTGAGTGGTGGATGTGTCGACCGATAGGGTGCTCGACCTGAATGGGCATCATTCACAAGCAGACGAGACACTGTCGGGGGCGTTCATGTGACGTCGAGTGGGTGCCCTAAAACGGAGCCTTCAGGGTCTCACCGTCTCCACATGCCCACCCACCGTCGCCCACGGCCCGGGAACCAGAACCAGACCGTTTCTGATGGAAATGGGAGTTCCACGCGCTACTCCGCCTGCGGCAGCGCCACATCTCATTGTCCCAGCGGCCAGGAACCAGGGTCGGATGCATGGCATGGCAGCCCTGGTCTTGCATCCGCCAGCGCCACCGCCCAGCAGAGCCGCGCCGCCGGTCCATCAAGCTTTCAGATTCCATCCGCAGCTCGTACCCTGGGCCCTTGGCCGTCTCCTTTTCCTCCCCGGCATCGGTCTGTCTCACGCACGGCTCGGGCTCGTAATTGGACTTGGCCTTGACCTTGCGAGTGTGTGTGCTCGTACGAGGCACAGCCCGTTTGTGCCGTTGTTGTCCCCGATTTCCGTCACCTCCCTCACCGGTCACCGTGGTCAACTCAAGGTTCGCATCGCTCGGGGGTCAGATGACCCTCTGGCCATGAAAATAGAGCTTCCTCCGACCCACCGCCGCATAAGGTATAAAATCAGATCCTGAGCTGCCGGTCGTGCTCCGTCTCCTCGTTTCCTCTCTCCCCATCCGTCATCACAACCTCGAGTCAGTGTGTGCCGCAAGACTGCCTCTCATTCCAGCGTGACCCCGGAACAGGTATGCGCCCCCCGTCCGTTCCAGAGCCGAGAGACGCTTGTCCCTCGCCGGGCCCCGATGTTCGCCTCCGGACATCGCGACCCGTCTTTTTGGGTGCTGGAGATGCGGGCTCACGATAGCTCCGGTGGATGCGCAGGCTAACAAACCTGGGGCTGCTTGCAGACTTCCCTCCCCACACGCCACCGCCAACACACACCTCGCATCTTCTGTTCAATTCGAAGACCCCGGTTTTTGGATCTTTGCGTTGCCACGCACCCACGTTCGTGACGGTACGTGCGCCCCCTCGCCAAGACTACCGCGATTCACCGGTTTCGAGTGCGCATGCGGTTGTCTTTGCACCGAATTGGGGCCTGAGCACAGAGGCTGAACCGATTGACAGCAATTTGACATCGACTCGACCGTTGTCCAATACTCGGGCTCGACTCGTCGCACCACCAACAGGCGTCATTCGCAGCCAACGCAGCTTACATTCGAGGCCAACACCACGAGGACCCTTGATCCGCTGCGGATCGCCGTCTCCATTTGTCAGTCTCCGCCGTCTGACCTCACCGTGTCCGTCCGTGTTTTGCCCCCCCGAGCGAAGAGGAAAAAAAAGAATCACAATCGACCACTCCCTCGCTTCCGCAACCAACGGCCTGCCGGACTTCCCGCCACGCTATCGCCGCTAGGGCCTGCATTAGCCCCAGCGACCCAGATTTAGCGCTCCACTTGGGGCCCAGGCTGCAGAGCTTTCACCTCCACCAAGACCCTGTCGACTCGAGATTCGAATCTCCCCACTCTTTTTCTGGTGACGGCATATATCAGCTCGACCGTCTCTGCAAGAGTCGTCCTCGTTCTTTGAACTCCTTCATTCGTCTCTTCATAGCTCTGTCTTTTGCAAAAATACCCTCTCCCCTCTTTCCTCCTCACGTCGTCTCGTCTCTGGCGTGTACCTGACAGCGCTGCCTTGAAACACCCCCAACTTGGGTCACCGCAGCCACCACCACCCACCACCCCCTAACCCCTATCACACCTTCACAATGTCTTTCGCGGCACGAAACGCCCTGCGGCTCTCGCGAGCTGCGGCTCCTCGCGTGGCCACCGCCCCTCGGTTCTTCTCCGCCACGCGCATCAACCGTGTCTCTGACACCCCTCACAAGAAGAGCGTCGTCCGCGAATCGGAGGTGCCCGTCACCGTCTACGGCGCCGGCCACGGCGACAAGCACTCCCTCCACGTGCCCGAGGACGCCGCGCGGGTGCCCTACGACAGCCCCGCGCCGCCCCCCGACCACGACGCCGTCCAGCCGCTCAGCCGCAAGGTCTACGAGGCCATGCCGCGCACCATGCGCGACATGACTGTCTACGGCAAGACCATCATTGTCACCGGTGGCGCTCGTGGCCTCGGCAACCACATGGCCCGCGCCTGCGCCGAGGCCGGCGCAAAGGCTATCATCATTTTCGACGCCAACCAGGACCTCGGCGACGAGGCTGCCGCCGAGCTGCACGATAAGTCGGGCCTGCCCGTCTCCTTCTTCAAGGTCGACGTCCGTGACGGCGCCGCCATCAACGCTGCCGTCGACTCCGTCGTCGAGATGTACGGCGCTCCGGACGCCCTCGTCAACGCCGCCGGCATCGCCGACTCCAACATCAAGGCCGAGACGTACGACCCCGCCATGTTCCGCCGTCTCATCGACATCAACCTCACCGGTACCTTCCTCGTCTCCCAGGCCGTTGGCCGCGCCATGATGGCTGCCGGCAAGCCGGGCTCCCTCGTCCTCGTCGCCTCCATGTCCGGCTCCATTGTCAACTACCCCCAGGAGCAGAGCTGCTACAACGCCTCCAAGGCCGGCGTCATCCAGTTCGCCAAGTCCATCGGCGCCGAGTGGGCCAAGTACGGCATCCGCGTCAACTGCATCTCCCCTGGCTACATGGACACGGCCCTCAACCGCGTTCCCGCCCTTGAGGCCCAGAAGAAGATCTGGAAGTCCCTCACCCCGCAGGACCGTCTCGGCGGCGTCGACGAGCTCAACGGCCTGTGCGTCTACCTCGCCTCGAACTCGTCCGGCTTTGTCACGGGCGCAAACTACATAATTGACGGCGGCTACTCGTGCTACTAAGCAAACGGCCATCGCCAGCAATTTGGGTTTTGAATTTTCGATGGTCTGTTGCCAGGCTTTGGCACTTGTTTGGAGTTCAGGATTCTTTCATCAGTTCATGTCGCATATTCGCGACCATCCATTGCGGGGAAGCGAGGCCATAGAGGATACAAGTTAGACGAAGCGGGCGTCTCATATAGACCGCATAGAAGAGTCGTGCCCCTTTGTGGCGGAGACGGGGACGAATTGCCTAGACGAATACAAAGGCGTAATGATCCGCAACCTACTCTGTGCCATGTCGAATCTGTGATTGTTTCGAGAGGTGGTCATTTGTCACCCGTCGTCTGGGTGTCTGATGAGCAGTGTCACCCGCGAATCAGACGTGCCATCCTAGATCACAACCTGGTCACGCAGGTCATACATAGAACATCCACAAAGACTGGCGATGTGCTTTGCGGCACCTGCGAAGGTTCGAGGACTTAACGCTTGATTTTCACCAATACTTTCCGCCGCAGACGTCCCGCCGATCCGGCAGCATGCACCCTGCCATAACAAGCCCTGGCCAACTTTTTCTGATCCGCTTCCAATGCCTCCCATCCATGCCGTCCAGATATAGTGAATTCATGCTACCTCATGCGTAGTTCGTCTGCCCTCAACGTACTAGTAGCGAAAAAAGTTACCGCTCGCGCGATCAATGCGTTCGTCACGCATGGTCAATCCGCCAACAAAAGGGAAGGGGGGATGAAGGAGTTACAATTAACAGTTGCGCCTATACAGGGTGATTTACTGAACAAGTGGTCAACGCTCTAAAGCAGCTACAGCTGTTCAAACCCGCTGGCGCAAAAGACCAATCATGTGCTGTGGATGCAAAATCTATGTAGAAGGAGAGGGTTGTGCACGATAGGAGCGTCGGAGAGGCAAAGTGAACTTCTTATTGACAACAGCGAGGTCTTGTTTTCGCCAGAGTCTAGTATTTGGACGCTCGAATACGGCGCAGTTGTTGTGCGCTTGGCAGGCACGGCCTCGAAGCCTCCGCAGCCCGTCTTTTAAGGTACCGAAGGTGACTAAACTGTCGAACCTATCGGCAAGATTCTCCCTGGCCGTTACAACGAATGAATGCTGGACAGCTTGACAGGTGTATCGACGTAACACTCCGTCTGCCGTTGCGTCACAACAAGGCCACGCACATTGCGAATGGCGAGTTGTGGTGTTCTCTCCCGAATCTCAGGCCAGTCGTGTCGTCTCTCTTCTTTCGAAATCAAGGCTCGCTATGATGTGTGAGACTGACAAGTCGCCAATGGATGGTGAAGTCGATGTCTTTCGTAAATCTGCAATGAAAAACGCAAAGGGGCGCGTGATACTTCGACGTCCGCTCCGAATTCATCAAAGGTATCTTCTCGGTAGGGGCCAACAGTCTTGGATATCCCAGACGGCCAGAAGGGAGCCGAACTCGCGTCGGTCAATGGTTGAGCGGTTGGCTACTGCTTTCGCGCCTTTTCTTGAGCGCGTTGCTCCCGTGCCGCCCGAACAAGAGGCGATAGTTGCGCCAGATCGACGCACTGCTTCATGAACTCGTGCTACACCATAAATTAGCGGGGACGAATACATGCAAAGCATCATCGAGACTTACCCTGAGTAGATCATGGGCACTTGCCCGCTTCTCGGGGTCTACCTTTAATGCAAAGTAGAGGAAGTCTTTGAAAACGGGAGAGAGCTCATGCTCATTCTTGATCTGCGGCGTCCCATTCGTCGCAATCAGCCAGAGGGCCCGCAGCGGCGATTCCGTCAGGTAAGGAGGCTCTCCCTCGATCATCTCAATGGCCATGATTCCAAGCGACCAGATGTCCACCTTGCGGCCGTATTCCTTCCTGGTGACGACCTCGGGTGCCATCCAGTAGGGAGTTCCCACCATCGTTGTGCGCTTGTTCTGTGCTTCGTTGATGGTTGCACAGAAACCAAAGTCGGCTGTGGCAGGTTAGAAGAGTATCACCAAAATGAAGGCGAGCATTGGGGTACTCACTTAGCTTGATGCAGCCCTCATTGGACAGGAGAATGTTGTCAGACTTTATATCACGGTGGATGACGCCCTTGGAATGCAGGTGTTGCAGTCCCTTCAGGGTCTCTCGACAAACGGACGCAATCTGCCCCTCCGTCATGATGTTGAAGGTGACCACGTCCGTCAAGCTGCCGCCTTCCATAAACTCCATCACTACCCAAAGCTCACCGCCGCAGAGGTAGCTGTCGATGAAGTTGACAATGTTCGGATGAGAGCTGTCCTTCATGACCAGAATCTCGTTGATGATGAGATCCTTCTTAGGTTGCTGCTCCAAGTTCATCTGCTTGATGGCAACCAGTCGGTTGGTACCCCGTTCATATCCAGTGAACACGCCACCAGAGGCGCCCTGGCCAATTTTGGTGAAGCTCTTGAAAATTTCACGCGGGTCTCCATCGTTACAAATGCGCTTGAGGGAGGCGATCACATCAAAACCGTTGCTCTGTCGGGGCCGCTGCCTCGGTCTTGCGCCAGGAACCCCACCAGGGCTGGGCTGCTGACGCGGTGCACCCGCATGGCCGTTCACCTCAGGCTGTCGCGCGTAACCGGGAACGTGATGCGGCGCAGGAACTTGCTGAGGGGCTTGCCTCTTGCTCGGGGCGCGACCGACGTGGCCAGACATGGCCGCCTGCGCCTGGGCAAGCGCCTGTTCTTGTTGCTGCTGCATCAATTGCTGCTGATATGCGGCTGCTTGCATGGCCTGGTTCGGTTGCGGGGTTGGCGGGCTGTACGGCGACTGTCCGTTGACGCGAGAGTTTGATCGTGATCGGTGCTCTTCCGGAAGCATAGGAGCATTGTCCCTGGGCTGCCCGTAAGCATCATCTGGGAGCTGAGACATGCCAATGCCTGAGTCTTTCGCCATGTACGCGTTCGGGGGGAGAGCTCTATTGTTCATGCTGATCGGAGGCTTGGGCGCCGGTCGGTTGGGCATCATATCCTTGCCCAACCCCAGCCCTTGGTTCCGTCCCGTCGGGACGGGAGGCGGAGGCCGAGGGTTCTCAAAGCTTCCTGAAACATTTATAGTTGGCATGGTGAAAGATCAAGGCGGATAGGACGCCGGAACATACCTGTGTAGTTCGTGGGGTACATGGCTGGGGATGCTGGGGTAGAGGAGGCGGGGGTGCCATATTGGCGCATATCTGGCGTCCCGGCGTTGTGGAACTTTTCCAGGACCTGGTCCTCGGCAGGCCGTTCGGTGGTTTCCTTGTAGAATTGCAGGATGTCTACCATTGTCTGCGGGTTCTCTCGCCTCTCCTTCTCGGGAATCCCGCTCTCGTTGATCAATCGCTGCCATTCTTTTGGTAGGCCCTATATGAAAGACGAGTCAGCACTTGAATACGAAGCGCACAAAAGGGGTAAACCGACTGTGAACTGTCCGGTGGAGCTGTCGTATCCCACGTGCGTGACGTGGACTGGATTCTCCGGCGCCGAAATAACGGGTTTCTTCTGGGAGCCCACCAGGCTGTTGACAATTGCGGAGAAACCGGACTTTTTGCGCGACATGCCTGGCTTCGGGTCCTTGGTCTCGTCGGAGTATCGCTTGGGGCTCGCCATCTGGCTCTCTGGCGTTCTCCCACCCACAACCCTTTCCGAAATGGACGGGTCCATGTTGCCGAAGCTCACGGACGAGCGAAGCGCGGGGACAGCCAGCTTGGAGTCGGCGCCGGGCTTGAAGAGCGGCAGATGTTGGTTCTGGCGCTGAACAGAGGCTCGAGGGCTCGAGATCTTGGTGGCCTCGAAGCGGCTCAAGATGGCGGCGCCGTCAAAGGGCGCGCCGATCAAGTCGTCGGATTCCTTCTGGCTTAGGCGACGAAGATGAGGGTCGGATAGGCGGTTCGGGCGCTGGGCGAATTCGGCTCCCTGGGCCAGGACGGGCGACGCATTCGACGACCACTGCGCAGCAGGCAGGGGCCGCGGGGACGAACTGGTGTTGGACGCGTTGGAGTTTGAGACGGACGATCGCACGGGGGGAGCGCTGGGGGCACGCCTCAGGCTCTGGGAGCTGCGCTGGCTGTCGAGGGACTGGGCGTCGTAGCCGGTGTCGAGGCCGGACGAGGAGCGGGCGTGGTGGTGCGAGGGGGGTTTCTTGACGAGTTTGCGACGTTGAGAATTGCCATTTGAAGGCAAGGCCTGGCCGTCCATGATACTGGCCGCCCTTACCTAAAAGGTCTCAGCAAACGCCCGGGGCAGAGGGTGTGCGAGAAGGAAAAGCGGTCCTGCGGGCTCCGTTTGGCGAGGCCGACTCGGTCGGCGTTTAGTCAGTAGAGTGGGAGCAGCGAGCGACCGCGAGGGCGTGCCAGCGAGCGGCGGCGCGACGGGGTGGCTGTGAATGGAGGAGAGGTGGCGCCAGAGCCCGTTTACTGGGGCCCTAGGCAAGGCCGTGTGGTGGAGAGTCGGCGGCCCAGCACCTGGCCACAGCTGCCTAGCTAGCCAGTCGCGGCGCTGGCCGTGTGTCGTCGCAGCGCAGGTGACGAGCCGTCGGGTCGGGTTGTTGGCTTGCTACGGGCGCTGCTGGCCGGCGCAGAGTGGAGGGGAGTGTGGGCGTGCGGGGGGTGAGCGATGGCAGCGCGGGTCACAATGCCTTGCCGTGTGCGAGGACAATGATGTCGCCCGTGATGCGCGGTGGGAGAGGTGGGAAGGTTGACGAACCGAGACACGGAAGAAAGGACGACCAAAGCCTCCGACGCCTCGCTGTTCACGAAGGCCAGCCAGGCCGCAGATTGGGCGCCCGACTGACTGCGCTGTTATGTTCCAAGAAGGCCCCCCTCGCATGCGTACAGTGCCGCGAGCCCGCTACACACCTTCCCTGCCACGAGACGTGGCCGAGGAGCAGGTACCTCACCAGGGACGGCATGCCTGTCAGGTACCACCCCGGTGGCGCCCCAAGTGGAGGGCGGTCCCGCTTTTGGGGGCCGTGGACAGTGTCAATTTCAAAGCAGGCACACGCGGATGGATCGATCGAGCAGGTCGGGCGCTCTCTACCTACTCTAGATGATGCCGCGGGGCGACACGAGCCGTGGCTTGCTTCGCTGCCTCGGCAGGAGATGATATTGTACGAGCCCCGCGGCTGCGCTCCCGTCTGCTTCGACGAGTGAGTTGCGAGTTTGAATACAGCTGCGCTATGGCTATCCCTTAATGGAGCCCGTGACGGGAGCGCTGACGCGCAGATGCATTGTGGTGGCTTGAGCAACACTTTCACGGGCCTGCTTGGATGGAGAGCGTGACCAGGCGATGAGACGCATGGAACCTGGCCCACCATGCTCTGATGGGTAGGAGATGCGACCGCGTGAAGTTACAAATTTGTTCGCTGGAGAACACACGTGTTCCTCAGGTTCTAGAGCTTCGCCCAGAGCTACTTATGACCGAGGCTCCCAACTGCTCTGTTTCTTCCCAATGCCCTGATGGCGCCAGCACCAACGCGCGTCTTTGTTGACGCCTTCACTGGCCTTGCTCTTGGTCTTTGCTGGAATGAGGCAGTCCTTGGTCCCATCCTAGCGCCGTTTTCCAGTAGTGGGTATTTACTTATTCACAAGCCTTCTCACTGACGCGCCCAAATGTTTGTCGCATCTCCTGGGCGGCGGGGCGCCTCTCCTGTTATTCGCTGCTATTAGCGCTCATACAACCAGGACAAACCAAGATGCCACCAACAACGTGTAACAAAAAGTACTGGCATCAGGGCCGATGGAATCGGAATCGTGCCCTCGCACTGTTCCGACGAGAGCTCTTGGTGGATTGACGAGCACGCAAGGGCGGCTCTGAGGGCTGCGGTCGACAAGCGGCCGGCATTTGCGGCCACGAAGCTGGACTGCCGTGTTTGAGCTTCGTCCTCAAGGACCGGGCGATCCACCATCCTTGTGGCTGCCCTCTCAAACGTTTCCCCTGCATTCAGGGCCACACGTTTGCCGAAGCAGCCAGCCAGCGGCTGCAGACCCAGAACTCTGGCTTGTTTGCACGTAGCCGGCAGAGAAGGGCTCGATGGGCCCCGTGTTTCAAGCCACCGGGGACCGGCCTTGGACCGCTCCGCTCCACACGGTCCGTCCTCATTTTGCGAGGATGGAACCACAAGGCGGCCCTCGAGGCGGCCGCAGCCTCAAGCTCGTACATGGAAGATGGAATCATGTGTCACTGCAGCTGATGGGAGTCTGACATTGTCAGTCCCTGACTGCAGGCGTTTGAAACAAATCCACCAATCTCTGAGGTCCTCACTGTCCACAAGAAGGCCCCTGCTGCCTCGCATGCCGCTGTGAGAGAATGCACGACCTCGAATGCTCTGGCTACTGTACCAGCAGAGCCCTCGTCCACGAAAGCCGAGTTTCCGTCGTCAATGCTCCAGGGATGCTCTTACCCGTTCAGTAGCACCTTGACATTCTCAAAATAGCCTGTTGTCGGCAATGTCGGCATTAGATTAGATCTGTGCTGCCCGTTCCATAACCCCGAGGGACAAAGCGAGGTAATTATGGCTCACAGCCTGTCGCGCTCGTATTTGTTGTAAGTGCAAGCATGAGCTGGCGTTGCCCTGTTTCCATCGAACTTCGCATAAGTGTGAAGCTTTAGGACGATTTCGAGTCTCCGATGTCTGCTTGGCTGCCGGCGCCGATCAAGAGATGGACAACAAACCGAGCGTTCCTCGAACTTGTCGATCGGGGTCTCGAGAGGCCTCCCCTCCCCGTGCGCGTTCATCATTCCAACTCAGCTGGTGGTCCGTGTACATCGCAAGAGCCGGGCCATCAAGTTAATGTACGGTATGCACGGCCTCTCCCTCTTCTATGTCGCCAGCGATCCAAAATTCAGCATGCGATGGCCGACGACTTGTTATTTAATATCTTGCCAGAGTTCGAAATATGTTACTTAAGAGCAACCAGAAAAGCGCTGTGAAGCATTGATGACTGCTTCTGTCACCTTGTCTTTGTCCCTCTCTGGTGGGTAAAGTTTTCAATCTTGTCCTTGACGCATATTTACCTGTTCCTTTGCCATTGATTTCAAGTCTCAGCCATATGCCTGTAAATCGATGATGCAGATTGTACGCGGCTCTGAAGCGGTTCTCACTCAGTTGCCGGTCACCATCGCAGGCTGCTGGGTCGGCGCAATGGCACACTACAGGAAATATCCATTGATGAGAGGTTGGATTCCATTCCGGATGTTGACAATGGCATTGTGAGAAGTAACTTTTCGGACCTGGTGTCTAGGACGAAAGCTAGACACGCTGGCGATATTATTAGGTGCAGCCATTCGGAAGACGTGAACTCAATTGCGCTAAGCCACCCCTCGAGCTAATAAACCACTGCTACCGCGTCTGGTGGGAGATGGTGCTCGAGTTGCGTGAAATGATGTGAGCCTTCACCATGACCAAGCGGCAGCAATTTCGGCAAGTCTCACGATTAAACGCAGCATTCATCCTCAAGCGCAACCTCCCCAAAGGTAAAAGGTAGCATCGTAGCCTCCAGCCTGGACGCAACCCGACACCTGGCACGGCCAAAGTCACATGCCGCATCCCGTGACATTCCACCAAGCTAGGCACAGGCACTGCGGCAGGCAGGCGGGGACGGCTCGGTCAAGCTCGCACTGAGTCGGTGGGGGACCCCTTCTTTCGACGGGGCTCCACAGCTCAGTCTGGCCAGATGGCCAACGTACCCGTAAACTTCGCCGAGAAGCTTCTACCTCACCCTCATCTCTGATCGCACCGCTGCATCCTGCCTGCGCTCCGGCATCGCTCCCAACTCCTCCGGTCTCTGTCGCATCTTCTGGTTCATCCTTCTGGTCACCGGTCATCGTTCTCTGTTGGTGTCTGCATCATGTTCTAGGCACCGCAGACCCCAAATCAAGTGTCTTCATCCGTCTCCGCCCCAACAAAGCTCTTGTTCTCTCGCCAACCTTCAGAGAGGACTTTTCCGGTACGTGCAAGGCTTTCAATTGGCCTTGGATTGCTTTCCGGCCTCCAACTCCCCCGTCTCGGCCCCAATGGCCTGCTCACCTTTCGCGATAGTCGTCCGTGTCCCGCTCGCCCCGCCCTCCGACCTTGCGATTCAAATAATTCCCGCCTACGCATCTCAAACTCTCAACATGGCCTCCGCAAGCTCTGCATCTGCTGCTGACATCGCCAATGGCGGTGAGCTAAGTGCGGCTCAAAAGCTCGCCCAGATGCATGCCGAAACTCCGCACCATGTAACCGTCGAGGACGTCCCGGATGAGGATGCGCCGGCCAAGTCGACCAACGAGGCCTCTGGTTCATGGGCCGCGCCCATGAGCGGGAAGGCGGCTGGTAAGCAGAGGGAAACTCAGGGTCCAACGTCGGCTCTGGACACCCAGTCCCACGAGCTCTTCCCGGAACTTGGTCCCGCCAAGAGCAGAGCGGCCAACGTTGCTCCCACCTGGGGCGCGAAGAGCAGCGCGAATGGCAAGGCCAATGGCGCAGTCTCGGGCACCGCTTCCCGGTCCTCGACTCCCGCTTCAGGTACCGCAACCCCTTCTCAGGGTGCTGCTCCGGCCATGTTCATCCCCGGTCGCAACGTCGAAACTGTCACTCTTGAACCCCAGTTCATCATGCCCCGCGGTCAGTTGAAGCGGCCGATCCCGGACATCATGAAGGATATCAACCGCAAGTCCCGGGCAAACATCACCATGGCCACGGCTTCCAACGGACGTTTGAGGTTCGATGCTACTGGCCCTCAGGACGTCGCTCAACAGGCACTCAAGGACCTGGTTCAGCAAATCGGAACTAGAGTTTGTCTCCAGATGCTCTTTTCAGCGTTACTTTATCTAACATGTTGCAGACCTCTATCAAGGTTCCCATTCCTCACAGCGCTCGAGCTCACATCATTGGAAAGGGTGGGTCCATGATCAAGACTCTCCAGGAGAAGACTGGCGCCAAGATCCAGCTGCCCAAGGCCGAGGAGAACCGAGTCGTGGACGACGATGACGACGCTACGATCGACGTCGTTGTCGAGGGCAATGCTCTCTCCGCTGCCTCTGCTCGCGATGAGATCCTCAAGATTGCGGGCGAGCGGTCAGCCAGTGTGCAAACGAAGGTTCGCGGCATCCCGGCGGCCTTCTATCCTTTCATCGCTGGTCCGGGCAACTCTCTGGCCCAGGCGCTGGAGGACAGCAATGACGTTCACATCCGCGTGCCCCCTCATCAAGTCTTTTCGCGGGTTCCGGCACCAGTGGCTCCTGGCCCCGGCCAGAGGCCCGTCTTCACGGCCGCGGCTCCTCAGGACGACCACATTCAGCTTGCTGGTGACAGGGCCGCGGTGCAAAAGGTCCGCGCCGAGATCGAACGTCAAGCAGCTGAGCTCTACAAGCAACTCGAAGCGGAGCAGCTGTCCATCCAGAGAGGCCGACACCAGTTTATTGTAGGCGACCGAGGACTTCCGACCGAAGACTTCTTCGCCGAGACTGGATGTGCCATTCTGTTGCCCTCGGAAGAGGACGACGACACCATCACCGTGGTCGGTCCGGCCGACCAGGTGCAGGCTGGCCTCGAGAGGGCTATGGACCTCGCCATGGGTATGCAGATGTCAAACATCGACATTGCTAGGTTCCACCGCAACGCTTCGGGAGGCGCCGCCGCCCATGCTGCCCATGTCACTCGCTACTTGCGACAGCGCAAGGAGATTGAGCGCCTCGAGAAGCTTTACAACACGCATATCAATACGCCTTTCTCCCAGGACGGTGCGCTGCCATGGGAGCTGTATTCGCGTGAAGGCAAAAACGCTATCCGGGCGCAGTCTGAGATCACGGGCATCATCAACGCCCATCCTCCTTCGCGAATGCAGGCCGTCTCGGTTGATCCTTTCTTTCACCAGCATCTGCGCAACGACATCACGTCGAAGGTCAAGAGCGACTACGGCGTCCACATCGTCGTTCCTGAGGCCTCGGAAGCAGACGTCCCTGTCCTCTTGGTTTTCGAAGGTGCCGATCCCGCTGAGGGGGCATATCAGCTTCCGCGGACGAAGCCGACGGATGCCGATATTCGCGCCTTCCAGAAGGGCCTCCAGGACGCGCAGAAGCACATTCTGGACCTGATTGGCAAGCAGGAGTCTCTCACCACCGCGACTCTGGACGTTCCGCCCAAGTTCCACGAGAGGCTTCGTCGCTTCATCAAGAAGGAGCAGGAGAGTCGCTCGGCAGACCAGATTCCAGTGAGAGTGACCAAGGTGGGCACGACAGTCACGCTCCGCGGCCCTGCTTCGGCTGTTGAGTCTCTAGCAAGCAAGGCCAAGGCCTTCGTCGAGCAGGAAAAGGAGGACGAAAAGGAACGGGGCTTCACCCTGACGTTTGATTTCCCTCAGAAGTTTGCGAATCACCTCATCGGCAAGGGCGGTAGCAACATCAAGGAGCTGCGTGACCGATTCGACGTCGAAATTCAGGTGCAAGATGGAAAGGTGGAGCTTAAGGGTCCCAAGGCCAAGGCCGAAGCAGCTCGATCCCACATCCAGGGTGTGGCCCGGACTCTGGCCGACGAGACGACCCACGTGCTCAAGGTTGACCCGAAGTATCACAGAGAGCTTATCGGTGCTCAGGGCAGCCAGATCAACCGTTTGCAAACCAGATACAAGGTCCTCATTTTCTTCCCCCGATCCGCGAAGAACGTCTCGGACGACCAATCCATCGCAGATGCGGCAAGCGAGGCTGGAAAGCCTCGCCGGCAGCAGGCGCCCGACGAGGTCATCATCCGTGGCCCCAAGAAGGGTGCTGATGAGGCTCGGGACGAGATCTTCTCCCTGCACAAGTACCTTGAGGAGCACTCGGCCACAGCCACTGTCCCAGTCCAGCAGAAGCAAGTGGGCTCTCTGATTGGCCAAGGTGGTGCTGCTCTTGACGAGCTCCGACAGCTCACAGGGGCTAGAATCGATGTGCCGGCGGATCGCGACACTGAGATCGTAGAGATCCTCATCAAGGGTACTGCATCCCAGGTCGAGAAAGCACGCAAGCTTCTCGAGGAGAAGCGTGCCGTCTTTGATGACACCGTCGTCCAGACCATCGACGTGGACAAGAAGCACCACAAAGCGCTGATTGGATCCGGCGGTTAGTACATTGTTGAATCCCTCGGTAACTCATTCATGCTGACCAGTAATTTTAGGTTCCAACCTCCGAGACATCGTTGTCGGGGCTGGCGGCTCTGACGACCGACGCAGCCTCGCGCGCACCATTCAGTTCCCCAAGCAGGACGCGGACGGCAACTCCATCAAGGTGGAGGGTCGAACCGAGGTTGTGCAGAAGATCATCAAGCGCATTCAGGACATCGTTGCCGAGCGAGAGAGCCAGGTGACTGAGGTGGTGGATGTGCCCATCGAGAACCACCGATCTCTCATCGGCCGAGGCGGAGATGCCAAGCGCCAGATGGAGTCGCAGTTTTCGGTGTCCATCGACGTGCCCCGGCAGGGCGACGGCAAAACGGGTGTCAAGGTGACTGGTCGGCCGGAGAATGTGGCCAAGGCCAAGGAGCACATTGCCGGCATCGTCAAGCAGCAGCAGGGCGAGACTCTGCAGGTGCCCCGCAGCGTGCACCACGCCGTGTCCAACAACGGACAGCTGTTCCGCCAGCTGCGAAACAACCACCAGGTGACGGTGGACCACGCTGGCCACAAGGTACCCAGCAGGCCCGACGCGTCGACCAGGGCCAAAGACGGCGCGCTGCCGCTGATCACGGACGACGCAGACGCCGTGGCGGATGCTCACTCATGGAAGGTAGTCCAGACTGCGTCGGAGGAGGAGGGCGAGATCCCATGGGTCCTGAGAGGCACGCCTGAGAACGTGGCCAAGGTCAAGGAGTTGATCCAGAAGGCCGTTGAGCAGGCACAGAAGAACGACTCAACTGGCTTCCTGGTCCTTCCCGACCCGAAGACGTACCGTCACGTCATCGGGCCCAACGGCTCCAAGGTCAACTCGATCCGACAGCAGAGCGGGTGCCGAATCCAGGTGCCGCGAGACCAGGCCAAGGATGAGGCGATTGAGATTGTCGGAAGCCAGGAGGGGGTCGAGAAGGCCAAGGACCTGATTTTGGCAGCTGTTCGAGATGCTCTGAGCAAGCCGCGGGAGTAGACTGATCAAGTCATGAAGAAGACCAAGGGCAAAGTGGGAAAATACAAGGAAGAAGTTGGCTGTGACACGGAAGCCAGTCTAGAAAGACAAAACTCTTACATCTCTGCGGCTGGCTTGTTGAGCTGTATGTAAAAGTTGGGAGGATTTTCTGCGCCAAAATTGACCTGGAAGGTGCTGTACAGAAACGACCTAGCGAGCTACAGATGAGAAATTTGAAATGCACCACTCACGGATGAACATTGATATCTGAATATGCGATTTTGGTGTATGGTCTAAGCTACGACTTTGTTTTGCTGTGACCTAGGCCTCTGATAGAGTTGAACATACACGATCCATCTTGGCAATCACGCGACATGAGAAGCATGCCATTGTCGCTTGCATCGTGGCAGTGATGTGGCTGTCGGCTCGTTGAGGTTCCGGTCGGTGCGGCAGCCGTAGGGCTGACGCGGTGAGCACCTTTCCTCAGCTCATACAGCAGGACGTAGGTACCCGTGGCGTGAGCCCCACCTCGACCTGCCGTGCATCCGCGACGCCGGGTTCTAACGCTAAGGCTCGACGACCCCTAAACGCACGCAGCTAGTCCCGAGGCCTCCATCGCCAAAGTCGACGACATCACGACGAGGCCACGCCCCGGCTGACGGGCTTAGCGGAGCGGACTAGGGCATTTTCTTCGGCTCCTCCTCCCTCGTTCTCTGCTCTCAACCCTCGGCCTGCTCCGAAACAGCAGTCACGCGCACAGCTGGCCAGCATGGTCGTTACGACATCATCCTCGCCCGCTGCGGCGCCGTGGGAGGCCGTCCCGGCGCACGAGCAGCTCTTCGTGCTCATCACGGGCGCAAACAGGTACAGTCCTCCTCGTCGGCATCGTTCCGGAGACGCAACTCGCTGACGTTGGGGCGCAATGCCCGCCGCAGCGGCGTCGGCCTCGGCACCGCGCGCCGCCTCATCGACGACTTCCTCGCCACGCGCTCCCTCACGGCGCACCTCGTGCTGCTGCCGACGACGCGCTCCAACAGCAAGTCCCGGCAGGCCATCCGCGAGATCCGCGCGCACGCCGTGCACGCCGCGCAGACGTCCGAGGCGCTGCGCTCGCGCGCCGGCGCCGGCTACCGCTGGGAGGACACGGTCGCGCGCATCCACGTGCTCAGCCTGCCGCTCGACCTGTGCGACCTGCGCGGCGTGCGCCGCTTCGCGCGCCGCCTGCGCTCCGGCACCGTCAGCAACCCGCCGGGCCTCGAGGGCGAGTACCTCGTCGACGTGCGGGTGCCGCGCCTCGACAGCGTCATCTTCAACGCCGCGTACGGAGGCTGGTCCGGCTGCGATTGGCTCGGCGCCTTCTGGCAGATGCTCACCAAGGGCTACATGTCGATGGTGACGTGGCCGACCTTCAAGAACGCCCTGCCGACCAGCATCTTGAACGAGCGGGAGGACTACAACTACGTAAGACCTGCTCTCCTCGTGCACCCCTTTTCTCCACGCTGACACACGTTGCGCACAGCCCGTCAAACCTCTCCTCGGCGAGGTCTTTACCGCCTGCGTCTTCGGGCACTACATGCTCGCGCACGAGCTCCTCCCTCTAATGAGCCGCCCATCGTCATCCACCGTTGCCCCCGGCCGCATCATCTGGACCTCGAGTCTCGAGGCCGTGGCCGACGTCTTTGACGTCGACGACCTGCAGAGCTTCACCAACCTCAATGCGTACGAGTCTGCCAAGCGCCTCACCGACATCCTCGCCCTGACGACCTTGCTACCCGCCGCACGGCCCTTCAGCTCGCGCTGGCTGACCATGGACGACAACGCCAAAGAGGCAACGAACGGAGACCAGAAGATAGCCCCGCCGAGGGTCTACGTCACGCACCCGGGCATCGTCACCAGCACCCTCTTCCCCTTGCCCTGGTTCATGATGTGGGCATACGAGCTTTCGCTCATCATCGCGCGCTGGATCGGCTCCCCCTGGCATACCGTCGACGGCTACTCCGGCGCCAAGGCTACCGTCTGGGTCACCCTCCAGGACCAGGGCGCCCTCGACGCCGCCGACGCCGAACGCATCAAATGGGGCAGCAGCTGCGACCGCCACCTCGTTGTCGACGTCAAGAAGACAGAGGTCGAGGGCTGGGGCTGGGAGGGCCGCCCCGAGAACGCCGCCGAAGACACGGCCGTCGGCGTGCTGCACAGGTTGCGCGGCCGGAAGCACGGTGCCAAGGACGCGACCGCCGAGGACATTGTGCAGTTCGAAGAGCTGGGTGCGCGGTGCTGGAAGGAGATGGAGCAGCTGCGGAACCAGTGGGAGCATATCGTCGAGGATGGAGAGAACGACAAGTGAAGAGGCGCAGTCGAGGTCTTTACGAGCGCAGGTCACACAGTGGCATGTCCAAATCCTATAATGTTTATTGAAAAGACAAAGACAGACTCGGCATGAAGAAAAGAATCGGACTGGGGTATATAGTTCCGCCGTTTAAGTGGCAGCATAGAACTCATCAGCTATTTCCGAATGAACATTGCCTTGAAGCGCCTTGCTATATGCGCCTGCTGGCCAGCCATATCACACGATGCCTCTCTTCCGACTACATAATCATGAACATGCTCCCTCGCTCACGCGGCTTCATTCGCCACGACATCCGCCCCGTGGCCCTGCTGATCCGATTGAACCCGCCGCAGGCGAACCTTGTCCTTGCGCCCAAACAAGCCCAGGAAAAGCGGGAGTGGAGTGACCACCATGGCGATGACGCCCTGGAATATCAGAGCGCGCTTCATGTTGTTGGGCGGGCTGGCGTCGTCGCCGTCGGTCAAAGCGTCGCTAATGATGACGAAGATGGCACCGAAAAGCTGGCCGCCGGCCCAGGCGGTAGTGGAAGTGACCTCGGGGCTCAATGGGTGGCTGAGCTCGATGAGGAATTCCAGGGCGACGGGTACGAGGGCGAAGCTCGCGGAGCCGAGGACGGCGAGGATGACGTAGGGCCCGGCGACGTCGCGGGTTCCGGGCATCCAGAGAAAGATGAGGTATGAGAGGCCAACGATGGGGATGAACAGCTTCAGGGCAAACAGAAAAGCCTTTGTGCGGTCGAGGATGGGCGAGGTGATGGCCGCGAAGACGAGGCCGACAACGATGAGGATGGCGCCGCCGATTCCAGCCTCGTCATCGGAAAAGCCGTAGGGAGTCATCATCTGGTTGAGGAGCGACGAGATGGAGTTAAAGAGGCCAACGTAGATGAAGAACGGAATCAGCACGATCCAGAGCTCTGGAGAGCGTACGACGACGCCGAGAGACTCGCGGAGCCGAATCTTGGGCGTCTCGGACGAGGGCCCGACGGGGGTTGGCGGCGCTGCGGGTATGAAGAAGGCAGGGACACAGCAGACAGTGGACTGAAAATGTTAGCCTCGGCGTGGGCTTTTGGGTTCGAGCGAACGCAGACGCTCATCGTTGCGAACATGGGGAGGGTTAAGGTTCAACATACAATGATGGAGACGTAAAGCACCATGTTGGGAATGTCAGTTGGATTCTTAACCCAGAGCGGGTTGATCAGCTGGCCAAGAGCACCGCCTAACGGGTTCGCCAGGCTCGTCACCGCCGTGGCCGCAACTCTTCCGCGCGTGGTGAACCAGAGATCCGAGTAGCGGGTCGGTGCGGCGAGGATAAAGGGCTGGGCGAAGCCAATGAGGATCTCGCCGGCCATGACATGGGCAATGTGCCCGCCAGCCTCGTCTCTTGAGCCCGCATAGCGAATCCAGTTGCCAATTAGGATGAGGACGGCGGCAATCATAAACGCCAGCTTGGGCCCGCGGTGTATGGCAGCAATGCTGAGGGGAAAGACGGCGACGAAGGCGAGGAAGAAAGCAGTGCTGATCCAGTTGATGGTGCTCTTGCTGACGTTGTAGTAAGTGGCCGAGTCGGAAGCAACGGGCGCAAAGGTGAGCCACTGGAGAGTGTTAGCCACCAGATATCTCGAGGTGCTGCCAGAAGCAGTTGTACTCACATCCCACGAGACGACAATATTCATGAGTGTCAGCTGCACGAGGCCGAACCAGCGCCTCTTGTAGGTGCGATACTCTGCGTGAACACCATTGCCAACACCGCCCTCACGCTCGCCGTCAACGGGGCCATTCTCTTCCACAGTCACGGGGGAGTCGAGCTGCGACTTGCGCCAGAAGCGGCTGGTCTTGGCATCGATGCTGCCGCTGGTGCTGCTGCGGCCCTTCATAGTGCTCGTAGTTGGCGTACGGACGAGCCAGAGATCAGGGGAAAGGGGGGAGGGGAGGGAAGAAGGACAGGCAACTCGACAGCGCAATAGCAGGGGGGGCTGCCAGCGTCCTCTTATTCATATGAACAACGCGGAGAGAACCTTGTAGGGTCTCCAGAGTTGAAAAAAGATGTGGCGCCGCGGGAGACACTGGGGGAGCTGAGCCGCAGGAGCAGGGAGGGGAGGAGGCAAAGACGGAAATGCACAGGGTTATGCTTTGACAGTCCCACCGGCCGCCGGCCAAGGTCGAACGACGGTGGTGTCGTTCCTGGTCGGGCCTCCCGAGTCGCGGGAGAAACGTTGCGCACGCTGGCCTTTCGCGGCCAGGAGATTGCGAGCCTGGTTACTGACTGGTCTGGGCTCGAAGTCGCCGCAACTCCCAGGGTCCCAGGCTCCGGGCCAAGACGAGAAGGTCTGGTCGGGCTGGGGCCAGCCCTGTGGAGATGGGACGGCGACTCGTGCCGCTTATGGTGTTTGGTGCTCCTGTTTGACGCAAGAGGCAGTGCCAGGTTAGCCGACTGCGCACAGATGCTCCGATCGATCACGATGTGGCTGCGGCGGCGCACAGATTAAAGTGACGTCCTGTCGAAAAAGACGGCGATGCAAGATGAAGCAGAGGTCGAGGATTGCAGCAGCTTGGAGGAGAAGAGACGAACGGGACAGGTCTGGATGTGAAGAGGGCAGAATAGCAGCTCGTGAGGGCTGCATCTGCTGCTGGTAGCGGCAGGTGAGGCTGGACGTACTGCAGCGGCCGCTGAAAGTCGGGTTGGCTCAGATGCCACAACTCGGTTCTGCCAGGGGGGGCCCAGCAGGGGGGGGGGGGGGGGGG
>JALHBW010000084.1:359342-385610 GCA_024339985.1 Tolypocladium endophyticum
GCGTGCGGGACCAGAGCCAGCAGCGGGAGGTCGAAGGGCGCTAATTAGACGGAACGGCGTTCCATGCTGTGCTGTGCTATCGGCCGGGGCACGCAGTTAAGACCATCCCCAGAGCCCTGAACTTCTGCGTGCTGCCCCATGCCATCCACCGATGATGGGCATGCGATGCCACATTCGTAGACGAGTACCAAGTTTTCTCGTGCACCATCCAACGTACACGACGAACTAACCTCGGCTGCACGTTAGTGGCAGGTGGGTGAGAGACACTGGGCATGTGGCCTTGACGCCACCTCGCTTTCGTCCAACCGCGACCAAGAATCTGAACGCACGAGTCCGAGCTGTCGGAACCTTCAAGTGACCAAATGAGAGTGTCTCAAACTCAGAAACCACTGCGACAGAGCGGCGCGACGCACGCCCGCGCCTGAAGAGCACGTCCTCGCGCCCACGTTCTCGCCGTCCGTGTGTCGCCGTGCGGGCCCCGTCAGTCGCTACGAGCAATCACTCTGGATATTGGACTGGTGGGCGATGTGACCAAATCGCTCTGCAGCGGGGTGGAGCTGCTGCAAAGGAACATTGCTAGCGGCTGCGTAGCGACACGGCCTGGATGGGCTACCCGCTGGATCTACGGGCCATCCATTGCTTGCAAGGGCCTTCGATTGGACCTTGGAAGGAGACGAGATGCCAATAGGGCCGTTCGATCTGCGGCCAGTCATATCCAGCACACACACGACCCCATCTTGCTCGCCATTCACGATGCGGCGCAGGCAATCTGCTGGGGGAAACCGGGCCAATTGCACGCAATCGGCAACCACCGAGACAAAGCCCGCCGTTCACCACCAAACTGCTCGACACCCATGCATACAACATGCATCGAGTACCTTCGCGTTGCTTGTTTTGCTATTGTGCGCAGCAGCTCTCCTCCGTTGCGAAACGAGGCAGACGTCTAGACTGTTTCTAGACGTCTGCTCTGCTCTTCTTCGGCGGCGACCTGCGCCGGCAACACGCGCCCTTGGGTCAGAGCCAGCGGTCATGTCCGTGTCTCACATTGCGGAACCCACCTATTTCCAGTCTTCCGTGTTCTTCAGTCCCACCCCACTACTCGCACAATCCCAGTCGACTCAACTCGTCTGTCTCACTCTATTTTGCAGAAACCCGTTTGAAACCCGCTCCACCACTGCCAGAGCCAAGAACAAAGAATCAAGGTCGCCCGCCCTTGTTGCCTCGGGTTTCCGCATGGATTTTCCGGAGAGTACATGCCAGACGGCAGACAAGCGTTGGCCGACACTTGCAGGCCGGCGGGAGAGCAACAGGGGCTTGGAGGCTTTGACCTGCGTGCGAGTATGCAATCGGAGCATTTCCCATTTATGCTTGTTTCATCGTCTAAACGACTTTGGAATCCGGCGCTCCACCGTCTTCTTGGTGCGCCGTTGCATGACGACCCGTTGCTCATCAAGTCACGCGTCCTCATCTTTCAGGCCGTATGCTGGTTCAGGTTTACCCGAGAGGCTGTGAGCTCACCTGATACTCCTGGCCCAAGCATGCGCCTGTTTCATCCCTCCCAGGCTCTTTTTCTAGAAGAGAAGCTCAAAATTGCGGCCAGCCGAATGTTTCGTCGGCCAACCAATGATGATGCGGACATTTTGGCGATTCGTGAAAGCAGTTGCTGTTGCCCACGATGCATTCGCGCCCCGTCCACGCAAGAAACAGCATCTCCAGCTCTTGCGTCTTTAAATACCATCTCGCAAGCCGCTCATCTTCTCACACATTCTGTAAGCAGAGTGATAGCTGGCGTGTGACAAGGGTGGAGTTGGTGCAAGACATTCGTGATCGTTCTTGCTCGTCGCGTGAGTCCTCTCGCACTGATGGCAACAAGTCAAATGAACCTCCGTCCACGCCCAATATAAGTTGATTTGGCCTTGCCCCCTAGCACATATGACCACAGCCGCAGGGAAACTCAGGATCCCGTTTGATCTCCCACGATAAACCTGCGAGCGGCAGATTAGTAGCTGGATCGGTGACGACCAGCGAATACCGGCTGTCGTATGTTTTTCTTTTTTTTTTGCCGCCGCCTTCCTTTGATATGAATTGTGGAATCAGCCGACATGATGCAATGGCATTTTTCATATTCCTACTGAAAGTCAAAACACCCAATGCGAGACTATTTCTGTATCTGGCTGCGCGTCTCCCTATCCACTTTGGCCTCCCTTAACTGCCAGTGCAGCGCCTACTTCTGCGACTCCCGACCTCTCATCTATTAATTTCAAGAGGGTGTTTATTCGGTATCCGGAGCGACCGATTTATTCAATCTCTCACAGAGAGTGTCGAACCAGGCAATGGTTGACGCGGCCTCTTATCACAGCACTTTCCGCCTTCTAGGGCCGCACTGCTGTCCGTGCAGATCTTCTCGCAATTGTTGTCTTACTTCAGAAGAGTTCTTGTCGGCGCCATAATCGTAGTTTGTTGAAATCCCCCATTATGTGCGATATAAATTGTGAATGTTGGGCCGAAGTTCGTTGCCACATCGCACGAACGGTACATCACGGCACTCGATTAGGACATCAGCTGCACTTAGCCTTGAACCTCCTAGTAAACCCTTGTGTTTCTCTCGATTTTATGTCAACCTCAGCAAGCCATTTGCTGGCTTTGACAAATTGGATGATGTTGAGGAATTGCTTTGCTGCCATGATAGGGAAGCTGATTCTGACCATGACCCAGGGCCAGAACGGGTCAATCTTATTCGCGCGGGCGATCTCTAGAGCCCCGGCGCTGAATGGATCCGGGAAGACTTGACTCCAGAAGTAAGCATTGACGATAGAGCTCGGTTGGACAGAATCACCCGTCGCTTCGCCGCTTTTGATTGAATGAGGCGAAGGGAGAGGCGACGAAAAAGATAAAAGGTATAAAGCTATGAAGAAAAGCTCGTTGAGCGCGCAAACAATAAACAGAACGTTCTATATCCCTAAAAATGAGCTCCTGAGCCCCGTGAATTGCTTGTATTTCTCGCTTTTACGCACCTTATTGGAGTAATACAGATTCAAAAGCCAGCTTCGAGACTTATCGACCTTCTTGTGGGTCGAATCGGCTCCGCCGACGACGAGGGTAGCGTACATATGCATGTAGTGGCTAGAGAAGTCGAGAGCTATGAGAACCTGGAAGACGATTGCCCATCGTGGGAAGGCCAGAGATAGGAAGACGAGAAGACTGGACGTGGTGCAGCGGTCTATTACCATGTCGAGGACAGCGCCGAAGCGGGTTGATTGCTGGAAAGCTCTTGCGGCGTAGCCATCGAGGGTATCAAGCAAGCAGGAGATACTATACAGCAACGAGCAAGTGCGTGGATGGTAAGGCATATAGTATAGGGAGGCGATAGCGAGGGTGATTCGACAGTAGCCTGCCACACGAATAGTCGTTAGTAGAGCCCAAACTCCAGATTACGAAGCCAAATGGATTACGTGCCAATAATGTTGGGCCAAAAAAGAAAGATATTCTCAGAACATGGGCTTGGATCTTCTGGCGCTCGGTGTACTGAGTCCCTGGCTCCCTCCTCAACCTCCTCATGCAACGAAGTAGACGAATTGGGGGCTTTGTCGGGCCTAATTCGAGCTTGACGGGCGGCCATAGTAGCCATTGGATAGCAAAAAGTCTTTAAGACGCTGGAGGATGGAATGGCAGGTTCGTGGAGGTTGTTTCGAGTATAAGGATCAGACCGAGGTTGTTCTACGCGGAACGAACAGACTGGCCACAAAGATCGAACGCGTGCTGTCCGGCGTAACCAACCGGCCTCACGTGATCCTTTCCAGTACATCCCGTCTCACGGCAGCCGTCACAATTTGCTAAATGAACAGTGCAAACCCCCGGCGACCCAGCGGTCGATGCCATCGAGTTTAGCAGCTATGATCGAGAGCCTTGGCTATATCACTGTCGGACCCTTCCCCTCCAGGTCTGGTGCGTTCTCTTGTCATCGATCAATTGGTATCAGGGATAATGTATTAGTGCTGTAGCGGAAGCACTGCCTGTTGAGGCTCGTGCTAGTTGATGGTAAGGTTCTAACCATAGCAGACAGATGTTACGACCCTAGGCAGACGGCCGTGGGATGGGCCGGCATGCGGGGCCAGAAAACGCCCCTTCAACACATGCCATGCGGCGAACCTACGCAGAACACTTGCATACAATCGTGTCTTTCGGCAAGCTGCGGCTCAACCGCTGAGGTACTAGTTAAATACGCATTATGAAGATGTCTTCTTGGTGTTTGTTGAGCCGCAAGTTTACTCGAACACTGGACATGACGCTGACAACTACCTACCATTCTCGCGGCCTGCAGCACATCAATCTCATACAGATCGTTGAATCGAATATCCGTCGTCGTCGCAGGCTCGAAAAGTGGCACGTCAGTAGATCCAGGGGGCCCATCAACTAAGCTGTGCTCAGACGGGATGGATCAAGCATCAGAAGAGCAGGAGGGACCTTGCCTCCATGTCAAGGCAATGCCGAGTAGCGAAGAGAGAAAATCTATTGTAGGGCGCTGCAGCATATGATACAGACAGGACCGCTTAAGCAGAAGGCGCCGTCTCCGGTCCGGAGCCTTGGCCTCCCGAGCTCACGCGGATTGTACAAGGACACACCCCCATATGAAACAATCGTCGAACCATCGATCGTGTAGTTGCCGAGGCGCACCCTCACCCGGTCACATCCCAAGCTGAGTGGCGCGGTCGATCGATAATGCGCAAGGTCTTGATGGGCGGGTGGTTTACCTCAGCTTAGACCAAAGCTTCGGGGCGGCGCAGGCGGTAGCGCAGTGGGCAAGGTGGAAGACTGCAGCGAAGTCAGCAAAACGTTAGTTTCAATGATGGATGGTCGCAAAGGCAACTGCCGGATAGTTGAGGCGCATATGGGCTGATGGCACGTACACTCCTCGACGCAGTCCTCCTTGGCCTCTCCCTCGCTCTGCTGCTGCTCGACACGCTCGACGCAGTGGTCGAAGTGGTGCTTGGCGGGCGCGCACTGCGCAGAGTTTCTGCACTCTGTAGTTATCGGGTCAGCGTTCATGCTATGACGGGTGGCGCGATGCTCGGTTCCATGGCCGTGATGGGGCCGTGAAATGCCTCGTCGGGGCTCACGACCAAGTTGGATCCGAGCTGGGAGCGCGGTGTAGGTCAAGATGCAACGGACCTTCCTCGAGAGTCTCCTTGGGGTCAACAATCTCCTCCTCATCCTCTTCCTCCTCCTCTTCCTCCTCCTCCTCGTCGCCGCCCTCCTCAGACTCCTTGGTGTCCTCGGAAGCGTCTTCGGACTCCTCGTCCTTGCTATCGGTCTCGGCAGCCTGCTCCTCCTGCAATCACCGTCAGCTCCGCCTCAAAACACCTTGCAACGGCCGCCTGATCAAACGCGTCGTGACGTCGGCCGAGTAATCCGCGGCGAAAATTGCTCGGCAAAGGGGAGGGCTTCCGTACCTTGGGCTCCTCGGCGGGGGCCTCGGCCTCAACGACGCTCCATGGCGTCACAGCCTCGACAATCTCGGAAAAGGCGTCCCAGATACCCATCTCGACTGGTGGCAAGATCGCAACGGACGGTGGTGGTGGTTTTATCGGTGTCTGGCCGGATCGTAAGAGGTCGGAAGCTCTCGGTCAAAGTCGCGAAGCGAAAACTGATCCTCAATTGGCGCACTTTGATTGGTCCGGCGGCTACTTGGCCTCTCACGTGATCGATCACGTGAACCGCACTCCTGTCTGTTGCACATGCTTGTGAACTTGACCCAATCTCACTACGCGGGAATGCGATCTGTCTCTCAAGTATTTGCACTTTTACGATACGTTGCGTCATGCAGAGGTTTTCTAATATTGTCATAACGCATTGATTATCGCGTGTCCATGGCTACCGCAGCGTCTTCGATGGCGAACCAGCAATGTATCGATCTACAACATAATGCCGACCCAATCCCGTGTGGTGAATCATCCTGAGCGCCATCCCAAAAACCCCAAGGGGAAAACACCGAGCATAGCAATTCTGTTGAATAGGTCGTGACTCCAGCTCATGAAAGCAGCATCAGGGCTCAAAGCTCCCAAAGCACGTCAAGGAAATTGGCTGAGACAGTCCTCGTTGAGCCTACTTTCCCTTCCATCTAGTCCTCATGCTCACCCCTGACTGCTTCTCCGCGAATATGGTCTTCCAGACGATTGCTGAGTTGCTGTGCTTGGGCCTCGTCGTAATTTGGCGGTGGCTCGTCGGGTGCCCTCCGGCTGGCGGAGCTGTCTGATCGGTTGGTTCGTGGTGGTGCCAGTAAGGTAGCGGCCGGCTCAGCGGGTTGATTTCCCGGAGCCTCGTATGCCGGCAGAGGTTCGTCCGGTATATCAGCACCAGGGCCCATCTCCCTTTGCATCTCTTGGAACTGGAACAGGCGCTCGCGTAGACGGATGTATGCTTCGTTAAAATCCATCATGCCGCCATCCGAGAAGGTGAACTTGACTTCGATTCGCGGCAGGTCGGGAGGGATACCTCCCCCCGAGACGGGTATGCAGTCAGACTTCCACACCCATCCCCACCACATAGATGAAGACGTGCTGGAGTCCTGGAACTTCAGGATAGGGGCGCTGAAGGATTCAAACTTGGGCTCCTGAGTGGGCTTGGCAGGAAGGTAGACAATCTGGGCACTACGTCAACACGGCAAACGGGTCGGGCAAGGATCGCGATTGAATTTACCCGCTTGTTGGTCAAGAACAAGGTGCCCTTGTCGCTTTTGCGCTGAAATGATGTGCATCGAGGCCTGAGCTCGGTGGGCACGGATAGCTCGCACGATATCCTTGAGTCGAGCTTGAGGAGGACACGCTCGTTGCCCAGCTTGACGAAGCCGCTCTGGTTGAGCATTACCCAGCTATCTTCATTGTCAGGGTCCACTGGTCGTCGGGGTGGCGCTCGGCCCGTGATCAAATAGTCATGAGGATTGTCCATGCTGGGCGTGGAGCAGACCCTTGCGTTCCATGTGAATGGGGATTGCGGGGAAGACGGACAGGACGCTGCCAGGCAAGGGAGCTGGAGAGGGCTATCGATGGGGAGGAAGGAGGAGGAGGAGGAGGAGGAAGGGAGGAGGATGGGAGGAGTGGAGGTGACAGGAGGGGAGAATGTGCGAGAGATATAAAGATGACGGAGAGTGAGCAAGGCCCTGACGAGCAGACCGGGCCGACGGAGGGGAAGCGAGCGGGTTTTGAGAGCGAGAGGAGACGAGTCGAGTCGACAGTGGTGAGAGACTTACTTTATGGACATTGTCACGGCAAGGTTGGGGAAGTACTCGACTCAGTTCTGTCCGGATCGCTGGGTGACGGTTGCTACCGCAGCCAGCCAAGCTAAGGTAGGCAGACGGGCGTGCGCGCGAACCTTGGCTCGACCTGCAGCGGCCAGCGTCAAAGGAGAGATCTCGAAGAGCCTCCAGCAGGGGGTGGTGGGGCGCAAGCAGTGTCGTTGAGGGCGACAGGCGATGGGGGAGGGGGGCAAAGCGACAGATGGCGAACGACGAGGCTCGGAGCGGGTGGCGCGGTCCGGTCAGGTCAGGTAGGGTATGGTATGGAGGCACGCACCCAAGGCCGTACGAGGGTCAGTGGCCCAGAGCCGGGTGGGGAGCCGGGCGGCGGCTGAGGTGATCTGTCAGGTACCCGGGCTGGGCCGGGCTGTGGAGAGAGAAGAGGCAGGATGCGGACGGGCAGTGCGTGTCGCGATCGGAGGGACGGGGGACGGGGCACAGGCAGGGTGGTGGGCGGGCTGTGTAAGAGCGATTAAGGACGGGGAGCACGGAGTAAGGTTGATGGGTGCAGGAGGCGACGGCGGAGCAGCCCGTCGTCGAAAGGTACGGGTGGCCAGAGAGTTACTCCGAGCCTACAGCGGACTGCGGCGTACGTACGCGTGCGAGCCTGGCACGCCGACGCTTGGGCGCTGCCTCTTTGAGCCTGGCGCACGGCAGCTAAGAGCGCAGCGCAGCTAGCGTCGGTCCCGGCGCCGCGTTTCACCACCTCATTCGGCCGTGACGGAGCGAGCGAGAGAACTAGATGCCTGCTGGGGACCTTGCCTGCCTCGCCGCATGCACGGAGCCAGCACGATGGGTGAATCACGTTCAAGCTGCAGCCCGGCCCGCTGATGGACCGCCCTCGCCTCCATGCTGGACGAGACTCGATGCCACCGCGGCTGCCGACGCCCTCCACGTGGGCACCTGCGCCGGAGAAACAAGCACGAGAAGACATGCGACGTGGCCGTGCTTGCAAAGGTTGGAAACCCACACATATGGACTGTTTGGCTTTCTCGAATGATGTCACTAGATGCCTTCGTCTTACTCCTCCATGATGGCTGCAAACCCTGTAGCTCCATACCTCTGCAGCAGCTCACATGCGCAGGGCAATACCTTGATTCTCCCCGCCATGCAAACGCGTCATAATGCAGCTCGATGCTCGCGAGATCGACGTACGCTCCACGCTGCCGATAGCCTTCGTGGTGGGCCGCGAAGCGTCATCGTATTCGTGGGCTTCTCACCTGCACCCATCGTCGGGCGTCACTCCTTCGACTCCGTCCTCGCAAGCGACGACTGCCGGTCTCCGCCCCCCCCCCTTGGAGACGCCTGGCAGCAGTTGTGAGCCGCTGCCCATGCCATGCGATGCTAGACTAACGGCAGACGCCATGCATGCACCGGTACTTCGTATAAGCCCCCGGCTCCCGGCAGCCTCCCATACATACGCGCGCCAGAAGCTTACCGGAAACCGCCCGTGGATGCGATGGCGCCGCCGTTTCTCGCTGCATCCAACCGCCCGTAGCGATGCCCATGTCTCGGCCCTTTGACCTTATAAGTCTGATGCATTGCCGAACCGGTGGCCTTCGTGGGACCGGGTGACGCCACCACATAACATGCACCGTCGCAACCCCCCGCGGCGCCGTGCCATCGCCAACTTCGGCATCCTGATGCAACGGCCGCGGGCGCCGCGGGCGCTCGGCAGACAAACCGTTGTCGGGGTTCTGCAGCGGCCGATCACTCTTGACTTTGTAGCCGTGGCATCGGACTAGAGGGAAGGGAGGTACGTATCCGCATCCGTGCAAGTTCGCAACATTGGACGTGGTCCACCTCACATTGCGGCGTGTAAGCGCTCAGGAGGACGGATTCTTGACCGACACGTCGCCAAAGGCTTGGAAGTCGGCAGCGTGGCGTGCGGTCCCGACCCTGAGAACAATTAGCTGCGTGCTCTGGCGAGTTGCGCGGCAGTTAGCGAAACAGCCGGTTGTCTCTTCTCTCCGGTACTTCATCAAGAAACCGGCAGCATACGGAACACGGTTAGACGATCTGCCAAAGCCGGGCCAGGGGAGGCCTGCCGCGGCGATCAACACCAGAGCGCGCTAGATGCGGCTGCTCTCTTCACGTACCTGCATAGAACGTGGGATGCACTGACTCGGCTTGCCATGCCACGTATCGAGTCGCAAAGCAAGTCCGTGGGTATCTGGAACATCTTAGTGCGGTGGCGGAGGGCGACCCAAGATTGCGGTTTGCAGGATGCAACCCGACCCCGGAGAGGGATATGAAGTGAAATTGCATCACCTTCGACGATGGACTGATTGGCCAATGCGGCGCAATGCACGTAGTCCGTGATTGTCGGAGGGAGGGTTAGGGCAGGGCGTGCTCTGACCGAATGTCGCCTCCTCCCCAACATGAGCGAATACCCTACCATACGGAGTGCCTTGGAAGGGAACGCCCGCGACTGCAGCCTGCGCCATCATGCAGACGGCCTTCTCCGACCCAGTTCCTTTGTTCCCTCCTCCTCGTAGGGCCGGCCAATCACGACCGGCGCCGTAAACTCGGTGAGCGAGCTGCTCGATGTGCCGCGCCTCACCGGGCGCAACCTCATGTTTGCCATTTCTGACAATGCTGCTCCGCAGGGTAGCTACGTGCGCCGTGCGCCGTCGTCTCTACATGTCTCAGCCAGCGCACGCCCGCGACCGTCTCAAATCATCCCACATTCGCGGCAGGTCGCCCAACAGTCATCGGTGACGACGCACTCGAGCCCTGTCGCATCGGTCCAGTCGTTTTCGCACACTCCTGAGCTCCCTTGCCTCCTTGCGGGAGCCAGGACTGCTGCGCCGTGCTAAAAGCTGGCAGGTGGACGACAGTTACAAGTGATAAGGTGGAGTATTTGGTGGAATATTGGTAGGTAGGTGACAAAGGCAATCAGAGCTATTATTGATTGAGGTGAATGGACGATCTTGGTAATCTGCTAAGAATAGCTCTCTCCGGCATCCATCCCTCCAAGTCCCGCTGAAGTCCTCTACAAGGAGCATTTCTTGATGCAATGAGTGTGAATGGCACCTACGCATCCGTCCTTGACTCGTTCACCCCCTTGAGTTTGTCCATTTGAACGACAGCAGCGTCATCAAGGGACTTTTTCTTCTCATTGAACCCCGTCTCTTCTTTTGCAGCATCAACGATGCTCTGCGTCGTTATATGCGTCTTAGGCTGTGTTGTAGTTCTGAGTAGCCTCTTTGTACTGCTGATATGCGCATGCATCTACCTGATGCCATTCGCAATTACTTTTGTCGGGCGTTTCGAGACAGTGGTTCCTGCAACCAGCATAACATTGAGCGCTCTCTGCAGAAGCTGGCGTAATGGAGGCTACGCTGAGCCCAATGGCAGCAATGACGGTGGTAGAGGTTCTCATCTTTGCGGGAATATGGTAGTAAAATGAAGAAAAGAAGTCTTGGTTATAGCTGGTAAGTGAAGATGGCAAATGAGGGACGGTCTTATAGGTTTGGGCACGTCCTTCTCTTGAGCGTTCTTTGTGACGTTGGGGTGAGTTTGGAGCAGAGAACTCAATGTTTCTTAAGCTTCGTGACCGTCTCCAATCATCCCACATTCACAGCAGGTCGGACAACACTTATCGGTGACGGGGCTCGCTGCTTCAGTCATGTCGTTTTCGCGCACTCCTCAGCTCCCGCCTCCTCTCAAGGCTGCTCGGCCGCGCCAATCGTCGGCTAGTAGGTAACTATAGGTGATGGGTTCCCATGCAGCTATGATAGGTGAATTGTTGGCATGTAGGCAAGACAGGTGATCAGAGCTATTATTGAGTTGAGTTAATGATCTTCGTTTATGTGCTAGCAATAACTCTCGCCAGTATCCATCCCTCCTAGTGCTGCTACTTGTCGCATTGCTCGGTGCAGCTCTTCTCAATGTGAGCCAAAAATTCGGGCTTCTTATTTTCGATCTCATTCAAGGCGTCAATTTCCTTGTCTAGATTCTTATCCGCATCCTCCAAGGACTTTTTCTTCTCAGCCAATCCTGCCTTTTCCTCTGCTTCGGCCTTGGCAGCCTCTTGGGCGGCCTCTTTTGCCTTTTCAACGGACAACTGGGCTTCCTTATATTCGTCTAGGGCTGCCGCCCATCTCTGACTAGCCTCCTCGTACCGCTGGGATGCGGCTGCATCAGTCTGATTCCATCCACAAATGCTTTTGGTGGGCGACATTTTACAGTCATATTTGCACCAGCCCACACAGGAGGCCAGTGGATTTGTCTGCGCATATGCTGGCGTTGAGGAAGCTATGCTGAGCCAAATGGTAGTAAAGACGGTGGACGAGACTCTCATTTTGGTATATTGTGCTGGTAAATGAAGCAAGAAGTAGTATTGGTTGTAGATGGCAAGTGAGGAACGGTTTCTTAGGCCTGGGCACGTCCTTTAAATATTGAAGCATTCCTTAAGACGGAGGGATTATGTAAGATAAGGAAGCAATATGTTTCCAGGGGCATAATGTTCTTCTGGCCTCTCTACTTCGTGTCGGGATGCTATTGCTACCTCAATGTTCTGTATTGCGGAGACATCTCCCGTGTACGACATCTTATCTTGTGCCTTTACGACGGCTTAACGCGCACACTAATGCTAAAGATAGCCTTATTTATGCTTAAGATTTGCGTTATTTATGCTCAAAATTGCGGACAGTCATTGGAGATGCCGGCCGTTCGGCCAAGTCTTCGCTCTGTCTTCGCTCTGAGTCAAATGCCCACCTTCAAGCGGGACTCTCCGTCAGCGACGAATCCGTCCGTACTTCATGTACATGTGCTGCTACATCCTAATTAGGTGTGAGCTTCCATAGGTCTTGAGCAAGCTTTCCGTTGGGTTTATTGCAGAACGATCCGTAGGATATTCTCATCATACGCCACGGTCTGACGGCTTTCTGAAGTCTCCCGTTCCCTTCTGGGGCACGATGACGTATTCACACACTCGTCCCGACAGGTTCTTCGAGAAGTACGATGGGATGGTATGTTAGCATGATCCGAATTGTATCTTGCCAAGCTTTCTTCAAGGGGCGACGATTGTAAGCTATCGGCGTTGCGCATTGCCGAACGAACGGCAGTGCTTATGTATCATCACGAATAACATGTGGCTGGAGTGTGACTGTCTGTATGACCTCTGGATTGTCTTCCGGCCGAGCTTTCTTCAAATGGCGATCATTGTAAGTCATTGGCGTTGCCGGTCGAATGAGGGTGCTTATGGATCATTACGAAGCACAGGTGCCCGATACGTCTGGTAGGACCATTGCATGATCTCTGGGTTACATTCCCACCAAGCTTTCCTCATACGGCCATGGTTATAAGTTATCGGCATTGCCGAACGAAGGGCAGTCAGTGCATCTGAATTGTTATGCTATATCTCACCTACACGAGAAATAACGTTTGAGGCTCACCGGGTAAAACAAATGCCGGATTGCGTCGTCGCTTCTGCAGCAAAAGATGATATCATGCATCCCTCAAAGAAGATGTCACGTAATAAATGGCATTACGGAGTGCATCAGGTAGGCCTCACGGTGATCAAGGGACGCCAGGCTCGCTCAACATGTCCAAACATCGTTTGCCTTGGTGAAGACTGAGGAGCTGGCGCTGTGCCTGCTTCATTGTTTTCAGGCGCGTACGGGATATTGATCCCATAGATCGTGACTGGCAATGTTGGGTGTCGGCACGTTTCTCTTAGCTCCTTCACTGTCATCCCTCTCTGCCTTGGAGGTGGGACAGGACATAGCTGGCGAGCCGGGATGTCTACAATGATGTCGAGCGTCTTGGTTGGGCATGGCCGAACGAGCCAGCTCGCCGCGGCCTGCCGCCAACAATTCTTGAGCCTGACGGTCAACCCACGGCGCTCGTGCCGAGGCTGATTGGTGCGGAATCCTGCGGATCCGTGACACGGCAGCTCCCGCCGCCCGTTGCAAACGAGCACCAGGTCCGGTCGACGGCTCGGCTCTCAGCTTCTAGTGTCACCCCCCGCCCACCTCGGCTCCCGGCATCCTCCACCAAACTCCTGATCCCGCCTCTGCGTACATGCCCGGTCTTGAAGTATACTGCCCGTCACGGTAATGCTGCGGCCTGCAATTCGTATCCCAACCGCTCTCACCGCGCACCGACTGCCTCTGGTGTATTTTCGCGGTCAGCCAGCCGCGACATCAGTTCATTTACAAAAGGGTCGTCGGTTGACGTCACGAGCCATGGCTTCGCTGTCGAGCGCAACAGTCGCAGAGCTGCGGAAGTATACGGCTTGCGACATCTCAGATGCCTTGCTCAAGCTCAAGGTGCCCGGCGCGGGCTTCATCGCCGACCTGAATCACTACGGTCAGTTACCCGAGGATGAGTCGCTGTCTGTTGTGGTCGCGCCCGTGTCCACAGTGCTGTTCGCGGCCAAGGGCGAGACGCCAAGCACGCCCGAGCCAAACGTCCCCAAAGACGTCCATTGGGCCGACGTGACGGAACCTGGTACGTTTGTCGTGTTGAAGCAGCCTCCAGGACAGACAAACGCCATCTGCGGCGGCATCATGGCTCTGCGCATGAAGGCGCGCGACGTAAAGGGCATCGTGGTCGCCGGGCGGGTGAGGGACGTGGTTGAGTTGAAAAGCACAAACCTACCGGTGAGCAAAGCCCTGCATTTCAAACGATTCGCCCGCCAACATGATCACACAGATATGGGCCCACGGCACCTCAACCGTCGGTTCCGGCGGCGGCAGCGTGCCCTGGGCACTGCAGGTGCCCATTGACATCAACGGCACCGTGGTCAGTCCCGGCGACGTTGCTTTCCACGACCCCACGAATGGCGTCGTTATCATTCCCCAGGGCAAGGTAGATGAGGTGCTGCAGTTGCTGCCGAAACTGACCGCCGCCGATGACAAAGTAAAGGAAGACGTGTTGAAGGGCATGTCAGTCCACGAAGCGTTCAAGCTCCATCGATAGCAATCTACCTGGACAGGTTCATGGCGCTTCCATCCGAACGCCAACATCTTCCTCAGCATGCGACCTTCATCAACATAGAGGCAACCTGGTCAGCAAGGAGCAGCGTCTGAAGCAACGTCTCCGCAATGGAGACGAGTTGCAGGTACTTCATCATGTCGTCAATTCATTCATGTATCATACAGACCAAACACCTGATTATAGACAATGCAGCCTTGGTGGTGACCCCCCGACCCAACCGACGGAAAATGGTGTGAAAAAAAAAGGAAGGACAGAAACGATCAAGAAACCCTCCTCATCCGCCACTGCAGACTCGCCATGGTCAATCTTTTCGAGTCCATACCAACATGAGCAGTCATTTTCGACAATCCACTTATTTCACAAGCCTCCGCTGGCCCGGCTGCTTTGACTTGGTGCCACCTCTCACAACCAGGCATCTTTCGACGATTGCGGCTGCTCCAGAGCAAAGTCGAGTCTCGGCATGTCAAGCTTCGGGGCGTCTTCGACCTTGACCTTCTGGCCCCCGCCTGCCTTCTTTGGCGGGCTGCGCGTCTCCGGCGCCGGGCCGAACCGGACGTCCTTGACGTCCCAACCGTCCTCGGCCGCAGCGGCAACCCAGGTGCGCAGGGCCGTGTGCACAGACCCGTAGAACTTCTCCTTGCAAAGCCGCATGCTGCCGCCGAAGCAGCGCTCCCAGCCCGAGATTCGGAACTCGCTGCGCAGGGTGTTGCGCTCCTGCTGCGAGGGCGTGCAGGCAATGATGGCGTTCATGAGGTCGACGTGGGACGCGAGGTAGTTGGTCGCGTCCCACTCGACGCCACCCACGTACGGCGCGGCGGGCACCGGCGGTCGCTCTGGTGGGAAGTGTCGGAGCATGTAGGCGTATGGCTCGTCAGATCCGGGCTCCAGCTGCGTGGCGCCGAGGGCATTTTTGTTGGACTCCTTGTCCGAGGGAAGAGCCACCACGTTGAGGTTGTGAAGGAAGATCCAGAAGACCTCCTTGGTCACACTGACGACCTCCTTGCACCAGACGCGGTACGGCCGCTCCCGTCTCATCTCCAGCACGAAAGGAAGAGGCTGTTCCTCTTCTTTGGGCACGTGGTCACGAAGGTGGTTCAGCACAGTCTTTGCTCTCACCACCCGTTCTGCTGGTGCGGCGGATTCGATGTACGCGAAGAGCACCGAGGTGATGATGTTTCGGGTGGTAAACTCGCTCGGGCCCTTCTTCTCCGGGTCGAAGAGCAAGTGCAGAAGCCGGGGGAAGAGCTCTGCCTGGACGGAGTGAATGTACTCCATTGCTCGCGCGGTGGTCGAGAGCGCCTTGAGGCACAGGAGATTCTCGTGGAGCAGCGCATCTTCGTGCTCCTCTCTGAAGGTATCGTTAGCATTCTCATGTCGTTATTCGGGAGGAACAGGCGTTGTTCACCTCCACTCAACCTCCATGATGCGGTTGAGCAGCCCGACAATCTCCTTCATGCCGCCCTGCTGGATGAACGCTTCAATCCACGCGACGGTCTCGTTGCGCAGCAGCAGCCGCAGCTTGTGCAGCTTGCCGACCTCGACGAGCTCGGGCTTCTGTGTCTTTCTCAGGTACGCGACGTAATCGCCTGGGCCCTGCTGTAACTTGATCTTAGCCAGTAGGCTGGTCCCCGTGGACGAGTGGGATGAAGATGGGCGCTCGCTCGCGACGCTCTCAGTGGACTTGCTCCTGAAGTGGCGCCCCAGCGTGCCTTCGCCCTTCGGCTTCTTGGATGGCGACCTGGATTCCTTTCTGCCTCGTGTAAATGTAAAGCTTCTGCCCCGGCTACGCTTCGGTTTGTCGTCGTCGCAATCAGAGCCAGCAGGCGTCATGGCGGCTGGGTCGACGCTACTGGCGCTGTCCAGAGTCCCCGACCGCTCCACCTTGGCAGCATGCATTTCAGCCCAGTCCTGGCGAATGAACTCCATCTTGATTGTATCAGACAGATTTCTCATCTTGTAACGCTGGTTCTCCGGGATATTCCGGCGGTCCAGCATGTCCTCCAGCTGTTTGTCGATGTCTCCTGCGTCGAGGGACGGCAGAGACAACTGCGCACCCGGGGTGGGAGCATTTGACTTTGACCGGCCATGAGTCAAGTTGCTGAACGCAGCGAGGACTCTGCCCCTGGGCAATTGGCTAACTGGTCTCTCCGTCTTTGGCGAGGCTTGCCGTGACGATGTCGCTGCCTTTGGGTCTGAGTATACTCTCGGAGCGTGGAAAGACTTGGGCCGTTCCTTGAGGACTGGTCGAGTGGAAGCAACGTCGACAGAAGCGCGTTCCATCGGCTTGTTGGATAAACCGCCTGTGGCAAACTGGGCAAATATTGGAGGCGGCAGACCGGCGCTGTCGGGCTCGTCGGGAGTTCTGTTCTCCTTGTCCCTGGAAGACCGAGCCTCGTCTTCAGTCGCGAGCTTATATAGATTCTTTAATGACTTGGGGCGAGTGAGAAAGGAGACGAGATTTGTTGCCGACTTGGACTTCTTGGGCTTCTTCGACGGCGACTTGTCACGAGGCTTGACCGCGTTGTTCATCTCCCTTTCCGCGGCGGGCTTCAACGCGACGTCGCCCCATGTGTACTTTGGGCCATCTTCCTTCTGATCGTCGCGGGTCTTTCGAGGAGACCGCGGAGCAGGCTCTTGTTGATTCTGCTGGAGCTCGCCCAGAGCCCCCGGGTTGTTTTTTGCAAAGTTTCCAATCGCCATGGCAGTGTCGTGTGCAAAGTATTGCGGCTGAGATGGTCGGTCAAGAGGAGGCGACGGCAGAGCTCTTCCGCTCGAGACTTGTCGTCGGTGTAACAAGCTTGTCAGGCCCGAGGAACGCTTTGTTTCGCGGACGCCTGTTTGTCTGGGGTCGCAATCACCGCCACCTGGTGCCATCGCCGACCGTGGCACCAAGCGAGCCCCCAAGCCAACAGCGGGCTATGCTATGCTGTCGACAACCGAGCCCACCGCAAGCGGGCAATCGGACAAGCGTCTCCAGCGCGCGAGAAAAGGATACGCAAAAAAATGAGAAGCCGCCCCGTGGCGGTAGAAAGAAAACGTCAATGCAAAAATGATGCCGGGTCAAAATATGCCATGCTTGAGAAGAAGAGGCGAGATTGTTGCGGTGGTGACTGCTGTGGTGGAGATGGCAGCCGCAGAGGGCGTTGCATGTTTATGGAGGGGCGCTGGTTGCTGTGACAACCGGGGGCTTGCCACGACCATCTTTATCGCCATGCATGCACGCGTCGAACAAAGGCACCGCCCGGGCTCCGCATACGGGTACGCAGCACGCCCCAATGCGTCGGCTACAAGGGACCTGGGGGCCCCAGTGGAAATGAATCGCTTCAATTGTCTGGTACGACCACCGTACGAACAGTGATGAGGAGCGGCAACCTTGTGCAACGGCAAGGCGGCCTGCGTGGGACCAAATCTTGCGGTCTCCATAGTGCCCGCTGGTGGTGAGCGCGCTATCGGTGTTTGACGCGTCTGGCAGCGGCAGCTACAGTGCACGAGCCAATCACCTCTCCGGGGCGTTCTCCAGTTCTTGCGCGGAGGGCCCTGATGCTGGGAGCTTCACCTGAGGATGGTTCGTCATGGCGGGCCTGGGGCTCGGCTCGCGCGGAGATGACGAAAGGCAAAGGCCGAGGCTTCTCAAAACGCAACAGAAGGTTCTCTTCAATACAGAGTATGGCACGATATACAGTACAAGTTGTGCCGAAGCCTCATTCGCAACGGACGATATTCATTATACAAACACACAAAAACTCATGGCTCACATGCTTCTTGGCTGCACATGGCCTTCCTTGCGGCTTCTCGAAGATTGCTCACCTTCCATTCTAGCCACTCGTTCCCCTGACCCAGAACATGCGCACTTTACGCTCCTGCGGCTACAGCGACGGGCCGAACTGCCGTCCTTTGTAGCCCTTGGGCGACAAGATGACGTCGTACTCGAGCTCGAGCACGGCCTTGTCGTCGCCCTTGAGGGGCTTGAAGTCCACGACGAGATCGTCCTTGACGGCAAACACCGTGTCCGTAGCCAGCCAAGGGTCGTCCTTGGGGTACAGTTGCGTCGTGCAGCCCTTGAAATCGGGGTGGGTCACCTGGAGGATCCTCTGTTAGCCGAGCTCGGTTTGCTCAAGTTTGTCACTTCTCAATCTCGCTCCTCCACGCCACGCCTGAGATGACGACGTAGGCCATGTGGGTCGGGGTAGCTCTTCACTTACCATGATGTGGATGTGAGCCGGGCGCATGGGGTGCCGATCCAAGAGGTTGAGCAGCGCGAAGCTCGGCCCGTCGGTGGGCAGCGAGTAGGCCGTCGGGTGGTAGCAGTAGAACCAGTACTTGCCGTTCGCATCTGCCCTGAACTTGCCGCGCAGATTGTTGGGCGACTGGTTCTCCGGGTCCTGGAAGTCATACTTGCCGTTGGAGCTGGCCTGCCAGATGTCGAAGACAGCGTTGGGGATGGGCTCGCCGGTGAGCAGGTTGGTGATGATGCCGTGCATCAGGCAGACGCGGCCGCCGGGAGCATCGTCCTGGATGATGGAACTGCCGTTTTCCCTGAACGGCGCGTCGGGAGACCAGAAGGGACCAAGAATGGACGACGAGGTAGGATCAGTGTCGCCCTCGGCGATGATCTTGTTGGCAATCTCATCGACCAGTCTGGTGAGACAGTCAGCGGTCCATACCGAAACGATGGGATCTCAGAGGCAGAAACTTACGATTCGAGGCCGAGAACATCAGAGATGCGGTGCGCTTCGTTTCTCGTCTTGGTGGAAATCTGGCCAATGGCGTTGACGAAGTGCACACCCGTCATCCACTCGTCGTTGGTCAGCTCGACCTCGCGGGCGAAGTCGTGCAGATGCCGGATCAGGCTGCTCAGGACCAAACGGTTCCGAGGCGTGATATTGGGGCCCATAGTATCAATGACATGCTGGGTGAAGTTGGGGTCGAAGCGGCTCGTCGGCTCAGCGCCGCTGTCGCCGCTGCGGGTGCCGTTGAGAAAGCCGCTGTAGCCACTGGCTGCCATGGCGGATGCCTTGCAGGTCGAGGTGCGAGGTGGAGTAGAGTGGCAGCACAAGCCTACGTACAGGTCGTCGACGCGATGTGATGCGAGGGGTGGCAAGCAGGTGTACACTGGCAAGAGACCAAGTCAGAGGTTGAGATTGTCGTCGACGCAGTGACCAGAGCCAAGTGGCGAGAGGCAGCGACGGCGAATGGGATGGCGCTTATTATATGCGTCCGGACGTGGCACACGATACCCCAATCTTGACCCGGCTTGCCGAAACACCATCCGCGTCTGGATCGAACTAGCACCAGCCGCGTACGAACATTGTCCATGGCCACCGAAGTGGTGGTTCCTCGCTGGCCAAATCATGGACGTTGCGCCGCCCGGAGCCCCGCAAAACAGCTTGTGATGCTGCCCCGGGGATTAACACGGCAGTTTCACGGTCGGCCATCTGGCACCCGATAGGACCCCGTCGTGTCGGTGGCGGAGACGAGCCGACTACCCCACATCTGGGGATTTCCGAGCGGGACAGCGCCTCGACGACGACGCCGCTCAGCAGCAATTGGAGCGAGGGTGCCCCCCACTTCCGTCGACTGCCCCCGGCAACGTGAGCACGACTGCGTGGGATGAGCCGGGAAAGCATACAAGACGACGGCGAAGACCGGATCGCGCATTAGCTACTTGCGGCGCTGCTCATCCAGCATCGTTCGACTTGTCGCTGCCGCGGAGCCGTGAGCGCGGCCTATAAGCAGTGACCGTCGTGACGGCCGTGACCCTCGCCGCTAAACTATAGCTGCAAGGATCGCAAGATGCCTGTCCATCACCTCATGGTCGGCACGTGGACGCCGCCGGGGGCTATATTCACGTTTGCCTTTGACGACGAGAAGCTCACGCTGGAGCTGGTCAAGCGGACTGCCATTCCCCACGACGAGCCCATATCGTGGATGACGTTTGATGTAAGTGCAATGCCGTCCCGGAACGCCCCACGAAAACCTTCAAGCCTCATGAGATGCTAACTCGTCCGCAGCATGCCAAAAAGAACCTCTACGGCGCCGCCATGAAGAAGTGGTGCAGCTACGCCGTCGAGTCGCCCACGTCCATCGTCCACCAGGCGTCTCACCCCTTGCTCCACGACCGTACGTCTCCCTCACGCCCCCATCTCACCTCGCCGCAAGCTCACCCGCACACATAGCCAAGGCGCAATCGCCAGAAGCCAACACGCGCGCCATCTTCCTCCTCGCCGCCCGCAAGGCGCCCCATGCCGTCTACTGCAACCCCTTCTACGCCCACGCCGGTCACGGCTCTGTCTTCACGGTCTCTCCCTCGGGTGCCCTCGCCGACAATGTCCAGAACTACGTGTACCAGCCCAACTCGGGCATCCACGGCATGGTCTTCGACCCGCGCGAGGAGTACCTCTACTCGGCCGACCTCAAGGCCAACAAGATCTGGGTCCACCGCCGCCGCAGCCCATCAGAGCCGCACGTCGACCTCGTCGGCGCCGTCGACTGCCCCGACGAGCGCGACCACCCGCGCTGGGTCGCCATGCACCCCTCGGGCGGCTTCCTCTACGTCCTTATGGAGAAGGGCAACCGCCTCTGCGAGTACGCCGTCTCGCCGACCACCCACCTCCCCGAGTACACAAACCGCCACTGGCCGCTGATCCCGCCCGGCATCCCTGACCGCTGGACGCAGTACCGTGCCGACGTGTGTGCGCTCTCCCACTCGGGCCGCTACCTCTTCGCGTCGTCGCGCGCAAACAGTTTCGATCTGACGGGCTACGTCGCCGCCTTCAAGCTTGCCCCCTCGGGCCAGGTCGAGCGCCAAATCTGCCTCATCCCAACACCCACGAGCGGCGGGCACAGCAACGCCGTCGCGCCGAGCGACTGGACCGACGAATGGATCGCCATCACGGACGACCAGGAGGGCTGGCTAGAGATTTATCGCTGGCAGGACGAGTTCCTGGCGCGCGTCGCCAGGGTTCGTGTGCCGGAGCCGGGATTTGGCATGAATGCCATCTGGTACGACTAGGTCACGCAGCTAGACATGTGGGGAGTCCGCGAAGAGAATGATATTATATACTATACAATATTTAGAATCCCTGCAAAGATTTTGAGTCAACGCCGGACTACACGTCACCACCCTACTGGACTAAAGGCTGACAGCGCCCAAAAAGTAACCCCTGTTCTCGCAGTACCCTTTCCTACTATTGTTCGTCGCCACGCTCGTCCTTTTTCTTGGTACCATTGGTACCATTTGCGCCATACCCATCAGGCTTGTCAAAATTCGACGATTCTCGCCCCAGAAGCGGCGTCTCCTCGTTGTCATCCATCGACTGCTGCGCTTTTCCCGGAGCTATCTCAATCGGCTTGCCGTTGCTGGCCGGAGTGATGAGCGTCGTGACGCCGGGACCCTGCTTGATCTTGAACACGTTGGTGCGACTCATGTTGCGCGGCTGCGCGGCGCGGTTCGCCGGGCCCAGACGCAGCTGCTGCTTCATCTCGGCGAGGGAAGCCTTGACGGGTATCGGTCCGCTGCCTTCGCCGCCGTCGGGGCCGGCAGAGCTGCGCCGCTTCATGAAAATGGCCGTCTTGGGGTGATGCTCAAGACAACCGCTGTCGCTGTGAGCGCCAAGGGAGCCAACCGTGAGTGTCTGGCCGTCCGAGTCCTCAGCGATGTCGACAAGGACGGGGTTGTCACCGGTCTTTCTGGAAGCGATGGCAGCAGCCGCGGTGGCAGCAGTGGCGGCGTCATCATTGCCGTGGTTATGGCTGTGAAACCGCCTGGCCCTAGGCGCAGGGGTAAGACGCCTGATGGCTTTGTGCACATCAACGTACACGTCTGATTCATCAACAATTTCTCTGCTCAGAGGTCAGCGCGGTCCTAACAGATCGCAAGCAAGACACATACTCTCCGATAAGCTCCTCTATGACGTCTTCAAGGGTGACGACTCCCAGAGCGCCGTGGTCTGATCCCGGGTACTCAGAGACGAGCACCAAGTGGGACTTTCCCTCCTGGAAGAAGTTGATAATGTCGAGACAGCTCGTCTCGGGCCGAGTCTCGACAACAGCTCCCAGCTGCACATCGCGTACGGGAATCTTGTCCTCGGGGTCGTACGTGATGAGAGTCTTCACCAATAGCATGCCGACAAAATCCGTAGGGCTGCCAGAGCGGTAGATGGGAATTCGCGAGTATCCAGAGGATAGGATGGTGTCCATAGTCTGTTCGTCCAAAACATGGTCCTCGGCTAGTGTAAAGACGTCGTCCATGGGCGTCATCACCTCGGATACGGGCTTGTCCTTGAGATCCAGCACGGCGGTGATGATGGTGACCTCATCTTGATTCAAGCGTTCCGACAGCTCGCCGAGCGACTTGTGAAGAGTGACGAGGGTCTTGAGGCCGCTCTTCTTGTACACGGTGCCGTGATCCTCGCCGAGAATCCAGTCGAGAAGCTTGGCAGTGGGCCAGGCGATGGGGCTGAGCAGATACATGAGGGCGAGGACGGGCTTGGACATGTAGCCGCCAATGGGGAGGCCGTATCGGACGCATATGGACTGGGGAACGATCTCGCCGAAAATGACTACGCGTAGTCAGCATAATAGTTTCAGACTCGACGATCCTAGGTGTTTTACCGATAAGGACTGTAGAGCCCACGACTGCAGCGATGCCTCCACCAAAGGTACGGTCGAGCACGACGGGCAGCGTCTCGTTGACGATGACGTTGGCGAGCAATAGCGTGACCAGGACCCAATGCTTTCCCTTCATCAATAGATCGAGCACCCTCTTCGCGTTCTTATGCTGCGGCTCCGTGGGGTCGCCCGATACGACCTGCAGATATATGCTGTCCTGTCCCATCAACCTGCGTCATTCATCAGCACTGCGACGGCGTATGGCAGGCGCGTGAGACATACGCAATTGTCAATCCCGCAAAGGCTCCTCCGAGCAAGACGAGCACCATGGAAGCCACTCCGAGGACCCAGAGAGGCGTGCTCCTCATCTCGTCACCGCCTTGACCCCTCGCCGACAGAGGCGCCGCAGCCACCGCAGAGATGCCCATGCCGAGCACACGTCCGAGACCTATCACGGCCGGCCGCACGCTGGCGACGGAACCAGAGACACCATTCCTCCGCATCTCGAGGGTTTCTGTCGCGGCAGTTACCGGTGTGAAGGTTCGTTGGTTCGGTGCGAGGGCGGAATATGGATCAGAGGGAGAAACCGCTTGGCCGGAAGTTTGTTCCCGCCAGGAAAAGGCCGCCGCCGTCTGTTTAAGGTTAATAAACAAGCCAGCGGTCACACACTCGTTCGGGTGCGAGGCGCTGATGCAGATGCAGATAGATGCACTGACGGTCCGGGTCTGCCGTCGGATGCCTGGGGTGGCACAACCCGGTGCGGCCTGGGTGAGTGATTGATGGATGGAGGAAGCAGAAGGATAGTTTGGGCCAGGTCTGGATCAGAGCTGCTACTCGTACGCGGGCGGGTAACGGTGGGCCCTGAGAGCTCTCAGCCTCTGAGATGTGCGCTCAATGACGACAGAAACACGGCAGCGTGGGCGCTGATAGGCTGAAGCGGGTGAGACCTTCAAGGTGCCCAGAGCCGGCGACAAAGGCACCGAGACAAGCTTATCACGCTTCAGTCACTCCCAATCGCTTAGTCGTTGCGCGTACATTCGGAAACTCTATGAACCCGTAGCTATGACAGGGCTGTACTGCGCTGCAACCCAAGAACTAGCGGCTACGGCATGTGATGATGCGGGACGTAGCAAACCCTGCCCGACCCACGCCGCCTGCAGTGGTGTCACCAAGCCACCCGGCCGTTGACTCGGGTGGAGATTCGAAAAGCTTACTGCTCGTATCAAAACGCTGTCAAAGCTTCACCACGTTGACATCCAGCACGCCGTCGGACTTCCTAAGGCCGTCCAGCACGCTGCCGTCCACCTCGCCGTCGACGCCAAGAATCATCAGTGCCTCCTTGTCCTCTTGCGTCTCCGGCCCTCCGTCGGACGACGGCGGCAGGCCCAAGCTCGCGACCTGCATGAAGCGAATGTTGATGCCGTGCGACCCTAACACCATACCCACACCTCCTATCTTGCCCGGCTTGTCGTAGTTGTGCAGGATGATGAGCGTGCCCTCGGGACTGAACGTCGCGCTGAAGCGGTCCAACTTGGATATGTACACCTGCTTCCCCGACGTGTAACCCTCGATAATCTGCTCGCTGCTCGCCTCGCCGCCCTCTGCCACGGAGCGAAGAGTCACCAGGTTCGAGTACGTCATGTCCTGCGACTGCCGGGCGTGCGTCTCGTTGATGACGATGCCCCTTTCCTTAGCAATGAGCGTCGCGTTCACAATGTTGACGTTGGAGTCGCTGAACGACGCCACAAGGCCCTTGACGAGGGCGGCGAAGAGCGGCTTGGTGTTGGTCATGCCGGCCAAGTCGCCGTGGTAGGTGAGCTCGAACTTGCGGCCGCCGACCATGCCGCCCTTCCTCTTCACATAATGCTGAGTATACAGCTTTCCCATCTGCTCCACCAGCTGGACCGACGGCTGCAGCTTGCGGTACTCCTCAGGCAGGATGATGGGAGCGTTGACGGCGCTGGTGGGCAGTCCACCGCGCAGAATCTCCAGCACCTGCGTGCAGACGTCCATGGAGACGTTCTCCTGCGCCTCCACTGTGGACGCCCCCAGGTGAGGCGTTGCCATGACCCTAGGATGCTTGACGAGCTCGGCGGCTGTCGAATCTGCTTTGGGCGGCTCCGAGGTGAAGACGTCGAGCCCTGCGCCGGCGATCCAGCCCTCGTTGAGCGCCTTCAGCAGCGCCGCCTCGTTGTACACGCCACCTCGGGCAACGTTAAGAACGCGGGCCGTTTTCTTCATAGTCTGGAACTCGGCTTCCCCAATGAGGTCCATGGTGGTGGCCAGCAAGGGCGTGTGAATGGTGAGGAAGTCGACCTCGGGCAGCATACGTTTAAGCTCGGGGACCAGCTCGACTCCAGCTGCGCGAGCGATGTCATCGCTAGCATAAGGATCAACAGCCTTGACCTGCATACCCAGTCCTTTGGCCATCCGGGCCACGTGGAGCCCAACCTTGCCCAGTCCGACGATGCCCAGAGTCTTCCGCCCGACCTCGACACCGACAAGCTTGCTTCGCTCCCACTTGCCGTCCTTGATACTGCCGTCAGCACGACCAATATTGCGAGCCGTCGCGAGCAGCAAGGCTATCGTGTGCTCGGCGGCGGCAACTATATTGCCGGCCGGCGAGTTGACAACGATGATGCCCTGGTTAGTGGCAGCCGGGACATTGATGTTGTCGACGCCGACGCCGGCACGGGCGACGACCTTGAGCTTGCGGCCCGCTTGCAGCATCTCGGAGGTGACTTGGGTCTCGGACCGCACAATGAGGCCATGATAGCCGGGTATGATGGATATCAGCTCGTCGGCTGCAAGCCCAAGCTTGACGTCAACGTCGAAGTGAGGGGTCAGCATGGCGAGGCCGTCTTGCGAGACCTTTTCTGGAACGAGGATACGAGGACGGTCAGGCGTAGTTTGGCCCGAGGCCTGATGGACAGCGGAGGGAGCCATCATGAATACGTCACGGGTGTGGCTGGCTCAGTGTTGTCGAGCTTGCACATGCAAAAGGCACCAGTGGGAAGCGGAGGGAGAGTATCAACTTAAGTAGCAGCCTAAGAGCAGCAGCTTGAGGCTTCGACGTGGGACAAAGTGAGGAGGCGAAGGGAGACAAAGATGACGTTTGAGGCAGATGGCCTTTTAAAAACATGAGGTGGCGGAGGGGCGCGGGCGGCACCTTGCCCAAAGCTCGGGTGAACAGGTGGCTCAGCCCAATCACTGTTCGGGTCAGGAACGCGAGAAGGCACGGTCCAGTCCCAGCCCGGGCTTATCAAGACATGCCGACGACGGGTTCCTCCTGGAAAGCGTAGACGTATACGGTGCTTGCCAACAAGTGCCGACGGCAGCGGGAACGAGTTTGACGCTGGGCAGAGCTGGGTCAGCCCTTCGAACCCCCCCCCCCGTTGCAGCCACGCAGCGCGATAGTG
>JALHBW010000084.1:385710-408039 GCA_024339985.1 Tolypocladium endophyticum
GGAAGTGGGCTGTGGCTGGCGGCTGCCGTCAACCGTCAACCTACCCCACGTTCCCCCCGGCTTCCCGAGTGCCCCGCGATGCTGATCGGTGCTCATTCGACCGCTTGCTGCTTCAGGTGCGGGGCATTTTCGTGTCTTGTCTCCTTTAAACCGCCTGGGTCCTGGAGGCTTGAGGGCAGAATAGCAGTGAACTGCTGGTGGACCTATCGGTCTTCAACCAACCGACATGGGCCAACCGTTTCCTGCATGCCAGCTCGAACCATGTCCTCGTACCGCGGCGGCAGAGGATTACGCATGCCGCAGAATGGCAGTAAGCACTGCAGCGAGCAGCTCGAGTGATTTTCGCCGTGCTGCGTCTCCCTCTGCACCCCCACTGGCCAGAGGTACGTGCCCCCATGACGCGGGCAGCATCCGACACGCCAAAGGCCATGCCGTCCAAGGTGGCCAGCAGGGGCATTGGAAGCAGCGCCGGGACCATCGCGTAGCCAGGGTTCTCAGCGCGTGAAACGCTGCCAGCTCGTTCGCAATTGCCGCCTTTAGTCACTTGCGCTGCGTAGGTAACCCGTGACAGGCAAACCCCAGCACGGCCGTGAATCGATACAGCGGAACTGGCAGCCGCGACACGTATCATGCAGGTGAGTTATTAGTGCGGACCCGCTCAAAACCGCCGGGCGAGTTGATGTGCTTCAATGAACGGACAGACAGCCATGGCTAAGACTCGAGAGTGACTCGCAGGTGACGGCAGGCTTGGCGGGCGAAGCAGCCCATACACCGCCGCTCAAGCGTTTAGTGAATGTGAGAGAAGAGAGCAGGATGCCTGTGAAAGAGGCCGAGGTGTCTGTTGGTTCCCAGCTAGGTAAGTTGATGGCTCTTGGTGTACGCTGCATTCCAGACTTTGTCTTATTATGGGTTGACGAGGTTGGCTGCAACAAGTCTCCACAAGGCGGCATATCAGTCGAGCACACATGACCATGACTTTTGGATTCCTAAAGCTGCGTCGTTGCTTTCGAACCACTTTAAATTGCCAAGCTATGAGAGCGATCACGTAAAACTTAACTTAGTTGCTCAGACTTTGTAGGCATCGCTGTACCGTGGGTTCTGCACAACCTCCACCCAGTACCCATCAGGGTCCAGCAGGAATGCGACATTCTTCATCCGGCCCTCCGTAAGCCTCTTCTTCCAATTGCATTTCAGGTCCTCGAAGCGCTTGCAGGCGGCGTCCAGGTTGTCGACAGATATGCCTACACAACGAGTCAGCGGGGCCCAGACACCCGCGAAGGCGAGCACTTACAGATGTGGCCAAAGCCCTGCGGCTCATCGTTGCCGTTGTGGTACTTGAAGCTCTCGTCCTTTTCGGTGCCATAGTTCCAAGTCAGCTCCAAAAGACCCTCGCGGCGGCTCTGGCTCGTCTTGTCGTCCGAGGGCAGGCCCTGCGACCCAGGATAGGCGAGGAAGTAGAGATTGAAGCCTGCAGCCTGTGCCTCGTGAGTCCTGACAAGGGACATTCCCATGACGTCCTGGTAGAACTTAAGAGACTTTTCAGCATCCTTGACGCGGAGCATGGTATGGTTCTGTAAGACCGTGAGCAATGTCGTCTCCTCATTCTGCGTTACGGGCAGCCCTACCATGCGATACGTGGTCACATCAGTCTCCTTGACGTTAGCCGTCTCCTCAAGCGGCTTCTGTCCGATGATCTCGACCCAGTAGCCATCAGGGTCCAGCGCGAAGGCAATGTGGTTCATGCGCCCGTCAGTCAGCTTCTTCTGGAACTTGTAGCCCGCGGCCTCGATCCGCTGGCAGGCGGCCTGGATGTTGTCCACGCTAATGCAAGTGTGGCCGAAGCCGCGGTTCGGCTCCGTGTTTCCATTGTTGACCTTGTACGATGGGTCGTCCTCGGTGCCGTAGTTGTGGGTCAGCTCAATGACGCCTTCGCGATCAACGGCATCATTGCCGTGGGAAACCGCTCCGGCGCTGTTGTAGCCCATGAAGTACAGGTCAAACTTGGCTTCCGGAAACTGCATCTTTCTGACCACGGACAGGCCCAGGAATTCGTAGAATTTAACTGCAGACGACGTGAGCAAGACACGTTACCCGGGTTGCTTGGCTATGTTTACCGGATTCCTTGGGGTCCTTCACTCGAATCCTACAGCAGCTTTAGCGTACGCCAGTAAGCAGAGCGGAGAAGCCTTCAACAAGCTTACATCGAGTGGTTGAACTTGTACTTGCTCAGATCCGTTGCGCTCGCCATGGCTGCGGTTCCTAGCAATCCTACAAGGTTTTAGCTTCCGGTCATAGCCTCATGACAAGGGTGGGCCACCTACTCCTGAGAGAAGGTAATCGGGGAGGCGTGAGAATGGCTTGGAGGCTTCTGAGTCGCTGCGCTGCTCTCAGTGTGTTCATCAGGGTGCGTGGTTCTGCATGAGAAAGTGGAGGTTTACTCGTCGAGTTTATCGAGGACAACTCAACACGATGCCCCGCCCGAGCTTGGCCTCGCATTGGTGGACGGCGAGGAAATGATGCGGGACTACTGACGTCAAACCGTGGAGCTTACCAAACTTCTCAAGTCTGGACCCGGGCGACGATAGATGCACAACTGCACGGGGATATGAGCAAATAAGGGGGAAATGCTTGATATTTGGAGCTTCAAGACAAAGGATACTGCTTGAATGAGACTGTGACTGATGAATAATGAAATAAGAGCCTCTAGGGTAGTGTGCGCCGGGAGCATTTCTACGTGAAGCCCGGTCCACATGCCTTCACTTCCCGATGACGGTCTTGATGTCTCATTATCAAGGCTACTTTGAGACCTTTCAAGAAGTCTGCGATGAGTCAAGCTTTGAGTCCTCTCGTGGGATAGTTTCAACAGCGACAGCATCTCGTTCCAATTTCCAGGGTCGTGGAGCTCAAGTAGAACGCCAATTTATTAATAAAACAGAGCCCCGCTATTCCCGTCCTACGCTGGCAGCTGTGGCGCGGCGCTCAAGCTGAGAGCTCCATCCAACGCGACGGTTTGCGCCGCATGCATCGATCCCCACATCACCACCAACACAGCTGGTACTGGTGCAGCCAAGCCCGAGGAGAATGTTCTTCTCACGTTGCAGCTAGTTAGCAAACTCCCTTCGGCTATTCGAAGAGCAGTCTCGTCAATGGCCGGGCGCGTCGAGTGAAGCTCGCGAGAACGGACATCGACCCGACGACTTCCTGGCTCCGCGCGCTGTGGAGGGAGCCGTCATGGAGAACCGCGTGGCGCTCGTCGACTACCCCGACGACGACGACTCGGTCATCATGGACACTGCTTCGGGCAAGGACGAGCACGAGCGAGCAGGCGCGGATGTCGCTACCGCAGCCGCCGGCAGGTCGCCCCGGGTCAAGGCGCGATCGCTCTCCGACGGCGGAGGGACACCCTCGAAGCTGTCGCCGTCGCCACACATTGTGCAAGTCTCGCGGAAGACGTCAAAGGACGACAGCAACATCGGGCACCTGCAGCCGCCCGTCACGCCGCGGCGCTCCGACTTCAAGGGCTTGGCGCTGCAGATGCCGCCTCGCCAGTTCACGCCTCCACCAGCCGGCTCCAACCCATACGTCAAGCCCCCGCCGCTGTCCCCGAAGCTTGACCACTCTCAAATCTACGCATCTCCGACCAACATCCTCCCCCGCCGCTCGCGCGGCCTCGACTTCTCCCGAGCGGCGACGAGCCTGCACCACTCCACCCTCGCCGAGCAGTCCTCCCCGGACTCGTCGCCCACGATTGGCGATCGAGCCATGAACATCCCGGGCCGGAGAGGCGAGTATGGCGGGCCCGAGCAGACGTCAACGTCGCTGTGGTCGATGATGGGAAACCACGAGAAGATGAACGTGAGCAGCTCGCTGGGGAGCAATCACGCCGTCGGATCTGATTCGTCCAGCTCCTCCAACGGGGACGACCTCATGGATGAGGACATGGAAGAGGCCTACGTCACAACGCCCCTGGCCAAGACGGCGGCCTCGATGGGATACGCCGGGAATAGTGGTCCATTCGGCTCACCCGCGATGAGCAGCCTGGCGAGCTTTCAGCAGAGACAACGGCCCCGCAAGCACCCCAAGAAGAAGGTGCGTGCACCCCTGGGCCTCGGATTCAATATTTCTGCCGCCTCCATGTCCAAGTCACCACCGAGCACCTCATCGCAAGCGAGGAGGGAGAGCATCAGCTGGCAGGCGAAGCAACTACGCATTTCGGCTGAAGCAGAGGAGGGGACCAAATCTCAGAGCGACGCAGACGGAGCGTCTGGAGGCGATGGACAAATAAATGTAATACGGCGGGCTGTTACTCGTCGGGGGAACCTCTTGGTAAGCAAAACCTAAGCTCCGCCACGAACCGAGCTGCTGGTATTGACACAGATCCAGCCGAAGACGAAAACATTTGCCCGGATACGGGCTGCATTGGCCGAAGAAGGCGCGCCGGCCGATGCTGAGACTCGCCGAGAGGCTGAAGTCGTCAAGCAAGTGCGCGAGAGCGACATGGACCTTGAACCTCGTGTCCAGCCATCATCGGCGCCTGAGCCTCCCACGGCTGCTGGCGCGCTGTCTTCACCTAATCTGAGAAACCTCGACTCTGCAGTCGACGTTCTTGAAGAAGACATGATGGGCGACCTGACCACCGGCCTGTCGGGCAGCTTCAAGCAACATGTGATGAAGAACTCGAAGGGAAAAACCTTTTGGGATACCTTTTCCGAATCGAGCAGCATGGGCGGTGCTAGAACGACGCCGCCACCACCGGCAGTCTTGCCGCGGGGCTCCTCATCAGGCATGAGCGAGGATGCTGCTATGGATTCTCCGTCGCTGGCGGGCCCAGCCGGCTTCTCGGTACGGACTGGCCTTGTTCAATACTGGATCCCATTAGGCTGACAACGTGACAGGGTTCGCAAAGCGGCAGTAACTCGGGGCCCAGTGCCGCAGAAATCACACGACGCATCAACAACAAGCGCCGCCGCGACGACGATTTTGACCCAACAAGCTTCAAGCGTAGGGCTGTCAGCCCCGGCATGAGCAACCACAACTCGCCAGTCTTGCAAAGCCCACGGCAGCGCGACTCGACAACCTGGGGCTCGCGACCAGGCAGCACAGGCGGCGACAAGGGCGGTAGCAGCGCCCCGAGCGAGGCCGGCAGCATGGCAGGCACACCTGCAAACCCATCTGGTGGGGCCGGTGGGCGTTTGAACAGCAAGGGACGAGTGGGATTCCAAGGTATGGTTGATGCTAACGACGGTATTATGCGGATGAGCATCGAGTGATGGGACGGATGTGGGCTACCTACTTGGCAAGATGGCCGACTCTTTGGAGGGAGTGGAGCTGAAGATATGAAAACTGCAGGGAGCATTCATCGGCGTTATGCTAGGGTTTGGACGGCGTCTCTTGCCGGGTCTTTTCAGCGATATTATGCATTTACCTGGCCGCGACGCCGCAATAGGATACCATATTCTAGCGAAGACAATATAATTCTATAATATATGCTGACTAAGTTAATACAACATGTCTCTCTGTTGAAGCCGTCGACGGTTACCATCTAGTTGGCATCCCATCGGACGTCTCCAAGGACGAGCCACGGGGAAAGCTGTGCAACAGCACGAAAGGATACGCCTTGAACGCCGAGACTCCGCCAAGCTTTGATAAATGAGTCCGTCACTCGGGAGGATATGAGCCGTCTTCCTCTGGAACCCTGAGTGTTCCCAGCTTGTCGTCGAGCCATCGCGCGAGTTCACATGCATGCCGCCTCATGGCCACGACCGACGCGGACCCGACGCTCTCGACGCTGCTGGTTGTTTGGCCGCCGGCACTGACGAGGCTCTCTACCTCGCTAGGGCTGCCGATGGGATCGCCGTTCTCGTGATCCCTGTGCTGCTCGGAAGTGTACTCGTGCGCCGAGGGCCCGACGGCGACGAAGAGCAGGCCGCACTTGAGGCGGCGGATGACGACGGTCCCGCCGCTGAGCTGCACCGTGATGGTCACCGGCTTGACGATCTTGGCGGCGCTGCGTCTCCTCGCCTGGGCGCGGTCCTCGGGTTCATCCTCGTTCTGGGCGCCCTGCGGCTCGCCGTCGGCGCTGTCGTCGTCCTCGTCGGTGCTGGCGAGAGCCGGCGAGCTGGTGATGGGGTCGGGGGTGCGCGAGCCCGGCAGCGCGGAGGGCAGGTCGACGGAGGAGGTGGTATGTATGGCGAGGAGCGAGGCGGCAACGGTGGCGTGGGTGCGCAGCAGGGCGACGGGTTGGGGGCTCGCGTGGGCGAGAAGCTTGCCGTGGGCAGTGGTGAGGAGCAGCGTCGGGAGGTGCGTCGTCTGGTTGGCGTGGAGGAAGGCGTTGAGACGCTTGGTGAGGAGGAGCGGGGGTGTCGGACTGCTGCCGGGTTGCGACATTGGGATGGTGGTTGTGCCGTCGCGAACTGGCTTGTCCGTCGGGCGAAGGGCTGAGAGAACTGCTCGAACGGCCGCAACGAGACGGTGCGATTCGCTTGGTTGGTAGATGAAGGAAGCTCGCCGTCTATGGGCCGAGCTACGTGCGAGAACCTGCGGCCGCAAGAGAGGTGGTGTGCCGTAAGTGGTGGTGTTGCGGTCGGAGAACGGTGCGGAGTGCGTTGAGGCTCAAGTCCGGGGCCGATGAGGTCGAGTGGGCTGGGAAGCCGCGCCCAATCCGGCTTATCTGTTGGCGTTGCTGCCGTTGGCGCTAGCACGGGCACCCCTGCTCCGGTGACGTTCCTTGGCGCCTGAAGCTTCTGAACAACATCAACTCACTCTCGACATCAAGAAGTGGATGTCTGGCCGTTGGGGCTCCCTACCCTTTCATACCTACGACTTTGTTGCAGCTTTCAAGCATGCGATGAGGCCCCCAGACGAAGACCTGATTGGGCGCGAACATGAGGGCCCACACCATGCATACGACCGTCGTCAACGCAGTGGTACAAGAAGTTGCCATACTTACTCGTAGCCTCAAGCGTCAGAGCCTGAGAAACGGGTGGAAGGAACAAATAGTCAATGGTGCGACAAGAATAGAGAGTTGCGTGCAGCTACGTTAGCTGCAAGAACCGTTTTTAGCGCCTACGTCTTCGTAGTCCCGACTCCTAGTCCTCCCTTATGCGCTCTCCAGAGCTTAAAGAGCTCCACCGCCTTCTTCGCACTTGGCGCTGCGCAAGGCTTTGGTCACGAGTGTCTTGCTTTCTTGGTAGAGTCTGATACGATTAGCTCTCTTTGGCCGAGGGGAAGACAGCTGCGGCTCCATGTTATGGGTGCACAACGTGTCTGACACGTCTGGGACATGATGGCAGCCGCCAAGCAAGCACTCGCACATGTGCTCAGCGGCTGCATTTTTCGCAGCCATCTTATCTGCATATGGAGATTTGAGCGCAGCCGTGAGGATGGCGGGCCAGCATTAGCTGGCCGGCATCATGTTGAGCAAGACGGGGGCTGGCTCCTTGCCCATAGTCGTCAAACTCTGCTCGCCAAACACATCGTCGTTGGTGCTACAAGATTTGCTCTTCCCATCGTGTAGATACTTCACCGCCCTGATTGGCCTCTTCCCACGGCCGCTTTGCTGTGGCGGCATGATATGCGATGCCAAAATGGTCGATTCGGCGAGCGGGAAACTGCGCTGCGCGAGGATGATCTCCAGTCTCGATGGCCGCCCATGCCCTTGGCATGATCTGCTTGAGGAGCTTGAACTTTGGCGCCGAAACGCTGCGTTGCATTGAAATTCGTGGTTGGGCCTATGGCGACTCCCGCCCTGCTACGGATATGGCACTTGAGACGTAATTGGGGCCATGTTGCGTGGTTTAGCATCTATCCATTCCGCCAGTCCCCTCGACACGTAGCAAGGTAGCCAATTCAATCTGTTTGTCCGTAGACCCCACCTTGAGGCGGTGCGGCGTCTATGGCATGGTTGCATATGCGCGTCTGTCAAGGCTCGAGAGCTCGAAGCGCGCGGTAAAAGAGTCTGCGTTGGCCGAATGAGCGAGCTGCCTGTTGGCTGCACTATCATGTTTCGTGCTTTGTCCATGGCATGTCCGAGGGAAGTAATGTGTTGCACAGCTTCGAGTCAATTCGGCACAGAAACACTCTGCTCACCGAGCCATATCCGAAACGATACGTATGAGACGGAGTCTGTCCTCTGCCGCAATACGTCGCCCTGCACGCAGGAGCACACAACCTTACTCAGCGGGTCAAAAGTCATCATTGGAGGCGGGGAAGAGTTGAAGCGATGCGATACCAAGTACTCCGTAAGCCAAGGCGCGTTTCATATGCTGGGGCCCGTCTCCACGGAGGGCCCGAGGACAGAAGACAGGGATACCGACCCGTAGGGCTCCAATGCGGCAGGTCTGATTTACAGTGCTATTTCTTGAAGCGTCTACGGGAATGACGCTCCATGACAGGCGATTGGACGCCGAAATGCCTCGTTTCACGAGCAGCACGCACCGTCCTGCGCCGAGGGCCGCAGACGAACACGGCTGGCAGCATGGCATGGCCCCATCGCTGACGAGGACTCGAGCCGGATTCCCTCCACGACATTGTATTTTGGGCAGTCACGCGGCGCCCAACGAAATCACCGCTCGCGCCGCGCTCAGGTTGGCAGATTGGTAGCAGCAGATGGAAGGGAGCGGTTGGCCGCAATCCGGTCAGGGGCTGGAACCCCCCTGACGGGAACGGTGGGCCCAGGGGCCCCTGCGCTGGCCGCCCCCGCACACCAATCAACGTCCCCGCGCCCCTGCAGCAAATGGCCAGTCGGTCCCTAGAGCGCCACAAGGCTGCCAAGCGGCCTCCGCTCGCGTCTGGGGATGCCCCCATCATTCCACTCCCTCCACCTCCCCTCCCGTCTTCATCCCTCGTTTGCATTGTCTTGGAGTCTTGGACTCGCACAATTGCCATTGTCAACCAACTTATAGCCCATCCTTCCGTTGATCGTGCGTTCCAGCCGAACCGTCATCTTTCCTTTTTCCGCCCTCGGGCGTTTCAGCATCCCCAGCTTCGATCGGTTCGCTTTCGGTCCCTTCCCGCCATTTCCAAGTGCGCTCCCTTTCTCGCGACTCCGACCCCGTTTGACACGGATCCTGGTGCAGCGACTCCGAGTTTCCCCTGGGCGATCATACCCGGCCGTCGACCGACAAGATTTTGCCTTTTGTGTTTGGCGTATTCAGAGGAAACTGTTCACGGTTTCGCAATTCGCATCCGTTCTTCGGATCCGTGGTTAAGGAGCACGGCGGCCGGCGACATGAGACTGACTTAGTGACGCTGTCATTATTGTTGCATTTCGCGCACAGCGCTCCGGGAAACGTCCAGCTACCTTGGATGGCCGTTGTTGCCCACCCTTGATACAGCCCTGCTCCTCGAAGGCCAGGCACCCTTATCATCGCTCTCTTATGCACCATCCCATCGGCATCGTCCTCACTTCTGTCGACAGCCGCTGCTAACGATCCGACCACTGTCGGTGAATATTCAGGCGAGGAGCAACGTGTGCTGTCGGCTGGTCCGCAACACTTTCGCTCTCTCATCAACAACCTCCTCGCCGCTCGAATCCTCATCGTTACTCGCCCGCAATCCACGCCGGCACCATGGGTTGCTTCAACCATCGAAGCAAGCGAACTCGGGAGTTCACCGACTATCAATGGGACTACATCACTCTCGCCGACTTCAAAGCTAAGGGCTGCGGAGCGGGATTTTTTTACGGCTATCTCTGGTTCTCATTGATACTGTCCATTGCCGTCTACGCCGTCGACACGTTCACTGCCGTCAACCTGCTTGCCTTCAATCGGTGGTCATCCAAGATTCAGCCCGCCATCCCACTCGACGTATCCAAATGGATCTTCTCCGGCTGCATCATCGCGTCCTTTGTCAACCTCGCCTTTGAGGGCATCCGCGCAACGCGGGTCATGAAACGTGGCAATGTCGCCGAGAGCTACATGGACAGTTTGGCCGCGAGATGGGAGTCGATTCGCCTCGGATCTGGCCAAGGGTTCAGAAGGTTCTTGGTCTTCACCGAGCTCACCAAGAGTAAGAAGGGAACCGAGTACATTGCGCTGTTCACCTACTTCAGCTTCCAAAGTAAGTTCATCGTACAGCAGTCACCTGTGATAGCACGCCTGGGTTGACACACTTTGGCAGCGTGGATTCGGGTCATACTCTGCTCCGGGCCTCGCCAGGTCGTCAACGCACTCACACTCAAATCCGTGTATGAGGCGAAACTCATCGCTTCGGCGAACAGCGTCGACGGTGCTATTTTGGGCTTTTTTGACAAAATCAGAGCCCTCGCGACGGAAGACTACCAGCAAGCCCTCATTCTGTCGGGCATGTGCTTCACCTTGGTCATTTGGGTCTTCTCGGCCTTGTACCTCCTCTCCGCCGTCTTGTTCTACGTTCTCTTCCTCTTTCACTATATTCCTCGTGCCGACGGCGGCCTCACCGGGTACTGCGAGCGCAAGGTCAACAAGAGACTCAAGGCGATTGTTACGACCAAGGTGAACAAGGCACTTGCCAAGGGTCAAGCAAAGAGAGAGAGGGCCGAGGCCCTGGCCATGAGGAACGGAGAGAAGCCTCAGCTGGACCGCGCTGCCACTCTGCCGACACTGCCAGACTTGGACAAGGAGGACAGCCTTCCGCAAATGCCCACGCTGGGACGCACCGAGACGGGGACCTCCACACTTCCTGCCTATACGTCAAGACCCGGAACGCCGAACAGCTTCGAGCTCCGCTCCATGGATCCGAGGCGGCCCATCCCAGCTCGGACTGGCACGTCAGGTTCAGCCGCGAGCTATTCGTCAAGGGCGCCTCTGGTAGGTGCCGCCGCGGACATGGGGTACGGTAGAGCCTCCCCGGAACCGGGCCTCTACGACTTTGGCGCCATGGCACCTCAGCGTCCAGGCACAGCCAATTCTCAGAGGAGCTACGGCCCCGCGCCGGGCTATCGTGGCATGAACGGCAACTCAGCCAGCTCTTCACTTCGAAATCCCCTTACCGCGAGCCCCGCGCCGCTGGACGCGGACACGATGCCACCATTTCCCGCCCCATCGAGAACGCCTGCGCCGCACTCAGTTAATGCTTTTGGGCTTGGGAACCGTGGTCCGGAACCGCCTCAGTCGTACGATGCGTTCAATTCAAATGGCCGCTCTAGTCCAGCGCCGTCGGTCGCATCGTACCGGGCCGGCACTCCTGCAGCCATGCCTCAAGGCCCTATGGGTGCCCCGTTCAATCAAGCAGCGAGAAGCATGACTGGGCCAGTCGCGCCGCGTGGGCCGCCTCAGTACTCTCCTCGGAGAAACATGACAGCACCAATGCCTCCGCGAGGACCGGAGGAGGGCTACTTTGACCGAACCGACGTGCCTCAAAGATCGGGAACCCCACAAACCATGCGAGGTGCTCCACCTCAACGGCCGTACGACTACAGGTAGTGCAAACGCATGTCTTTGAATCAATAATGGCTCCCATGGATATGACTTTGAGTTGCCAAGGCGAATAGACTAGTGTCATACGGTCTCGGGGATCAGCCGGTATGATTCCTTCGCTAATAAGCGCAAGCGGCTTTGGTTTACGGCGGCAATGAGCTGGTGGAATCTACTGTACCTGCATATCGATACCCATCCTGCAACGGCCCCCTAGACGCTCGTATTGGGCCAGCGTCGATGGCACCTAAATGCCGTCGGCGTGGAGAGACGCTGTAGCTAGCTAGCTACCTTACCTTTCCAATGACGTTGCGCTGACATAGTCGGAGCCCTACATTTATGCATGATTCCAAACCGTGGTTGTCGAGCCGCTGGCGCCTTGCCTAAATTCGCCTAAGCAATTGATGCCAAGGGCGCGACGACGCAATCGGCTGCGGGGGGACGGTGTGAGACGTGTCTTATTCAAGCCGCCGAGTGCAGTTGATTTGTAACGGGGGAGCATGAACACCACGACGCTTGCAGAGTGAACGCAACATGACATGCCCGTCCTGTCATCGTCAAATGGCCGTGCACAGCTGCATTTGCAATCGGCCTCACGCGAAGCTCCTCCATGGACGATGCTAATAAGTACTCGTCAATGCGACGACGCCAATGCTCCTCTCAAACTTGACGACACTCCCCGTCCTTCAATATCTCACTTGGCAGGGTTTTCTGGCCACGGATCATTACCTGTACGACACAAACACCGTAAACATGCCTTCTCGACTCAGTACCTTCCACGAAGGTGAGTCGGCGGTGCAGCAGACGCTCAAGGTGCCGCCGATGCAGAACCCAACCAGCCCTGGCCTGCCGACACCCTATGCCATGCGGGTGCAGCATTCGCCGCTCGTGGCGCTGGGCACGCTGGATTCGCAGGGCCGGCCCTGGACAACGGTCTGGGGCGGCGAGCGTGGGTTCGCAGGACCCGTGGCCCAGGGCGTGCTGGGCTTCGCCAGCGACGTCGACACCAGATACGATCCTGTGTTCCAAGCGCTATGGGCGGGCTCGGGCGGGGAGGGCATCGTGCAGCCAGGGGGCGGCCGGGGAAAGATGATGGCCGCGCTATCAATTGACTTGGAGACGCGGGACCGGGTCAAGCTGGCGGGCGCCATGATCGCAGGCTCGGCGGAGAGGGGTGAAGTGCAAGCGGCGATGGCGGTAACGGAATCGTTGGGCAACTGTCCCAAGTACATCAACAAAAAAACAGTACGGCCCCACGATCCGTCCGGGGCGCAGCTCGTCAGCGATGGACTGCCGCTGCCCAAGGAGGCGTTGGCGCTGCTGGACAAGGCGGACATGTTCTTCCTGTCGAGCACCAACGGGGAGACCATGGACACGAACCATCGCGGCGGGACGCCCGGGTTCGTGCGGGTGGTGAGGAACGATGACGACGAGGTCGTGTTGGCGTATCCAGAGTGCAAGTCGCCCCCTGAACTGTCCTTTGTAAAACAGGATTGGTGCTGACACGGAATGCGCAGACTCGGGAAACAGACTCTATCAGACACTAGGAAATCTACGCTTGAACCCCCTAATTGGCATCGTCATCCCAGACTACGAGACATCGGACGTCCTGTACCTGACGGGGTCGTCGTCCATCCTCTTCGGACACGACGCATCCTCGCTCCTCGCGCGCACCAACCTGGCCGTCGAAATCTCCGTCACTTCGGCGCGCTTCGTCAAGGGCGGCCTTCCTTTTCAAGGCAGCGAGGTCGAACCCTCACCGTACAACCCTCCCCTGCGGTACCTCCTCACCGAGAAGGATGCGCACGTGGCCGACGCTTCCGCGCGGCCAGACATGACGGCCAGCCTGATCAAGCGGGACGTGATAACGCCGACCATCAGCACCTACACCTTCAAGCTGTCGTCGGCGAGCGGCCAGCAGCTACCAAGCTGGCAGGCCGGGCAGCACCTGACGCTCGACTTCGAGCCAGAGCTCGGCATGGGCTACTCGCACATGCGGGACGAGGACCCGCAGAGCCTCAACGACGACTTCGTGCGCACCTTCACCGTGTCGAGCGAGCCGGGGCAGCCATTGCAGGTCACGGCGCGGCAGCACGGGCCGGCGACGCGGCTGCTGCAGAGGCACAACCTCCGCGTGCCGCTGGACCTGCCGGTGCTGGGCTTCGGCGGCGAGGAGGCGTTCCGGATGCCGACGGTGGCGGACGCGTCGCCGAGGCCCGTGTTCGTGGCGGGCGGCGTGGGCATCACGCCGCTCATGGCACAGGCACGAGCGGTGCTCGACGCAGGTGTCGACCTGAAGGTGTTCTGGAGCCTGCGAGGGGAGGATGCCGCTCTCGCGGTGCACACGTTTGAGAGGATCCCCAAGCTGGCGGCCGTGACGCGGCTCTTCGTCACCGGGCCGTTGGACGCGGCGATGCTGGACAAGCTCCGCGAGTTGGGACCTCTTTCTCTCGAGAGGAAACGGATAGGGGCAGGTGCTGTGGCGGGACTGAGGGGCGAAGAGAGGAAGTTTTACCTGTGTGCCGGGCCGAGCTTGTTGAAGCTGATGAACGAGTGGCTGGATGGGGAGAGGGTTGTCCGGGAGGACTTTGGGTATTGATAGGCACGTGGCTGGGACTGTAAAAGCGGGATGCGAGATGCCAGGAGTTGCGTGGACAGTGAGTTGTCTCCAACTCAGCAGTGACACTGTAATAATACTGGTTCCTCAAAAGCCTATCGCTTGACGCACTGAGAAGGACGACGCAATTACTCTGCACAGTCACAGCTGGTTCGACTGCCAAGCGATGAACCCCGACTTGCCTGTGTAGCGCTATGCGAATTCGGGGACCTATTCGGAGCTCGTACGGCTCATACAGGTGAGCTGTACGGAGTAGACTGTGGCTTATGGCCAGGAGACGGCGTTGTTGTCATGTGGAGGATCGGCTCTCTTTTTGTGACTTCATTTGGCGAGTGCTGGCGATCATGACGAACAGCATTACGTCGATGGCAGGATTGTCTTAGCAGCTCCCGGTTTTCATGAGGCCGGAGCCGAACGGTCGCCGTCCTACAGGCGACCGCGGCGCACCACAGGAGTCTTAGATCAGCACCTGGCTACGACGATCAGCACCTGGCTGCGACAGCGTGCGGCAGTGTCGCACCGCCCAGCGGCACAGCGGCATTCCTGGCCCCAGCCGCGTGCAAGCTTGCTGCGGCGACACGGTGAAAGCCGCATGCAGGCGCCCATCCCCAAGGTTCTCGACGCACTGGCTGCTGCGACGAGGCACGGCATCAGCGCTAGATGCTGCGCAAGTCCCCTATTCTACGGACGACGACAGCCTAAAAGGCCTAAAGGTCGGCGATTTAGGAGGTTCCCGCTGAGGCGAGCACGCAAGAGCGCCGCCTGCCAACGCTTTACCGCGCTCGTCCAGCGGCTCCACTTTTCACGGGTTGGCCTGTGGCCATGGCGGGATCCGCCGATGCCGCCGGACCGCAGACAAGAACGAAACATCTGCCGTCCGCACTCTGTCTCCTTCAACCTCAAACTCCATCCCACCGTGCGCCGTGCCCGACAACGACGACAACCACCGCCATTTTGACGTCGCGCCCCCGTCGCAGCTGAGCCCTGTTGCTCGACTGCAAGTTCCCCCCCCTTCTGCCGCACCAGAGCACACCCTCCGGCGCCCGCGGTTGGTGCGCCGATTGCATCCGATCGGAATCGTTACCCCTCGCCTGGCCCTCCTGTGACTCCCATGGTCGTCGTCATCCGCGCCGAAGCCGACTTATAACCGCACCCGAGCCGCGCCGACTGTCGCGCCCATCACCGCCGCCATGGCCTCCGACTTTGGATTCGTCAAGAGGATGACACCCGAGGGATACACATTCCCCTCACACCGACTGCGGCCCTGCGCCCCGGGCTCTCGGCCCTTGGTCCTCGTCGCCTGCGGGAGCTTCTCTCCAATCACCTTCCTCCATCTTCGCATGTTTCCCATGGCTCAGGACCACGCCCGCAATGAAGGTGTGTAGAGACTCTGTCGGATAAGCCGCATCGGCCGCTGATCCCCTGACTTGCGCAATAGGTTTCGAGGTCGTTGGCGGCTACCTGTCCCCTGTTTCAGACAGTTACAAGAAGAAAGGCCTCGCGCAATCCTACCATCGAATCCGTATGTGCGAACTGGCTACCGAGCAAGCTTCCAAGTGGCTCATGGTAGATCCATGGGAGGCTGAGAGCCCGACCTACATAGTAAGTACAACCCATCTATAGCTCAAGAATCGTTACATAACGTATAACCATCTGACATTTATTTAGCCCACCGCCCGCGTCCTCGACCACTTCGACTACGAAATCAACCATGTCATGGGCGGTGTCGAGTGCACCGACGGCACGCGCAAGCCTGCCAAGATCGTGCTCCTCGCCGGGGCTGACCTGATCCAGACTATCAGCACACCCGAGGTCTGGGACATGCGCGACGTCGACCATATACTAGGCGACTTCGGCGTCTTTGTCCTGGAACGTACAGGCACTGAGTTGGACTCGGCGTTGGCGAGCTTGAAGAAGTGGGAGAAGAACATTCACATAATACGACAAGTATGCCCTACTCAGTCTTGCGCGAGCGATGCCCGGCCAAACCTAATTTGCAACAGGTTGTGACAAACGACATTTCATCGACCAAAGTGCGATTACTGTACGTCGCGACCCTCAACTCCTAATCCTTCAAAGAGAGATTTGAAGACTAACCCTACCCCTAGTTTGAAGAGAGATATGAGCATCGAGTACCTGTGCGTTTCATATCACTGCGTTATGCCCTGGCTCTACTCTAACCATACTCTCGCAGTATCCCGGATTGCGTTATTGACTGGATCTACCAGCACAACTTGTACCGCGACTTAGACCTGTCGAGCAACGGCAAGGGCAAAGAGATTGCGGATGCCGCTGTCGGGCCAAGCAGTGGCTGAAGAGATGGAAATATAATTTTTGTTTCCGCGAATGGCGTCTCTGCCGTAGAGCCATTGGATGGGTCATTCTTCCTTGGATTGCCTGGGTCCTGAGGTATTGATGCCCAGAGCCGTTGTCTTGTTAGAGCGTACTTTGTTTTTGGGCTTCGGCGTTATGGCTTGCATTTTGGACATTATTCACAAGACGGCGAGATTCAAGACAAGAGACAAGAGCAGGGAGGGAGCAGAGCTACCTTTGGCGCGCTCAGAGTACTCCTAGACAAGTCGCCAATACACTGATATTGGGGCAACGGAGGGGTAGACAGGCGTTTTGACTCGCCGTCGTTAGTCTCTATTGGTGACGCCGTTTTTCCCCTCGGAAGAGGCATGGGCGGGATGATGATAGATTTGGTCAGACTCATAGACCAGTTGAAACAGTCTCTGCAGCCTGCATGATTTGGCGCAGTGCCACATGAATTGATTTGTTTGGGGCTGACACTCTCATGATTTTCACCCGAGTGTGCGAGCAATGATTTGGGCATGCAAGCATTCGCGAAACGCATTCTGACGGCGTTAGTTGGGCTTTGATTACGGCATGTGACACGTTGGTCGGTCGGTCGGTTGGTTGGTTGCCTGCAACCTTGCCTTGGATTTCAAGTTGTAATACCCAAGGATTACACATTAGAGATTGCAGCCTGTTATACCACCCTGCAACTACTTACTAGTGCCTCTCCACAACGCAAAAGTACACCTCTCTTTTTCAATTCCTCTTTCTCGTAAAATCACCGCACAGTTCTGCATCATTTCTCTCTCATCCCGCCTCCACATGCCATCTATCCAGCTCTGTACCTCCCGAGCCGGCGGTGGCCTCAAATGGATTCTCCCGGCGCCATTGAAGTCGGCGATTTCCGTTTTGGCTGACTACGGAGACCCCAATGGGCCGAGCGAGCCTTATTTTCGGCAAACAGTATCCGGCGGGACATGGCATCCCGTCTCCGAGGAGCCCATTTCCGAGCCTCCTCAGCCAAGCATTACCGTCACAGTTTACGAGTTGGACACCTGGGGCGACCGGTGGAGCGAATACCATGAACATGCCGAACCTGACGACCCAGACCTAGACTGCGCCTTCGCTCCCTCGGACGATGAGGGTCCCGGCGAGCTGCTTAGGTGCTGCGGCGAGCAGCGGCCGGAAGCACCACAGCCTCTTGTGGTTACTGCGACGAAGAAGGAGTACGTCACTGTTCACGACTACGTGTCTGCCGTTCACGCGTGGTTGATGGAGCACTTTGACGACATCTCCTCTGCGATCAATGTGTGGGAGGGTGGTGAACCGCCGCCAGACCAAAAGCTGGTGGTGACTTACGGCGAGCCCCAAAGCTTGTCCATTTTGGAGGAGTACATATGGTGCCAGGTCCGCCAGGTCCAACCAGCCCCCAATCCGCCAGCTATGTCTCATATGTCACGTCCTCTAGCAGAGAGGATGACTCCTGAACAAGTCAGGAGTCTCAACGAACAATTAAGGCGGGAAGGGTCGGATTTACAATATGATGAGTGGTGATTTGATTGGGAGACTGTAACCTGTTAAGTACGACAGGATGAATGATTATTGAGCTATGGCACTTTACCTTAAAACTTCTATCACATTGCTTTGAGCCAGATACGAAGGCTTTGAGGAGCACTCTCATTTTCAAAAGTCCGTTAACACTCGGACACAAATTCAAAGCAAAAAGCAAGAGACTATCAGTAACCACAGATTACAATGGATCCTCAGACCCTTAGGTTCCGTAGATGTCTGCACAATCGGAATATCAGCTGGTATTTGAATCCTGCAATATTACAGCATGAACCTAAATTCCTTCTCGCCCAGATTTTTTTTCGCCCAAGGCCCCGGGCAGGAAGATAGATTCGGGCTGATCAGGTTAGTTGCAAGAAAGCGCCCGAATTGGAGCGTTGCCGGAAGTAGATGGGGTGCCATAACAGCAGCGGCCGCTGGAACACCACACTTGAATACCTACATCAGACGATCTGAATTAGGCTGAACTTCTCTAAAACGTAGTCTTTATTATTAGTTGTGCGTTGTGTTAAGTTTCCGGTTGGTTCAACACGCTGCAACGGTCTTTGAATGGTCCGATCGTGTGAAGGTACCTACTCATGCACGACGGAGTTGTCAGATAGAGCCTATGGCGGACTGACAGTCGTTTGCGCCATCGGCTTGTTGTTACATTGAGCCAAGCATTGTGTGTAGTTAGTGCTAGCTCTGCTGCTCTTCTACAGGCAACTAGACATTGTACTGTGCAGTACCCTAACATGAGGGACAGGAGCATGGATGGATTAAGCCATTGCTGACGCAGTTTATCATCCGTCTGTTATGAAAATAAGGATCCTTAATCTAAGAAGCTACAAAAGCTGTAGAAGTAGACATGGAAGTTGACTCAAAGCTCCTCCCTTTACGGCTACGCTGCAATAAGCATTACAGCCACTAACACGCATCGTCCTCCTTTTGTGGTGCGCAAAGCGTCAGGGTGATGTTGGAGTTCGCCCCTAGAGGACAGTTCCCGGCCGAAGGGTTGGGCTGAACGCCCTTTTCCCAAGTTATGCGCTGGCATGCTTCATCGTCGCTGACCAAGTCCAGGTTTTGAGTTTCCAAAGGGTTTCCAAAAACGGTATCCAGACCATAGGTAAGAGAAGGTTGCTTTACGATGTTGTATGAAAAATTGATAAGCGAACCCGCCAGAATAAGATCATCTGGCTGCTTGACAATCTTGATTGCAATGCCACCGGTGGTTGGGTCCACCCAGAAAGTTTCTGCGTAGTCGCCACCTTCGGCCTTAAGAGTATGCGGCCCGTAGATCTCTTTACCGACGGAGAATAGAAACATATCGTGGGGGCATTTATTCACCACATGCACCTGGCCCAGTTCGGTGCCGGTGTTGGCGATGTTGGCGACGGCAGCGGCCGCGAGAACACCGGACTTGAAGACCTGCATGTTGGACGATCTGAAGTTGCTCGAATGATTGTATAACAAGTGGTCTTTATGATTGTGAATTGTGGTGAGTGTCCTATCGATTCAAGGCGCTGCGTCGGTCTTTATACCGAGCTCGAAGCCTCGGCTGCGTTCAAGTGATAAGTTTCACAAGTCGGCAACTAAGCCTGTGCGGCGGTATGCACATCGAACCACGGGGGTAGGAGGACATACAAGTACCGGCTTACCTCCAAGCGTGCCAAGGACGCTGCTCTGAGTCTCGACGTAAACCGAAGCCCGCCAAGCAGACATGATCCCCATTCGCGCCGTTGAATCCTGGCGCCGCCATAACGGACTGTTCCCCGACAGCTCCGCCACCTCTCGAGTTCCGTAGCGTCTCTACCCAAGCACACGTGCTCTTGCTCTGCCCGTAGACTCGTGGCCGCCCCCATGTCAGGTCTCCCTCTTCCAACCGAGGTCACCGGACCGCTGCACTGTATGAGACCCAGTCCTACCTACCGTACCACTTGTGGGTAATCCTGAGCATTCTTATCTTGGCCCGCAGCTGGAAAACGCCACATTCGCCAGCTCCTTGCACCAGTCTGGGCCGTCGCGTCTTCCGATAACTCTCCGTGCTTCGCTTGATGGGAATGGTACGAGCGAGGTAGGCAAGTGAATACGATGGTCTCGAGCATCAGTACCCGGCCCGTGGCCCGGGCCACCATAAACTGGGCTCCGTCGTTTCACGCCGTCGGCGTGGCATTGCACGTGGCACTACATGTACGCTGCCGATGGGGCACGTGAATCATTTACGAAGCCTTGAGAGCCGCATCTGCTCGAGGGTAAATGGATAAGGTGCAAGGACATGTGGGACTCTTGATCCAGGCTGCCTGTCTGTCCTGTTCCTGCAGCCACCCGCAGAAGAGGCAGAGCTGCATGCGTGGTTCGCCCGCACAGGCCTTATCGGCAGTACATGTATCCACTTGCGCGTGGATGGACTTGAACCAGAGGCTGGTCCACTGAGCTTTCAGAGAGGACGCGGCATTTCGACCCTCGCAGAGATAGGAGTCGTACGAGGAACAGCTCCTCGCCGTCGCCAAACGCGCGCTTGGAAGCGGCAGAGGCGTTGAGGCGCATTCGTGAAGTGTCACAGCAAAAATGTGACGCCACACTCGGTGCAGTAATAACCCCCCTAATATAACTTGACATGAAGTCTGCGATGTGGGTCCGGCATCCGGGGCGGCTTCTCACTTAGCGGGCTACTTCCGTGAGCCCCCAAACCCCTGCGGACGACGCGTGAACCGTTTTAGCGGCTCTGCTTGGCGGCTGGGAAATTAGACAAGTACATAGCCAAGTCTAACGACGTACGATAAGCGAGGTACATCACACGGTAGAATTCTTGTTGCAACGGACTCTACACCTCCACGTTGAGCACACTCTACATGTATTCGCCTTGAGGTTGCCGCGAGATCTTGGCGACATCGCCAAGCTTGCAACATGTCAATAGTGGAATGCTTCACCACTGAGCATGGTGAGCTGGCCTAGCAAACGAAGGGGGTGTAAAGGAGTCTTGGGTACTTTTACTCTCCAGCTTCTTGCCACCGTATCCCCGTCATTCTGGCCGATGTGCCACCCATTACAGTCTTTTTCCATCCATCCATCTGGTCATCTAGTCATTCGTTTAGTTATACATTCGCTTCTTGACAAGCCACTGCAAATCCTCGAAAGCCATGACTCCTTCCTTTTTGCATCTCGGCACGGCTGTCCTCGCCTGTGCTGGGGCTACGCTTGCTAAGAAGTTCACCCTTGCAGATACTTATGATCAGACCAATTTTTTCGACGACTTTGAGTTCATGACGGTTTGTTCCCCCTTACTACATGTATACTGCTCTGATGTGAAGCCTGCGCTTACTGATAAACCATCATAGCATCCGGATCTCAACAACGGACACGTCGTGTATCAAAACAGAACTGAAGCTGAAAAACACGGCATTATAAAAATCCAGGACGGCGAGGTCTATCTGGGTGTCGATCACAACACTACACTCAAGAACGGCGACAAACGCAAAAGCTTTCGAATAGAGTCCAGGAAAGCATATGGACATGGCCTTATCGTTGCGCGATTCAGCCACTTACCTGAGGCCGTGTGTGGTTCGTGGCCCGCCTTGTACGTCTCTCTTCGCCAAGAATGACTTGACAACTTCTAAAAATCAATAGCTGGACTCTAGGTCAGGGAGCTGAATGGCCCAAGGCTGGTGAGATCGATATGTACGAGGGCTGGAACGACCAAACCTTTAACAAGCCGGCGCTTCACGTCAGCCTCGACTTAGCGGTTGATCAATGCATTCTCGATGGCGCCGACCAGACTTCAAAACTTACCAAGGCCGTCAACTGCGACAATAAATTTCATGATGACATCAATCAGTGGCAGAATGAAGGCTGCGTGTCGGAGGAGAGAACGGATGGCATTTGGGCCTCAAAGACGGGCGGTACCCGTGAGTTACCAGCATATTGTTGTGATAAGATTACTGCTAAGCCATCCGCAGAGGCTCTGGAATGGACAAGCGAATACCTGAAAATCTTTACATGGCCTCGCGACAAAGAGCCAGCCAACCTCGATGACACGGAACCCGATACCGCTGATTGGGGTACGCCATCGGTACATCTTAAGAAGTTACACTGCGACATAGATCGAGGCTTTCTCGAGCAGAAGATCATACTTAATGTTGCCTTTTGTGGCGATCCAGTCCAGAACCCTTTCTGGAACATACCGGGTGACGACGGGCGGCCGTCTTGCAACGTCAAAACCGGGCGAGCTACGTGCGTTGAGTACGTCTCTGAGTCCCCCGAAGCTTTCAAGAACACATTTTTCAAGGTTCGCGATATTCGGTACTTCGAGGCCAAGCATGAGACTACATCGTCGACAAGCGCTGTGTCGACGTCAACGTCCGAATCCTCGGCTACTTTGACAGCAACGTCGAACACGGTTACGCAGTCCTCGACGCAGTCCTCGACGCAGTCCTCGACGCAGTCCTCGACGCAGTCCTCGACGCAGTCCTCGAC
>JALHBW010000084.1:408154-489370 GCA_024339985.1 Tolypocladium endophyticum
TCTGGATCATCGACTGCTTTTAGTACCACCGCATCATCACCTACCGACTTGTCCAACACGCCAAGTGCCTCAGGCAGTTTCGCTTCAATGACGGCCACCACTACGTCGTCGGTTCGAATGACGACCTCAACCGTGTACACCACATCCATCCACACAGTCACAGACTGCCCGCCTTCCGTCACCAACTGTCCTGCCGGTGGCTATCTGACAACTGTCACTGTTCCCTTGTATACAACGGTCTGCCCCGTCACTGACATCGAGTCCACTGCATCCAAACTCACCGTGGCGCCTGTTCCCGGTCTCGCTACAGTCACGACCAAGAGAACCAAGGTCCGCACCATCACCAGCTGTCCACCCACGGTCCCAAGCTGCCCCATCGGCAGTGTTACCACGGAAGTCGTCACTATCACCGATTGTCCCGAGGCTCAGCCCAGCAGCTACCAAAGCCTGACACAAGCGGCCAAGCCTGCTTCTGGGCCAGAAGCTTCTGGTAACAAGGCGTCTGACAAGGAAGAGCCTATAAGCATAATTTATGGCATCAAGGCTGCGCCTTCTGCGGCAATTAAGAGCTGTGTTGGTGAGCACTGTCCGCCTATCGTTGTCAACGGGGCTGTGAGATTCGGTGCCAGCGCTCTGGCTGTCGGGATCGTAGTCTTTATGATGCTATAGACAGTCATGCATGTGTCGAAGGACAACTGTGGTTTTATTGCAGTAGTAATTTGATGTGCATGCCTTTGAAAACTTTCTTGACGGCCCAGTCACTTCTCCCCCTGTCTCAAGCAGGCCTCTTAGCAGCTTGTATTTATTTCGTTACAGATACACGTTGGAGCAGGTCTACGAAGGAATATAGAATTGTATGGAGAGAAGTGCGGTAGCAAGTCACATGCAACTAAATGATTGCGGAGGGAAAATCTGTTTATTGATTCAAAAGAACGCACTTGACAGATTGCTCTTCATGCCTACACGACGGCGTGGTGCATCTACCAAGAACAATATCTAGATGTTTCCCTCCCATTTTTTAGTTTCATTGTTTTATCCACTTCCTCCCGAAAACACAATTCATCCCACCAGAGCCGTTTCCCGAGTCAACAGTCTTCCTGGACACAGGCCAAGGAGTCTGCTTCTTGTACCACTGCTGCTGTGACTCTCGAGTTCGCCATTTCGGCCTCTAGTTATCCGGGAACACAATTGCATCCGGGTTGCGCTCATGGGCCTCAAAACACTCCTTCGTCGTCTTGAAGCGGCCGTCATGTCCGAATGGCCCGGTGCCGACTTTGTCAATTGAATCGCAGTATGCCTGCGTGCCGCATTCTGATTCCTCGTAACCACGGAAGCCACAGTCAACCCCCTGCGCCTCCTGCCACGGGAGCTTCTTGGCTGCCGATGCCTGGGCTGGTGCAGGTTCGTGAGCGTCAAGGCATGCCTTGGTGCTCCCGTACTTCACGGACGCAAATTCTTCCACTGCCGCGCTGCCGACCTCGTCGATGGCCTTGCAGTACTCCGCAGTGCCGCACATGGTTTCGTCATACCCACGCCAGCCGCAATCGATGGAGAATTGGCCGGGCTGCTTGAAGGGGAGCTTCTGGCCGGCTGCAGGCGCGCCCTGAGGCAGTGCCAGGGCGAGAGCAGCGGCGCTGAGGAGGGCAATTGCGTGCTTCATATTGGTTGTGTTGAGAAGTGACGGGTGTATGAATGATCCGAGGACGTGACTTCAGGATTGGTTGTAAGTTGTGATTGCCAAGCTGGTTGAAGAGACCGATGAGGATGGAGTCTGAATTGAGTTCTTCGAGGGGGTGAAGGAGCGATATATATAGGCAGAAATAGACTGAGGCTCCTTTTATATCACCATGTACCATCACCGAAGCTCCTGCTGGTTCAATTTCCGACAGCCTTTGGAGACACGCGCCGAACAATGCCCTCATGCTCCGCTTTCGCGATGTCCGAACTTGATGGGAGCGCTGGAATTTCGTAAACTGTAATTGATTAAGCTCTTGACCGACAATGAACTCAATCCACTCATGCTATGCGGCATAGCCCGCCGGCCGCAAAGTGGGATGAGCGAAAACACCTTGACTGACAAAGCGATTCATTGAAGTAAAAAGCTCCAAATTATGCGACCCCGGCTGCCCCGACAATGAACACCGTGTACGACATCATTGCTATGGACCTGCACGGGCTTGGCAGAGTCAGGCACTTGTAGCAGATTACATAGGCAGTCGTGGCTTAGTGAGGCAACGCCGCAAACCCTTGTAGGTTCCACTACTCAGGCCACCTGCAACAATATTTATGCATAATTGCCAGCTTCAGCGGTGCGTGTTTCTCTCGCCAAGGATGGGAAAAGTGAAGATATTGTCATCAACGGAATAGAACCCCGGTAGCCCTTGAGTAGTACCCATCTACCGCATGGCAACCGCGGGACTCACGGTGACATCCTGTTTCAAAATAAGGACCCAGGCTGCGGACACGTTCCATGATCTAATCTCCCTTCTGCAACAGAGCGACTCGTAATTCTCTCTTGGCGTCAGGCTCCGTGTTGGCGAGACTTGAATTGGACCGGTCACGGTTCGAGCATGCAGTATGACCACAACGCTGCCAAGGCGCTCTCAATTACTCGTCATTGCCGCCAGCCTCTGTATATCGCCCACAATCCCGACCTGGACAGCGTGATTTCGCCGCTTTGGAACCTAAGGTCACTGTCTCGTGAGTCGAGACTGTCCTATTCATCTTAGGTTGCGGCTGCTGTCTCTTTCTCGTGCAGAGAATGAAACGCCAGGCCCGGCTTGAGAACAGCACTGCGATCGAATAGATGCGGGAGTTGACGCCTCATTTAAGTTCGAGACGAGGGCAGAGATTGAACATTGTCTAGCTACGGCCGAAGAGGCATGTCACCCACTAGGCCGGCAAGCTGCAGCCTCAACCATCACTCTCATCCTCATTTTCTTCCTCGTCCTCGTCCTCGTCACTGCTGCTTTCCTCAAGACTCGGATCCGGCATGACAACACTGTTCAGAAACGAAACCTATTCCAGGAGTCAGCATCGTCGCAACACAGTACACAGACGGCAGTACGGACAAACGATGACAGGGCCCGCATAATCTCGCCAATCTTTTCCTGCGAATCGTCCTTGCACAGCATGCCAGCGTCAATCTTGGTGCCGATGGTGTAGTTTCGCAGCTTGAGGAGTTCAATGTCCCTGTGCGTGACCTCATAGCCCTGTACCGTCGTTAATTGTCAGCTCGCAAATCACGACGAGGCCGGAAAATGGTCCGCACCATTGGCCGCTTCTTGAGAGCGTTCTGCTGATTCTTGCCCACAAATGCCTTGACCGCCGCTTCCGGAGCGGCACTCGCCTTCACGCCAGGGAAGAAGACTTTCTTCAGCAGCGGCTCGTTGAGCGCCCGGCGCCACCGGTCGGGATGCCTGTCTATGCTCCGTCGCAGCTTCGCCACGAACTGCGCCTCCGGATGCCAGAGGCCGCCGCCGACAAAGGACGAACCCGGCTCGCAGTGCAGGTAGTAGCACGCGTAGGGGCCTTTGCGACCGGTGCGGGACCACGCGGCCGAGAAGTGCGGCTTGTAGGGCGTGGGGTCCTTGCTGAACCGGATGTCGCGGTGGATGCGGAAGATGACGTCCTTGATGGGCAGCTCGGGCACCGTTTCGTCGATGGAGATGATGCTCTGGGTGGTGACCTCGATGAATGACTGCCAGTCCTTCAGAGCTCGTCTGTACTCGTCGTCGTGTGCTTCGCCGCGTTCAGCATATTGGGTTGTTCGTGCGCAGAGGCAAACTCACATTTCAGCCACGGTCGCTTGTTGTTTGCCTTGAGATCTTTGAGAAATAACAACGTGTTCTTGTGCAGCTTGTGGTCTTCGTAGTCGATGCCTCCCGTATCTCTCATTTTCACTAGCGGTAAAATCTGAACCTTGCGCGGCGCATCCTCGTCCTCGTCCTCTTCGTCCTCCTCTTCGGCATCGTCTTCGGCGCTCTCTTCCTTGTATTGCTCTTCCGAGTCCTCCTTCACCAGCGACTGTCTTTTGGCCGGCCGGCCACGCCGCTTCTTTGGTGGCAGCTCTCCATCGTCCTCGTCCGTTTCACTGTCCTCAAAGTAGGAGCTCTTCTTTGGCGTGCTGGACAAACGTCCTGAGCGGCGTCGATTGGCGGCTGGTTCGGGCGCTGAGCGCTTCTGAGCTGGCATAACGGCGGTACTTTCCGAGTATTGATTGCAGCAGATGTAATTGGAAATGAACAGAGCCAGAAGGGAGGAAAGCCAATGGGTATGGAGGTGGAAGTGGTTGCGTCATTGGCTGATCGCGACGGGCGCGTCGTCTGCCCGGGGATCTCGGCGCGGTGTCACGTGATCCACTCATGAGCCTGATCAACTCCCCCAGATGACGGAGCAGATCGTCGTTTGATGCTGCTCCAGTCACCGGAGGCTTTCGTGGTCAGCAGCCTTCAGTTTGGCTGGTCGGCTTAGACACCTTAACTGCCTCGGGGCTCATGGGATTTCCTGACGAATGTCAAGGCTACGACATCTCCTACCACTCGGCCAAAGTGCTCGATCCAAGCATTTGGTCTTGTTCAAAAGCTCATTTTTGTGCATTTACTGTACATCTCCGGGCTCCATGTAGATTGTTATGCCCAAGGTATTCGCCATGATCCACACACTCAATCCCGAAAAAGAGCTCTTTATCTCTTGCGCCTTTGGTAATAACGTCTATGCATTTACAGTTCGTCGTGGAAGTCGCCCTCCTGCTCGGGCGCCTCGCCGCCAGCGCCCGCGTACATCTTCGAAGTGATGGGGTAGGCGACGTTGGACAGCTTCTCCTTCTGCTCCTCAAAGTCCTCGGCCGTAGCCTCGGCACCATTCTCCTCGAGCCACTCGGTCGTCTCCTTGACCGCATCCAGGATCTGATCGCCATTAGTATAATTGCACATCTTAAAAGTCAGTGAAGAGAAGTCACTCACAGTCTCCTTGTCCTCCTCGTCGATCTTGCCACCGAGACCCTCGGCGTCGTTGACCTGGTTCTTGAGGTTGAAGGCGTAGTTCTCAAGACCGTTGCGAGCCTCGATGCGCTCGCGCGTGGCCTTGTCCTCCTCGGCGTACTTCTCGGCCTCGGCAACCATGCGGTCGATCTCGTCCTGGGTGAGGCGGCCCTTGTCGTTGGTGATGGTGATGGACTCCTGCTTGCCGGTGCCCTTGTCATGGGCAGACACCTTGAGGATACCGTTGGCGTCGAGCTCAAACGACACCTCAATCTGAGGAACGCCGCGAGGAGCAGGGGGGATGCCGGTGAGCTCGAACTTGCCGAGGTTGTTGTTGTCCTTGGTCAGAGATCGCTCGCCCTCAAACACCTGGATCAGAACCACGGGCTGGTTGTCGGCAGCCGTGGAGAAGATCTGGCTCTTGCGCGTAGGGATGGGGGTGTTGCGGGGGATCAGCTTGGTCATGACTCCGCCAGTGGTCTCGATACCCAGCGTCAACGGGTTCACGTCCATCAGCACAATCTCATCAGTGCCCTCCTCTCCGGACAAGACTCCGGCCTGCACAGCGGCACCGAATGCCACAGCCTCGTCGGGGTTGATGCCCTTGGAAGCCTTCTTGCCGCTGAAGTACTCCTCGATGAGGGACTGGACCTTGGGGATACGAGTAGAGCCACCGACGAGGACGATGTCGTCGATCTCGGCCTTCTTGACGTTGGCGTCCTTGAGGACCTGCTCGACAGGCTTGAGAGTCTTCTTGAACAGGTCCATGTTGAGCTCCTCGAACTTGGCGCGGGTCAGGGTCTCGGAGAAGTCCTTGCCCTCGAAGAAGGCCTCAATCTCGATACGAGTGCTCATCTGCGACGACAGGGTACGCTTGGCCTTCTCAGCCTCGCGCTTAAGCTTGCCTATGGCCTTGAGGTCCTTGGTGATGTCGACGCTGTTCTTCTTGTTGTAGGACTTGGCGAAGTGGTTGATGACGCGCTGGTCAAAGTCTTCACCACCCAGGTGGGTGTCACCGGCGGTGGCGAGAACCTCGAAGACGCCGTTGTCGATGGAGAGCAGGGACACATCGAAGGTGCCACCACCGAGATCGTAGACGATGATCTGGCGCTCGCCATCGGTCTTGTCCAGACCGTAGGCGATGGCGGCGGCGGTGGGCTCGTTAACAATTCGGAGGACGTTCAGGCCGGCAATGACGCCGGCGTCCTTGGTTGCCTGTCGCTGGTTGTCCTGCGCAAGGCATTAGCAGCTGTGGCGACAACGGATCGCGGATGGTCGGGTGAGACTCACGTTGAAATAGGCGGGGACGGTGACGACGGCGTGGGTAACCTTCTTGCCCAGAAAGGACTCGGCGACCTCCTTCATCTTGCCAAGAACCATGGCGGAGACCTCCTCGGGAGTGAACGTCTTGTCCTCACCGCTGACCTTGACCTGAACGACGGGCTTGCCGTCCTTGGCCTTGACCTTGTATGGGAAGTGCTTGACATCGGCCTGGACCTCCTTCTCGTTGAACTTGCGGCCGATCAGACGCCTGAGAACTGGTTAGCAGCTGCGGAAGCGGGATGGGTTTGGATTCGGGTTTTAGAGTCTTACTTGATGTCGAAGATGGTGTTCGTGGGGTTGGCCGCAGCCTGGTTCTTGGCCGAGTCACCGACGAGGCGCTCGCCGTCCTCGGTGAAGGCGACGTAAGAAGGAGTAATTCGGTTACCCTGATCGTTGACGAGAATCTCGACCTTGCCCTGCTTCATCACACCGACGCAGCTGTATGTCGTACCCAAATCCTGGAAGGGGAGAAAATGGTCAGCAAACGATTCCCTCACGGTGCGCAATGTGTCTCAGCTACTCACAATACCAATGACGGTGCCGTAGTTGTCGGCATCATCAGCCTGAACAGTCTGGACAAAGGCCAGGGGCGCAAAGAGGAGGGTAATCCAGCAGAGCAGCCCAAGGCCCAGGGCCATGGAGCTCCGTGAGCGAGCCATTGTGGCAGATATGTGTATGGGGGCGCTTATCCTCTGGATGCACCGCGACGAATTAAAGGAATGGGGATGTAGAAACGAAGCACAGACAGTCCGACGCAGCGAGGTGCCTCTTTGCTCCTCTAGCAGTGCGTGTTCACCAGGAATGGAGGATCTGTGGTGGTGAGGTGGTGGAAGAGAAGCGATGGGTCCAGGAGGAAGAACGGCGACCGCTTAAGAAGTCTGTCCAGAAAATTGTCGAGGTGTCCAGAAGGTACAAAAAGGCCAGATTTCACGTACTCGTATGTGCCTGGCGCCGCCACTTGGACGCCCAGACGAGAGCCCCACGTGACAGGGATGTGGCGGAATTTCGCGGTGTTCTGCACTGTGCGGGAGGCGTTGGAGCCTGTCACTTTCAACGGTGGCCTCTGTAAACGCCACACCAGAGCCAGCGAACTACGTTGGGAAGAGATCTGTGTACAGTGCGATACCGACTCCCTCTCAGGGTCCCGCACATCTCATTGGGGGCCATGGCGTCAATTTCCAGGCAGGTGCTTGGCCCCTGGGGGCAGGTGGTACATCACTGCCGGAGGGGAGGTTCAGTACAGTACGGGGGCCACATAGGGGCTGCTTGTTGGTGGCATGTTTTTGCGGACGTGGCTACTTCTGGGTGCTGGGTAGGACCAGCCATACCTTAGCATCGCGCCAGAATGAGCCAAGTTGGCATCTTCCGCCTTGAGTCACAGCGGGCGAGTGGCCAACTCTACCACTTGGCACCGTCAATTGAACAGATTTGCACGACCTCCAGTCGACTGCGTCCGGACATGTGGTCGTCCGTATTAAGCACAACCGGTCCATGCTGGCTGGGTGGCTGTTTCGAGAATGTTCCAACCTTCAAGAACCCATCTATGCTTCGGGTGCCTACTTGGATCCGCACGCGAGGAAAGGAGTGGTTGGCTTTGGCTCATACCGCGGTGGCACTCAGAAGCCCGATCCATCTAACTCATGTCTCGGTCTCAGACTACCAAAGTGGCTTCAAGTGGCTCTTCATTCCAACTCTCGTGTGCTCTCGTCGTCTATACTAGGCCCCTTTTCTTTTACTTTTGCTTTTGCTCTAATAGCTCCTACTCTAGCAAACCGGCCGCAATAGTCTCGCCACCGCTTCGGATGACAACCCTCTGGCCGGCTTCCAGCGGAACCTTAGAGTTCAGCTTGATTCGAAGACGCGCAACCCCGCCCGGCTGCACAACCTTGGGCTGCTTCTTGATGACCTCTCCCGTGGTCTTGTCAAGTGTGGCGGATATCGATTGAATCTGGCCGGCGGCATGCAATCTGCCTCGGTGAAGATCGACCGGCATGAGCATGACGTGGTCGAAAGCCATGGCCTTCATTGTAAATGTATCCCCGATCGGGATAGGGTCCTTTGCATCGCAGATTATATCCCCAACCCGTATGTGGATAGGGTCGATGTTGGTCAGGGCCATGCTCACGCTCTGCCCAGCCACCGCCCAATCTTGCGAATCCGTGTCCACCACGATCGACTTGATGTAGGCTGATTCTCCGCTGGGCTGCACGAGGATGGCATCGCCGACCTGGGTCGTGCCCGAGTCGATGCGGCCGGCCAAGGTCGTCGTTCCCTGCTGAGACCTGAACACTTCGGAAATCGCCATCCTGAAAGGCTTCTTGAGCGCCCGCGGCGTAGATGGCCCCGATGTCTCCAACGCCTCCATCAAAGTCTGGCCGGAATACCACGAGGCGGCCGCATCCTCTATCTTGCGGGCGATGTTGTCTCCGCTCAGCCCTGAGATGGGAATAAAGCTCACATGCTTGCTTTGGAAGCCAAGGCCTGTGAGGAAGCCGCTGACTTGTTCAGAGATCTCGTTGAAGCGCTCCTGCGACCAGCTGACCATGTCGAGCTTGTTCACGGCCACAATTAGTCGCTGCACGCCCAAGCTCCGCAGCAACAAGACGTGCTCTCGGGTCTGCCCCTTCAGCCCCTTCTCGTATGCTCCGGTATTGGCGTCAATGACCAAGATGGCGATGTCGGCCTGGCTCGCGCCGGCAATCATGTTTGGAACGAAATCCCGATGTCCGGGGGCGTCTAGAATTGTGAACTTTGTCGTGGGGGTCTCAAAGTGATTGGTCGCGACGTCGATTGTCACTCCGCGATCTCGCTCTTCGCTACCCTGATCCATCACCCACGCCAAGGCAAACGATTGCTTGCCCGCCTTTTCCGCCTGCCTCCGGTATTTGTCGACAGTCCGCTGTTCCACGAATTTGAGCTCCAACAGCAAGCGGCCCATGAGCGTGCTTTTGCCTGCATCAACGTGCCCTGTTTGCTCACCATTAGCCTACGAATTCGTTGCAGGGCCTCTTCCGGTCCTTACCAACGACAACAAAGGCCGTGCTCTTCTTGCTGTTACTGTTCTCAAACTCCTTGACGACGTCGAGGCCCTTGCTCTTCGGCGGGGGCACATCCGCAATTTTGAGATTCGAGAGCCCGTTGGTGGTGTCTGCTTGTTTTTGGGCGGCTTCCGTTGTTGACTTCTTCGATCCTTCAGCAGGCGTCTTCTTCGGTGCGGCCTTCGGTGCGGCTGGTATCTTCTTCCCCGCTGGATCAAGAATCAGAATTAGCTCATCATTTTGCCTTTGCAAAATTCGAACCTTTCGCCTGAGCCGCGAGCACAATGTCGTCTGGGCTGGGCTCAGAGAAAGCTGTGGCGAGGAAGGCAGAGGAGGATGTGTATGGCATTGCAAACACATCCGGCCTGTTTGCTTGCCGCGCATCTGGAGCAGACTGGAAGAGCGTCTGGGCAAAGGCAGATGGAGCAGCTCTCAAAGGGGCAACCGCGACGTCGGCGTCCTCCGTGTCAACTGGGACGTGGCCATTCCTGTCGACGGTCGCACTTCTCTCCTTGGCTGAAACCATTTCGACTTCACGTTGGTCTGGTTGAGAAGCCTGGGCCTGGTCAGGGACACGCCTCTCTGACTGATGCACCGGTTTTTTGGAATTCTTCTGCTTTTTGGCTGGACTTTGCGCCGAAGATGCGCCTTCCTTGTCGGTGTGGTCCGACAATGATAGCCTCTTCATGCTGTTTTCGGCTTGCAGCGCCTTTCCTTGGTCTTTCTTTTCGTCGTTCTTCTTCTTTCTCGCGGCAGCAAGAGCTTGAAGCTTTGACATCTTAGGGGCGCCTTCGCTGCCTCCCAAGAGTCCACCACGAGGTTGCAGCGGCGGTATGAGCGTGCTTTGTCGATTTTGGGGTACATCCAGCCAAGGCATGTCGCAGAACTCTGATTGGAGAGAGAAACGAGGTGTCCCAAGGATAGGCCAACAGGCCGCGGAGACTTTGGCGCCCAAAACTCCATGTGTCTCCCCTCTGCCTTGCACCCGCGGCCCTTGATCTGCTCCAGTGGCTCGCACAAACAGGCCGAGTTTATCAGAAAAGGAGAATTCGCCAGACTTACCCTCGGGAGCTTTCTCTTTCTTCGGCGTTGGCTTCGGCGCGGGAGAGATGAAGGTGCGCTTCAAGTAGGCGATGGACTTCTCGACGTCATAGTAGTAATGCCATAGCGCCTCCTGGATCTGCGTTACTGTGACCTTTCCCGCATCGGTGCCGAGGGCTTCTTGGACCTGGGCTGTGCCATTTTTCATTGCTACTTTGTCCTCGGGGCTCAGTTCATCCTCCTCTTCTTCGTAATCGTCATACTTGTCGACAAAGTCGTCCTCGGTGTAGCCGTCTGCCGGAGACATGGTGGCCGGCAGGCGATGACGAGACGACGGTCGGTGGCAGTCGAAACAACAAATCGGTGGTGCAGTGCGCCAAGTAGATATGCGTGTATATAGCCAACAAGGATATCACTGCTGTGGCCGTGGCCTGTCGAGATTGCTTCTCAAAAACGAAGGCGGCGAAACGAGATGTGGCGGTGACACATACGCCGACTGCGGTCGAATGCAAGGGTCGGGATTCTTGCTGGGCAAGGACAAGTGAGCGACGCGGTGAAAACAGTTTGCGACGCGACGAAGTAGCAAAGCTTTGGGCGCGAAGGCAACAAGAGTCAAGAGGTTTAGCGTTGACGCTTGAATTAGATGAATTCCCGTGTGCGACGAGGGGCCACCGGGTGGCATGAGGCGAACGAAAGGCGGGCAGTCCGTCATGGAGGGGCAAACAGCTCCATCGTGGCGGGGTACTTTGGGGAGCTTGGGCTGAGATTAGCGGACTTTTCATTTTCCCGCGTCCCGCATTGCGGCTCGAGCAAGGCAACCCCCGATAATAAAAATTCGAGCCACGACGACGAGCTCAAGCTGCAGCCCATCGCCAACGTCTCGGGCAGTTCTTTTCTCGTCGCTCTCATTCCCTTGCCTTTTGTCGATAGCGCCAGCTCTGCGGGCAGTGTACAGGCAAGATGTCTCTCAGTAAGTACTGCGCCAATGCCCAGCGAGGGCGGAAAGGGGGTGGAGGGGTATCGCTTGATTTGAAGCTAACCATCGGGCAGATCTGGACATGTCGAACGGTAAATACCCACGACGCTGCAGCGACGAACCATGACTGACGAGGGCCTGAATCTAGCGGCGGTGATGAAGGATGAGCAAGGCCGTCCTTTCATCGTTGTCAGGGAGTACGTTTCCGAACTGGCTGCTCCTCAGCAGGCACGGCTGACCGTTCAACAGTCAGGGAAAGAAGAAGCGCCAGTTTGGCAACGAAGCCGTCAAGTCTCACATTCTGGCCGCTCGGACAGTAGCAAACCTCGTCAAGTCCTCCCTCGGCCCCCGAGGCCTCGACAAGATCCTTATTTCCCCCGATGGCGACATCACCGTGACGAACGACGGCGCGACGATCATGCAACAGATGGAGATCAGCAACCACGTGGCCAAGCTGCTGGTTGAGCTGTCAAAGTCCCAGGATGACGAGATCGGCGACGGCACCACTGGCGTCGTGGTCCTGGCCGGTGCCATGTTGGAGCAGGCTGCCGACCTCATCGACAAGGGCATCCACCCTATCCGAATCGCCGACGGCTACGACCAGGCTTGCGACATCGCCATTGCTGAGTTGGACAGAATCTCAGACACGATTGAGTTCACAAAGGAGGAGACTTCCAACCTGGTTAAGGTGGCCCGGACCAGCTTGGGTAGCAAGATTGTCTCCAAGTCCCACGACCAGTTCGCCAACATCGCCGTTGACGCCGTTCTCTCGGTCGCGGACCTGGAGAGGAAGGACGTAGACTTCGAGTTGATCAAGGTGGACGGCAAGGTCGGTGGATCGTTGGAGGACACACTGCTTGTCAAGGGTGTCATCGTGGACAAGGACTTTTCCCACCCCCAGATGCCGTCGGAAATCAGGGACGCCAAAATTGCCATCCTGACCTGCGCATTCGAGCCTCCCAAGCCAAAGACGAAGCACCATCTCGACATCACGAGCGTTGAGGAGTTCAAGAAGCTGCAGAACTACGAGAGCGAGAAGTTCGTTGAGATGATCCAGCAGATCAAGGACACCGGCGCCAACCTGGCCATCTGCCAGTGGGGATTCGATGACGAGGCGAACCACCTACTGCTCCAGAACAAGCTCCCAGCTGTGCGGTGGGTTGGCGGCCCTGAGATTGAGTTGATAGCCATCGCCACGAACGGACGGATAGTGCCGCGTTTCGAGGACCTCAAGGCGGAGAAGCTTGGCACGGCTGGTGTGGTCAGGGAGATGACGTTTGGCACGACGAGAGAGAAGATGTTGGTCATCGAGGAGTGCGCAAACACCCGAGCTGTGACGGTGTTTGTCCGCGGCAGCAACAAGATGGTAAGTTCCCTGCCTATTGGCTCAGAAGCCTTCCACTGACGCCTGCCCATCAGATCATCGACGAGGCCAAGCGGTCGCTGCATGACGCTCTCTGCGTCGTCCGAAATCTGGTACGCGACAACCGAGTGGTGTACGGTGGCGGTGCTGCAGAGATTGCCTGCTCGCTCGCGGTCGAGGACGCCGCCGTCAAGACGCCCGGCCTCGAGCAGTACGCCATGCGGGCCTTCTCCGAGGCTCTGGACGCTGTGCCCATGGCCCTGGCAGAGAACAGTGGCCTCAACTCAATCGCGACGCTCGCCGAGGTGAAGAGTCAGCAGGTCAAGGCTGGGCCCAACGGCAGGGGCAAACTGGGTGTCGACTGCATGGGGCGGGGCAACAACGACATGAAGGAGGCTTTTGTCATTGACCCGTTGATTGGCAAGAAGCAGCAGCTGCAGCTGGCGACGCAATTATGTCGCATGGTTCTCAAGGTGAACAACGTCATCGTGTCAGGCGTGGACGAGAACGACTTTTAGACGGCCAGGGTAGATGGAATATACCAAAAGCATGTATGGCGGAATAGAAGTTAAATCGGCAAAGGCACACGTATCAACAGCGTGGTATGATGCACTCGTGAAGCCGATGTGCGGGATGCGTAGCCGGGCTACCACATTGCGGCTGGGGTGTGGCAGCTAGCGCACTAAGAATAGACGGCAGTGGCGCTTTACCGTGCGGCTGGAGCTCAAGCATCAGTCATCGCGGCGCTAATTCACCGAACGACATTCGTCCCCAGCACATGCCGACATATGTCGTGTCTTGACATGTTTGAGCCTCTTTGTGCGTCTGATTGAAGGCATGTCGGATTCTGAACCTGCAGCGACGTCCTCCGGGTCGCAGACTCCGGCGCCCGAATGCCGAGCCCAGGCGTCGCAGCGCCGGCGTCCGATACCCCGGAAGGGCCATACCAAGTCCCGGGCCGGATGCCTCAACTGCAAGCGGCGCAAGGTCAAATGCGATGAGATTGCGCCGGAGTGCGGACCCTGTAGACGGCTGGGGCTTGGATGCGAATACGCGAAAAGGAGCTCTGAGAGCAGAGACACGGCGCGTTCCTCATCGTCGTCGTCAACCACGACGTCCTTGACGCGGTCGTTAACGACGCGGCCAGGCTTGTTCGACATGAATGACCTTCATTTCTTCCAACACTTCTTAGTCTCTGCGTATCCGCCGTTACCGATAGGAGGGAAGGCGATCTGGCAATATGTGTCCCAGATGTCTCACGAGGTACGCTCTTGAAGCCGCGAATCAGCTCGGTACTCTGACGTGGGATCCAAGTACGACTTCCTGGCGCACTCGCTGCTTGGTCTCGGCGCCTCCCATCTGAGCCTCCTTTCGCCAGTCCGTTACACGCAAGCCGCGCTGCGGCATCGAGTCATCGCTATCAAGTGTCTCAACGAGTCTCTCTCGCGCCCCAGCCTCTCCGTTGCCGCCACCGATGCCGCCTTTGCGGCGATTCTGGCGCTGACCTTTCAAGCTGCCCACATGCCCGACGGACTGAACGACTATCTTGCCATGACACGAGGCTGCAGGTCCACCGCGCATTCAACTTAGTGACAGCTCCCTGACTAACATGACCCCAGGTTTCCTGCTGGGTTCGAAACTAGAAACCAACCTAGGCGCTTCTGCCTTCACATCCTTTGAACGGGAGTTGTATGTCGAGAGCGCCGTCCAACTTGCGGCCTCTGGTGAGCCCAACCAGCTTCTGGACCACGATTTCGCCGCGCAATTCTGCGCCAGCCTCGAGCAGCTGGGGCCACTTTGTCGGAGTGTTGCGGAGGTGGATCATTTGGCCACTATGCGCAAAATTGTTTTGTTGGTATCGTCTGATATCTCTGAGAGTGAGCTAAAGCGGATGCAAGTGTTTCTCCCTGCTTCTTTTGCTGACATTCACGAAGGCTACTTTCTGCAGTCGTCTCTGTACGAGAAGCTCGTGTACCTTCCTATGGAGGAATTCAACTCCTTCATCGACCCTCACAATCACATCTCTCGTCTGGTCATCGCCCACTTGCTCCTCCTGGACTGCATCATGGGCGGTCAAGTTGGCGAGAAAGACGGCCGACATCCCGGCTTCTACTCGATGAACCGAAGATACGACACTCGCAACGCAATGACATGCCTTTGGGTCCAGAATATCGCCACGAGCCTTCCGGCTAAGTATCGTCGATATATTGACTTCCCCGTCAAATGTGCGAGCACACTGATGCATTCGTTCGAGGCGGATACGAGTTTCTGGAAACCATTGCTATTGGAGGAGGGGGAGACATCGCTGTCGGGACCAGTTTTGGTCGACCCCTAGAAATCTTCTCTGAGGGCCGTGTTGGGATGGACAACAGCAAAGCCAGAACACTCGCAATGTCTTGGCCCCCATCTGTCACTTGAATCGGGGGATCCAGAGGAGAAAATGGAGAGCAACACATTAGGACCGCTTGCGGCCGCAGGTAATTTCAGCCCCGCCGTTGGCCCAGGAGACTTTTTGTATGGTTATGGAATCAACCTGTGACGGACGCAGCACGCGGAGATGGATCCGCGAATGTCAGGGTTCCAAGGACCCTGACCGTCGCTATGAGCAAACGCGTGGCCGTCACTGTCCCTGCAGACCTCACAGACACTGTGGACGCAATGGATCTTGATCTTTCAGTAATCAAGTGTGACGGCAGCCAATGGGACTCACCTTGAGGAGGATTCCAGAAAGGGAAACCGCCGTCTTACCCTGTGGACACTGACAAGGTCCGATTATTTGGGTTGTATGGATTCGCAGAGGCCGGATCAGGCATTGTGCAAGGGAGAGGTCAAAACTTGATGGATGTCCTCTTGTTAATGAGCATCCTTCTTCCGGTACTTGATAAGCTGTCCATGTCGCCCGGTCTGATCTGGATGCCTTCCAGCACTCGTGAAGTCAGCCCAGGCAGAGAAAGCGCTCACGTGAGGGCAACTCGGAGGCTGATATCAGGAGACGTTACGATGCTACATCGCGATGCGAGTAACTGCCCGTCTGACGAAGTTACCCTCAAGAACGTAAGCACCTGACAGCGGGTGTGCCGATTCGCAGCAGCATGGGGGTCGGACGCAGGACCGGAACACCACGGCTGATAGGGCTGACAACCACGTTGTAGATTGCATGCTACCCCAGAGCCGCACCGTCCCAAACTTTGGGGGCCGTTCGGGGCACCCTCAGGGTCTTTTTGAGCTCGCACAACATCTGGCGCGGAGAAGACGCATCGCCCGATTGCTGAGAAATAAATAAGTTGTCGTTGAGCGTCAATCAAGAGCTGCCATGGTTGGACGATTGACAGGTGGGTAAGAACGCGCCCATGCCTTTGCCAATGAATGCACTCACGTGAAGGACAGCAGATTCACATATGCATCGGACGGAACAGCGGCCACATATTCACGTGAAAATGCAGACAGCCAACTCATGCTTTGGGTGCAATGCGCAAAGGAGGGGGGAGCTGTTGCAGCTGCGACCGTGTAGGGTAGCCGGGATCATTGGGCTGGCTTATCGACGCGACTTACACGACAGGTTGTGCTTCGCACGTCGACGAAGATGAGGCCAGCACAATGAAATTGCGCAGCAATTGGATCAATTCACGCTGAATGGGGTTTCCCGCCATAATTTTTCCTGCTCCCTCCCTCTGTCGTCTGACAATGCGTCTTGTTCGGCGAGAATGGTACTGGAGTTCAAGTCTTGCTCACCGACTTGACTTGAGGTGACATGCCCGTTACGCAGCGTCGTGGCGGTGCACACACATGCTTGGCCCATTAATCAACTGTCCCGATGAAGTGCATGATGAGTAAGGGTATCGGAGAAGGCGAGCGAATCTCGCGGGCCTTGCTGCCTGAGTCACCCACCCGTCGATGGCTCACCTGGCTGATAGCGCTTGGGTCGCTGAACCGCAAGGCGGGTTGCATGCAGCTGCTCAGGCGGCCAGGGACACACCACACTCTCGCCCCTCGGCCAGCGTCTTGTCAGCAGAGATGCTGCTCTGACCGGTACCGCTACGGGAGAGCGGAAAGAGCTTGTGCAACGGCTATTCTGTGCCTCCCTGACTGTGCCGCTGTGCAGCGGTTCCTGTGCGCTCGGCAGGGGGACGACAACCAGGCGAAGGGCAAGGAGAGCATGAAAGGGGCATTGTGGATTTGCATCATGGCGGCCAAATGCGGTGGCAATGTCGACGCATCTCGTTTACCGTTTCGGACGGGAGGGAGCTGACGGCATCGAGGACAGGAGCTGAGTCGCCAAGTTAGGTACGGAATTGCAGCGAGCCGTCCATGCAGAAGCGGGCCCTAGAAAAGAAATACAAAGTATTCCAGGAGGGTACAAGGAATAAACCAAAGACGCGGGGGGAATAAAATAATAGATTAAAACAAATAATGGAATTTCCAAGCTCGTTGACCATCCGGCGGGGCGGTGAAGGTGCATCTCCTGCGTGCGTGGTCATCTGCCAGATGGTTGCTGAGCTGGCATCCCACCCCTCCCTCACCCTCCGCGCCCCCATCACCAACCTTACAACAGACACCCCCGTGGCGAACCGTCCAGCGCGCTCGCTTTTCCTCGCGCCAGGGACAGGGCATTGATGCGCCGCGCCACGGGCCCTCGAATACGGGCCGCCTACGTCCGTCCTCCAGTCGACTTGGGCCGTGGCCGGCGGCTCGCCTCTGCTCCCCCGCAAGACGTCGTCCAGTTGCCCTGCGTCGCTCTCGCTCCCGTGTCTCTCCCCCGGACGGTGAGGCGCCTGCGCCTCTCGCGCCTGCCAATGGTCGCGGGACGGACTCGCGGTGAGGCCAGGGCGTGCGTGACGCCGTGGGTGAAGGCTGTTGACATCACATCCGGCGCCTGCTGCGCGTCCGTGGCTGGCCACGCATGCACGCCCGGTGCAGAGGACCACCAGGAACACCCCCAAGCCTGCTGCGGCCCCGATGACCTTGGAACTGCTGGACGAATGCAGATTTTGCGTTGAGACAGAGACGATGCGCCCGCCTGCTCGATCTTCGCGGAGGAGCGCCTCCATCCTCCGGATGCCTGAGGCGGCATTAGTGCTGCGACAGGGCCAGGTTGTATGTCTCGCAGATGGATGTGCTTTTTGCCTTCGTAAAGCATCACAGCTCGACGACGGATCGCGGGCGCATCGGCCATGACGTTATGCCATACCCTGGACAGGTACCGGAATGCCCCTTTGGGCCTTGACGGTATCCATGCTTGTCGTCGGGCTCAGTCAGCTTCGTCGATTAGCGACGGCCGTCACAGTCACAATGGCCTGCGAGCCAGGGACGGGCTCATGTCGGCAAAGGCCACCCCCGTGGTCATCACCGACTCCCTTCCGCTCTGTGCAGCATCGCATCGGTACTGTGGGCTCCGGTCCCTACATACGTGACACAGGGACCCATCGAGCGCCCCCATCCCCACGCTCTCGCGCCAGCTGAAGTGCCCAGACGGGACTGTTCTTTTGCATGTAAAGATACCCATCACCGGAAGGCGACCATTGCTCTTCATTTCCCGGGCTCGTTGCCTTTTCCCCGGCCTCATGTCGATCTCCAGCTCCCGCGCTCGTGCCTCAACTACGTTCGCGGCTCCCGTGTGCGTCTGATATTGCGAGTCGTACGGCATTGACCGGCTTGCCGTGCTTGAAGGTTCATCTCGGCAAGGGCTCCTGCAAGGCAGTGAAGATTAGGAAACCGAATTTCCTTTTTGCGGCAGCCCGAGGCTGGCAGTCGCACTGCGTATCTGTGCATGTATGAAGCCCGCAGCACGTTCACATGGCAAGAACGTAGACAGGAACTGAGTCCGATACAACACCTGGCAGTCAAGGCATGGAGAGAATTCGTGTGGTAATATTGGCAGACTATCGTTTGGCGGCGCTTCGGACGGGCGTCTCTTTGATAGACCAGCTGCCCAAATGCTGCTAGTTTTGGCACGCTACCGCTCAGTTCCCAGCTTGCATCGGCCGCATTGACGATAATCATTTCCGCTCGACGTGGCACGAGACTGTAGATCTACGCCCTAGTTCCTGCTGTGCGACGACGAGGCGACATACGGCGTCTTGCAGAAGTCGTAATGTCCGGGAGTGTACCCTGTACCCTCGTTATCATGCCTTGTGCTTTAACGAAGTCTTTGTTCTTATGCTGATCCGTAGAAGCTGGCCTGTGTAGCCTTGCGTGTTAAGCCGCTTTGAGAATGAAGGTATGGGGGCTTTCGATGGCTGAGATAAGTCGATCCTCGAGTCGCCTGACAACTAGAAATGACATACAATCAAATCAATTGGGTTCACGCTCACGAATTAGAGATGGTTCTCGAGTCTAAAATGTCTCCGCGATCGTAATGTGCAGATGAGCTGCTCTACTCGCGCGATCTGGGGTACTACGTGGTTGTAAACATCCCTTGCCAGAAATAACATGAACAGACAGATGCAAACCAGAGGATTCACTACACAGCTGGTGGTAGGTATGCAGATCTCCGCCATCGACGGGATTCCGGGTGCCGGCGGCATCTAGCACACTGCGGACGACGGCCGGAGGTGTGTGGCCCCGGTGAATCGTTTCCGACCCCACGGCTGGAGCTTCAACTTGAGGTTGATGGCTACTTCCGCAATGTAGAATCCCTGGCCGCAGATTTATCGTCATTGACAGCGCCCACAGGGCGGCTGTCATCGTTGAGTAGCCAGTGGGGTGCTGCAGGACGCAAATGGCTCCTATTCACATCCCGTAGCAAAGTCCAAATTTCCTGTTCGGGACACACGCAATAGTATCCACGGTGCGCGCAGACGTGCGCATACTCCTCCTGGACCCGTAGTACAGTGACTACCTTGACCAGCTCAAATCCTTCTTAACTCTTCTCTTTTAGTCGATACAGGACCATATTCGGTACGAGTGACTGCGGGTCAGGGAGTCATGATCGCGAATGTCTGCTGCAACCATTGACGTATGACGCACAGTGGCGCGGTACCTCGGCCGCCGCGCAGGCAATGCGAGTACGAAATTTCGCAACACATGCCATGCTCATCGAATCGTTTCATCCGACTCGTCAGACGCCAAATTTCCGGTCTTGGAGAATGCGGATAGTACGAGTGACGCGGGCATCCTGTGTGAGTCACCGTCACTATGAGCCATCGTCAACCACAAGCGGCTACTGAGAATAGAATAGCTCCATCTGGACCTGCCGGCCCCACGTCGGCTCGCCACCATCGATTGCGGGATGATAAACACCTCTCTCGCCGCTGCTCTGCCATGAATCCTCATCACGGACAGCGCCTTTTTGTCTTCACTTGATATTGTTTGGTCTGGTTGGCGTTGGTTTCCTTTGTCACCCCTTCAGCCACGTTTTCCTTACTTCACGCGATTCTGGATCCCGCCACATCCGTCTCACCTCATCCCACAACCCAAAGCATGATTCCGCTCAACAAAACACGAGACGGCGGCTCGCCAAAGACCCGTAAACAGGCCGTGGCTGAGCCGTCTGCATCGCGCGTCGTATCCAAGCCTGTTCCGGAGTCGCAGGCCCAGGACCCGCGCCGCTACCAGCTCGAGCAGATCAGGCGGCGATTTTCGCCAAAGGAGTCTGCTGCCGAGTACGGCACGACGTCCCTCATCTTCAAGCTCTCTCCTACAGACCCAGACTTTCCGTTTGAGCTAGCATACCTCGAATGTGACTTGCGCGTTCCCAAGGCGTACCCGGAGGAAAGGCCGGAGCTGCGCGTCAGGAACAAGGACATACCGCGTGGTTTCAGCATCAACATCGAAAGGGGGTGGGAGAGGTTGGCGAAAGAGATGAAGGGCGCCACGCTACTGGCCTTGATCAAAGAGCTAGATAAGAATCTGGAAAGGTTCCTGTCTGAGCAGAAGGTCGAGACCGTCAAGCTGGTCGCTTTCAAGGACACGAGGCATCTCGAAGCAGAGCCCGTCAAGGCGATATCGGCTCAACCCGAGCCGGTCAAGCCGAAACCGAAATCACAGCCAAGCCCGAAGCCTTATGTCCCGGAGCCGTCCTACACCAAGGACCAGATCGCCGAGGCCAAGGCTCGGAGGGCGCAGGAGGTCCGCCAGCTTGAGGCGCGGATGGGCCGATTGCCCCGGTTTCGTCGGTCCGCAGATGGCGTCGTATTCACGCTGCCCATCGAGCCGAAACGACGATCCGATCTCTCGCCAGGCCTCCATTCGGTTAGCAGCCTTCACTTAATCGTGCCGCTGTTGTACCCGCTTCAGGATCTCCGCATTCAGTTGAACGAGGCGGAGGCAAGCGACGCAGAGCCGGTGGAGGAGCTCTTCGCGACGAAAGCAGCGGAGCAGAAGCAAATGACTCTGATGAGCCACATGAATTATCTCGCGCAGAACCTGCACAACCTGGAGAAGCAAGCCCGCGCCCTGGCACCCAAAGTTGAGGAGCAGGGGGGTGAACAGGAGGAGCCGCAAGCACAAGAGGGGACTCAGGGCAGTGCAGGCCCTTCGGGGCTGTCAGCTGAAGATAAGAGCCACATCAAGGTCATCCCGAGACCACCGGAATGGGTCATTGTCTCCGACGAGGATGAATCGGAAGAAAGCTATTCGGAGACGGAGGAGGAAGATGATACTGTTGTGTTACGACGAAAGGAGGAGTCTACGACAGCGGCGCAGGCGACTGAGACTCTAGAACGGGGCACCATGATTTCGTTTCCCTCCATCGAGCTGCACGGCATCGAGATCCTCCAGCTTTCGATCCTCAGCATCAGCGTCAAGTGCGAGCGGTGCAAGACGCCCAACGACATCACCGGCGTGAAGCCAGGGGTGGAGAAGACGTCGACCTGCAAAAAGTGCGCCACGCAGCTGACGGCCAAGTTCAACCAGCAGCTCGTCCACGAGCACTCGACGAGAGCGGGCTTCATCGACCTGTCGGGCTGCAAGGTGGCAGACATGCTGCCGAGCAGCTTCGTGCCGACGTGCGCCAAGTGCTCGACGGCAAGCCAGGGCCTCGTGTCCGTCCGGGGCGAGACCATGACCAACGTCTGCCGCGAGTGCCACGGCAAGTTCACCTTCAAGATCCCCGAGGTCAAGTTCCTCTTCATCTCGCCGGGATCACTGCCGCCCCCGGCCATGGGCCCCCGCCGCAAGGCCGAGAAGCTGGGGCTGCACGCCGGAGAGCCGCTGCCCAACCGGGGCGCGTGCCCGCACTACCGCAAGTCGCTGCGGTGGTTCCGCTTCTCGTGCTGCAACAAGGTGCACGCGTGCGACAAGTGCCACGACGGCGCCGAGGACCACCCCAACGAGTGGGCCAACAGGATGATCTGCGGGTGGTGCAGCAGGGAGCAAAACTACGCAGTCGAGGCTTGCGGCTTCTGCGGGCGCAGCGTCATCGGGAAGAAGGGGAGGGGTTTCTGGGAGGGCGGCAAGGGAACTCGGGACCAGAGGATGATGAGCAGGAAGGATCCGCGAAAGTACAAGAGACTCGGCGCGCAAGTGGCGAAAGATTAAGAAGATTTTGTCTCTGTGATAGGCTTGGATTGGATACCTTTAGTTGCTGGACGAACTTGCGTTTGGTAATTCTTCTCAGATGTGCTTCCATAGCAGGCAACGGACCTAACGCCAGGGCAGAAAGGTGTATCCAATAACGCTCCTGTGTCCATGTCTAGAAGGAAGGAAGGAATTGACATAAATTTCATACACTTGAAACGGACCACGCTGTTCAGCAAATTGGAGAATGAGTAAGACGCGTCCTCGTCTTGCGTTGTTGTAACGCACATGGAGGCATTCATCTAGCCAACAAGCCAACAAAAGCTGCTTTGCATCACTGCCATAACGGTAAACGCTGTCCAGCCGTCGAGTTCCTCAGCTTGCAGGGGATAGGGCCTTGACCCCTGGCCACCCAACCACCTATCCCGAGCGTCTTGCATTTAAGCCTCAGCGTGACACTGCATAGAGACCTGAGCTGCGGCCTGAATGCCAGCCAAGTCAGGGAGTAACTGAAAACACCCAGCTACTAAAAAGGCAGAGACCGCCTGAATTCTCGTTTAACTGTCCGACAGCGAGGCCTTCCCCTGCATCAACACAGCCAGAAGAGGCTGCAAGCAGCTACCATAGCGCCGCAGCTCGCAACTTTCTGATTCAGTACTATACGAGTCGAGCTCTGTCACCATGGGCAAGAAATTCACTCGAGTGTACTCAAACAATAGTGCTGAAAAGCTCGTCTCGGGGAAGGGCCCAGCTGGTAGAATACTATCCGCCACAGAGCGACTCGTCGAGTTTCGGAAGCATTCCAAAAATTACAACCGGGAGCCAACGGCCTTCGTGTCAACCAGCAACCGGATTGCTGACACCGTCAGGCGCGGATTTGAGATGTACTACATAGAGCGCAATGATCCAGCAGATATCTGGATCGCCTTCATCGAAATCTCAGATGGCCATTTGATGCACAAGGCGGAAGATTTGGCACGAAAATGTGGACTGCGGAAACCAGGAAAATATCGTCACGAGATCATCTTCGAATGGGTCATACGCGAGGAGTATGTGTCGCATGAAGTCTCTTTGAAGACCCTGATCGATCGTGGGCTTGGCCGCATGTGGCAAGACTATCTCGTTTCAAAAGAAACCCGTCATCCCGTCGTGTCGACTGAAAAACTGCGGCAAAATATCGCGAAGGATCTTCGACCTCAATATGGGGCTTGGGAACTTGGCTTCGGATTAGGGCTTTTTGCACGAAGATTCGGTGCTTAAGCTCCTGTCGACTGGATTGCACATCAGCTCTTCGATGATTGTGTAAAGATGAGAATACATGGCGAGCATTTCATATCGCTCTATTATGCTGACGAATACCTGTATGCTGCGAAAGTTCATTTGGACTTTGCAACCGATCTGGAACAAGGCATTGAGGCAGCTCTCTATGAATGTTGGCTTTCAGATGTCGACTTTCTTTCAAACTTCAAGAAATTCGAGGAGTGGCAAGGGGAACAGAAGCAGCTCATGGTATGGGATCTGATCGAGTTTTAGGAATCTTGGGGCAAGGTTGATTGCGTCACTCGGCTAGAAGCCCAGGCGTAAGACGAATTATCAGCGAAGCACCAAGAAACCTGGAGAAGGATTGATACAGTAGCTATAGCGATAGGGTTATGATACAATGTGTTTGGGAATTTGGTGTTCGTCTCAGCAGTCTGTGACCTTACTCCGAGAACGCCTACGACTGGGGCAATAAATACCTCTTTGCAGTATTTCTGTAGCTTAGGAACTCACTCGCAATAAATGCATTGATTGAGCGCTTTCAGGTAAACCTTCAAATGAACTTTGTAGCTTCTAGCCTTTGCGAAATGCATCCGAAAGAATAGGCATAAAGAACGATTCAGGGGCATTGATTGACACATTGGATATCATATCCCCGCCAAATCCAAGCCGTGCTCCCCGGATCTTCCTTCAATCAGGACACCAGGGAGTGCGAACTTGGCCTGGATTTGAGGTATTGTAGCGTGCAGCTGACATTGTTCCTGCTCGTCGGCGTCATTGGAGCTGGGCACCCCACGTCGTATGCGGACGGCTCATGCCCCAGTGGCTGTCCGTGCACTCCTCAGTGTCGGATGATGGTTCAGCTGCCGCCAACCATTGTGTCCCTCTGACATTCGATTAGTATGGAAGGTGGACGGTTGGATTCACAGCTGCCCGTTGCTTGACGCAGCTAACGATACGGTTCAACGGACGGTGGCGTTGCGTCGAGTTCAACACTACTCAGGGCCGCGCTTGCTTGTGACTATCAAAGCCTTCGACGACATCATCATCGGTCTGGGCGAACACTCTGTTTGACATACGAGTAGACGGTTTCAAAGGGTAGTCTGACTCGCAAGATCGTCTTCAACCTGGCAGTCGACGGCGTCGCCGTTGCGCGGCATCGTTCCGTCCCGTCGTCAGAGCCCAAGAGGGACAGGTTCGAGTCCGTCGATCCTCCAACGACCGTTGGTGGACACAACTTACTCAGTACCCCAGACCACGAGGCGGAACACACGTCATACGGGCTTACTCGTAATTTGATATCAAAGTGTCCTGCAAGCCAACAAGCTTCAAATACAAATAATTATTCAATTTTTTATTCCATGCAGCGTGGCCTGATTCCACGACCGCGGAACCCCACAGCTCATGTCAGGGCGGTCCCGGCGCCATGGCACGGTCCGTCGCCAGGGGGAGGGGCTAAAACAACATGAAGCAGCGCCATCATCCATGAGACAGGCTGGCGGCGGCGTGGAGGCCTGGCTGCAGCGGCGATGGCGCACTACTCGTACATAGAACCTCAAAGCGGTGGTGTTAGTGGAATGCGTGTCATTCCGCGCGTAGCGAGGCGCTCAGCTCGGCTTCTCGAGCCTACTTCTAGCCTGCTGCTTATGCACGGCGGTGCCCCCGAGGCATGGCTATGAGACTTAGCCGGAGGATTAGCGACTTGACACGAGTCGGGAACACTTTGTCTGTCCATGTGTCGGCGCTGGAGCGACTCAGCCGCTGCAGCGGTTGCCTCGAAAGGGGATGCGCGGGCCGCTGCGATTCGGCGCCCGCGCCGTCAATGCGCCAAAGGGCGTCCGATAACCCATGACGGGGGCCGCGGCGGCCAGCCTGTGTGCGGCTGCTCAGCTGTCACTGGCGGCTACGCTTGACATTACAGGTGACTACCGACGCAGAGTCAAACGGCCTCGAGTCCGTGGCCCGCCCGAGCGCGCTCGACCACCGGCCGGACCGCCGACCAAGACACGGGAAACGCTTCCAGGAGTAGCAGGAGAATGTGAGCCCGTGCCAGGCGGTCCCCATCTGCAGAGTCCGAGGGTATGTTTCGAGGACCTGTATTTCTCGTTCCCGCAAGGGTAGAGTGCCTCGCAAAGTCATCACGGTTGTCGTCAGGAGGTGTAGTCATGGACTCGTGCCGCCGGAAGGCCCAGTGCCAGGCTTCATTGGCTTCGAACCTGGGGTATTACTCGTAATTAGGTGCGAACAGCTCGCGCCAGAAGCAGAGCCACCAGCCACCCTTCCAGACCATCTCGAGAAGGACGCACCGGCGAGTCAAGCATCCCTGCGCGCCGGGCCCGGGACGGCTCATCCGGCGCCGTCAGGGGTAGCCTTGGGAAACGTGGTGGCGCGTCCGGGGAGCATCGCCGACCCCTGCCACGGTGGAAGCCGACCGTGGAATGGCCGAAGGTACCGACGTTGGAAATTATGTTCTGTTTAATCAATTCTTTTTTATTTATTTTCACGGGCTATCTAGAGTTGTTTCCCGTCAGATTCCCACGAGAGTCTCGGAACAGGGGAGAGAGCGGTCGTACGTAGTCATGACCTGTGGCAAAGGTTGCGTCGACGGGTCAGTAGACTATTCCCGAATACTCTTTCCGACAGTAAGGAGCTGCCTCGATTACGGGACGGGCTGAGTTACGTTACGTTACGTTCCGTAAAGCCTCAGGGCCAACAGACGTTCCGTAAAGCCTCAGGGCCAACAGACGTTCCGTAAAGCCTCAGGGCCAACAGACGTTCCGTAAAGCCTCAGGGCCAACAGCCGGGACGTCTCCCACTGGCAGGCAAGGTCCGTACAGGGACGGGGACGGGGACGGAGACGGGACCAACAGCCAGTTTCCGGAACGGAACATGCCAGGGCGCAATGAAATGGGAAATTGACGCGTCGAATAATTCCAAATGCAGGGCCATTAATTTTCCCCCAGTTTCCAAACCGCGCACCCCTCCCCCCTGCAAGCCATCGTTCACTTCTCACCTCCCAGACTTGAGGGGATCTTTTGACAGGCTTCCAGACGGCCGCCAGGGGAGCCGGGGGTCTGTTTCCGGGCCTGCCCAATGCTGGTTGAACCCACCTGGAGATAGCCCATTTGGATTCCGCTGCCCAGCGCCCAGGGCCAGTTCCCGACTGTCGGGACTGGGCCTCGGTTGCTGGGCCCGTTGGCACGTTATTAGCCGACTCCACGCCGCGCCAGCCCCCGGTCGTCCGTCACCGGCGCTGTGGAATCGCCAGATGAGCCAGGGGAGCGGCTGCTACCGGGGGCTGTAGCAAAAGTTGGGCATCTAGGCTGGGCTGGGCTGGGCTGGGCACATGGAAGCCTCGGTGACTTTCGGCAGTGCGAGGACTCGCGCGTTCCACATGGATCGCTGCCTCGGTGAACGGACTCGGCAGCGTCCCCACGTGGAGACCCGGGGAGCTCTCGGCTCACCTTGAGAGAGCCGTATGGTTGGAGCGCGTCCGTTGACAATATGCACAGGCCGATTGGCGCGCCTCGGCAGACCCTGGCCGACCGTTGGTTGCGGAGTGCGATCCCCTGTGCATTGGGCAGCCATCACGAGGTTCGTTCACCGGTGCCTAAACTGGACGCGAGGGTCAGGCCAACGAAGCTGTTGGTCTGCTACGCAACGGTCATGCGTCCAACATTGCTCAAATCTGGGGACGGCAAGGGGAGAAGCCGTGGGGACGAGCGTCTCAATGCGGACGCAGTGTCGGTGCTACGCGGTGACAGCTCCGTCTGACGACGACGAGTCGACAACCTTGAATAGAGTCCCTCGAATACTCGTACGTACAGCATCTTTTTAGCCGGGCAATGATCCTCGTTAGGTTGGCCGATCTGTAACGATCAATGTGCGCTAGGACGAGGATCGTCCTGGGTCCATAGTGCACAGCACAGCACTTCATGAGGTATGGTAGCAATGAATCTGGAGAACGCTATCGAATCGACAACAAATCGTGTTGAAGCGTCTCATTGGGAAGGTTGCATATAGCGCATGTTGGTGATGAGAAAGTCATGATTGCGGTCGCGACCTGACTGAAGAACCTCCAGCCTCTACGATAACTTTGACAATAGATACGTGCATTGATTGCCTGTACGGCTCCTGCAAAGCGCGCGTTCTGTGTCTCCTCTATTGTAAATGTAGTAAAAGTCATTTACAGCTAGACACGAGGACAAGAACGCGATGCTAGCAGTTCGCGTGACCAGGTGCAACAATTGTTTCGTCCCTCTGACTTCATACAACGATGACATCAGCATCAAAATCAGCAGTCAGGCTGCGTGGCATCGAAGCTCGCCCCCATCGGCGTGCACGAATTTGCGCTCATGCCATTATCGGGCACCGCGATAATAATTAAGGTGTCGTCGAGCGGCAAAATGCCAAAAAGCCAAACGCTGCCAAGGTATCGAGTATTCGTTCAAGCAGCCAAAATAAAATGAATTTCATTATTTCGAAATATATTCGCTAGGTCCATTTGGGGAGCTGGTGCTTGCTCCTCAAACGGCACGTCCGAGAAGTAGGGGACCACCAGCAACGTGGTTGCGTCGCTCGACCAAACAGGCGCCTCAGCGCGCGGCGCCGGCAGCAAGCTACAGGAGACTGTGGCGGGCGGGGTCGGCAGCCTGAAGCGCGCACCGTCAAAGTCACGCGTCGCGGATTATCGGCTGCGCACCCTGCGGACGTGCCCAAAGGGGGGCTTCCCCCCATCCATCTTGATTCTTTTACGTCGAGGTCGGCGACGTGAAAAGAGAAACGTGGTGGTTGTCCGGGGACGACGGGCTGTGGCGCCGAACGTTGCAAGACGGGCTGCCGCGTGGTGTCTCTGGCCAAGGGTTCGACCTTCCATGTTTCCGAGGCCGCAAGCCATTGCGGGCAATGTTGCATTCCGTCGCCGCGATCCCCCGAATTTGACGTCAAGATGCCAGTGGCGGCACGGCGCAGCACCTCGATCTGGCAGCGTCCGGCGGAGCCTCCTCAGCGCCCGTCACGAGGTCGTCGTGGCTGCGTCGAGCGTTCGGAAATGGTACCGCTGGTCTTGCCAGGAGCCTGGCAGAGCCGCCGGGCCGGGGGCTGCCATCGTGGCGGCAGAGTGCAACCACGCGAGGCGACATCAGCACGTCGCGTGGTGCCAACGACGGCAACCCCCCACAGAGGACCGGCGGAACCGATTCCCGGCAGCTCGGTCCCACAAGGTGAGGCAGCTATTGTACGGGGCAGTGGAGGCTCCCCGTTTCCCCGCGCGGACGCTCAGCACCACATGGCATCACATGCCAGCCAGCGTCACGCTTAGGGCACGAGCAATGCCTCGCGGTCGCGGTCCAGATCAATAAACAACCTGCAAGAAGAATACGCAGAGAAATGGGCACCGCAGGCCGTTCATGCGGGCGCGAGCCTTTGACGCCGCGACATAACCCCCATGTATGCTTCGTCGCAACACCACGTAGACGTTGATACGCTCGCCGGCTCTGCCATGGTGCTCCGCGCTGCAGCTAGCAGCAAGCGTGCACCTCCACGCGAGCGTGTGGTGTTGAAGGCGGCCTCTCAGCAGCCCCTGGGGACCCGCGCCGTGAAGACTACGGCTGTCGATCCGGCGCTGGTGGTGTGGCCTTTGTCGTTGGCGGGCTGCGTCCGGTCGGTCGGCTATTGAAGCGGTCGCCCACTACCGTCAACCACGAAGCGCGCCGAGGTGCCAAGTCTATCGGGGTAAGCGCTGCGCAATGGAAACCTCCCCAGGCATATGCAGCTGCCATTTGCCGACTGCTGGTCGCGACTGGCTGGGGTCGCTGCCTGCGGGCTTGCGCCACGCACATAGTTACCGCGCACACCACAGTCGGTATGCTCTCGGCGATGTTTCCGCTAGGCTGTCGAGCCGCGAGTCTGAGCTGGCGACCATTGTCTCTGGGCTTGTTGCGTGGCGCTGTTGGATACGATGAGCCTGGCGCGCGTAGGCGACTTTGTTGCCATTCAAGGAGCGCGGCTCCTAGACGGTGGCTTTCTGGGGAGACGGCAATTAGACTTCTTGTGGCCATCGCTCAAAGGCCGACAATCATACCACTGTGAACCCTGAGGCTCGTGTACAAGTACGCGATCTAGGTACCGGTACGTGGGAGCTGAAGATGAATCGCGATGCTTCAGAGCAGCGACAGCCGAGAGGATTGTCATCACGAGTCATCGTGGGGTCGTCACACGCCTCCAATGCAATGAAGTCACCGTGCAGCCTGTCGCGATGCAGCGCCCCCCGCTCCGCTCCTCCCCGCTGCAGGGCATCTGACCACCACGCAGCCCCCACCGACTGTCCGCTGCACGTCGCCAGTTGACAGCCGAGCCGCATCGAACAGGGTTTCTCCTCGAGGCCACTCCTAGGAGCTCTCTTGGAGGAGCAGTAGACCACGCTCTGCTCCTTGAGAGAGCGCCACTGAATGTGCCCCGGTTCGCCTTCACTGCGCGGACAGATGAGGCCAGGTTGCGGAATAGAATCTATTACGAGCATTTCACTGTAGAGGGGGGTGGACGTTACCGCATGGGGGACCGAAATGAATGGCAGGCTGGAGGGGGGTGGGGCCACCTGACGCTGACGGGCCAGGGATTGCCTGTTTGGCGAGCAGGGTGCGGAGAGGGCGCATCGAGTAAGGCGCATGACGAAGCGACATTGCATGGCCCGAGCGCCTCGCCAGCAGTGGCGGCAGGCTTCCCACGTGCGGGAGAAGGATTCTAGAAGGCCAGATGGCGGCCCCGCCTTGCCTGCTGAGGCACAGCACCCAAACTCTCTGCCCGCGGCGCATCCTTTGTCCGCGCGATGGTCGTCCAGTGCTGCTGGCAGGGGAAATCGGAGGCGCTGTGGGGGCCGACGGCGCTCTCATGCCCAAAAACGGCACTTCGAGTCGGCGGCTGAGCATCCTCGCCGGGCAGCGGCTCTGCTTCAGGTGCTCTTCGCGCCGGCGGCGCAATCACCACACTTGGCACAGGAGCGGTGCAATAATTGGGAGGGGAAATCGAGACGGTTGTCGCTGCTACAGTTGTATTGTCCGACCGACAATTGTTGCCCTGTGACTCTGAAGCGCGTCGCGAAACCGGTAATTGCATTCTTGTTGGGACGGGCGCCGGGCGCCACCGCGACCACAGCCTGCTGCCTGCCTGTTCAAGCGCCGGGGCCATATCAGTGCCCTAAGACGGATAACCCCAGAGGGATGCGAGTCGGCCCGGCAGGGTTGAAGGAAGGGCGGCATGGCCAACATTTGTTGATGGCTCGGCTGGCTGGTGACTGATCCCCGCCTCCGCACAGCGCGCTCATGACGTACGTAGCGGCTGCCCCGCGGCCCCCGTGTCAGCGCAACGATCTCGATGCGCTGCTCCTTCGTCACAAGATGCAACGGGTATTGCATCATAGCACCGTCCAAGGAAAAGAGCTGCTGTTGCAATGACCACGATCAGCAGGCGATGGCCCAGTTGATCGCAGGAACAACGAAACTCGAGGGCGTGGCTCCTCGAATGTATTCACTCAATGGGGACATGATTGATTCCAGCTTCGATACTGTACTGTACCAATTACGGCGTAGATAATTAGTTGGAAATGCTCAATTAATTTCCCCATTTTTTTCTCGGGCTGCTTCACCGACTCTGGGGGTGCGCCATTCGACGCCGCGTGTCGATAGCCTCGCAGCGCCCGCCAGACGCATTGTTGAGTCAGGCAGGCATGAGGTAAAAAATCGTCGGTGAATGCTATCTTCCCAGAGCCTCTAGCCCTGTCAAGGGTTCAGCGCGGCATTGCGCGACGGCAACCTACAGCGTGGTGCTTTGATGGGGGCGCGGGTGCGGGAGCGTGTGTGCGTACTCCCCAACGCGGCTGTTTTCGGACATCCAACGACCGGCGAAGTTGTTGCCTGGCTCTGCCGGCCCGACACAGTAACCCTGGGGCAGAGCGTGCTTGCCGCGACAACTTCCGATGCCGCAAGTTTCCCCACGCGCCGCCCGACGCCTCGCACGGAGACGCTCATGTCAATGATACATTCGACTGATTCATGGAGTCAAGATTGAGGGGTGTAAGTTTAGGCCAAGAATTGCATGCAAACCGTCTCCTTGCTGTAGGGCAGTGTAGGTAAGGATCATAAGCTTCCGGAACATGCTCCGAGAGGCAAAGCATAGGTAGGAAGCGAGGCTCGACGATCACGGGCGACGCGCCTCGCTGCCATCGTCAAGTCCACGTCACAAACTTTCCCAGAGCAGCAGGTGTGCTGGGGGACGAGCGCGGCACGTAGGGAAGTCTAAGGGAGTTCCGAGCACAGGTGGTCGATCGCAAACATCACAAGCTTCGAGGCCAGAGCAGCCAGAAGCTTGTCCCCCGCGGGCCTCCGCATTCGGCTCCCGCATCCCACCGCCTCTCTGCGGAAGTCAAACCTTGCACCCGCATCATGTGCACGAGCGCCATGAAAAATCAATAAAAACAAAAATAAAAAAAGGCATATTTACGAGCAGCCGAACACGCCAAAGGATGGGCGATACGGCCCCTGCTTCCCCGGATTCAAGGCGCGAGGGCGCGCCCCGGCCTGGGGCCAAGCGGGGCCCCCCAGCGCAGTTCGGAGCGGACGCTCGCGGTCGCCTGACGAGCAGGATTGCTGCCAATCGCCTCCCCCCTCGCGGCGCGAGCCACCCCAGTCCAGGACGCGAAAACCATTCGGAAGCGAGTTCACCGGGTGGGCGTCATGATGTAAGCTGGCGAAATGGCCAACGCACGCCCGCTGTCATGTGCGTGCCAAGTGTCATCGTGCTTTGGAGGAGCTGCTGATCATGTGCGGTGCTCGTGAGCAGCGCCCGCCCGTCATCGCACCCAGAGTGCTAGGCGAGGTATTAGATGAGCGGCGACAAAGCAGATCTGGGAGTTTTCCCCATGACTGCAACTGTCTTCTCCTTGGGCAGGAGGATGAAGGTCCGTCTGCCACCATGTTGCTGGCGCCAACCCCTCCTGGCGCACATCAGAGCCGTTGCCTCCCAACATGAGCAGCTACGGGTACGACCAAATCTCACCGCAAGCCCACCGGCATTGACGCGTCGATATCCAGCACGGATGGATACGAATTCGAACATGCGCACATGTCTCCGGACAATCCGCCCGGCACTGCCTTTGTCATCCGTACGAGTCGTAGATGTGTAAAACTCTGCCGCCCATGCACATGCATCCTGGGCCCGCCTCACGGAGCCTGCCGTGACCTGAACCTCAATTGCAGGGCTCGCCCACCAACCCCGAGACCCCCCGAGCCCAAACGCCTGCCGTCGGTCCGACATCCCCGGCCCCCAGCCACGCCCTCAGTGCCCGAGGGGCCCATTTCCTCGCCGAAGGACGCGAGTTGGATTGGTTGGATTGCCCCTGTCGCATCGAGGCAGACGAGGCCCGTCGACTCAATTCCCGTCGTACTTGGCGACGCCCGTCATTCGGCCCTATAGAGCTACCTTATGGAGCACACATTATTGCGCCTGCTCGCGCAGGGATGAAAAAGCTTATCGCTCGTGACGAGCCCCGTAATGCCGACAAATGACTCCGCGCTATTCGCCCACAGCGGCCCATCCCACACCGCCGCCGCACTTCACCGGCATATCCCCGCGAGTCAAACCGCCGTGTCGAGAAATTCAATCCGAGCCCGCGGCTTCATCACCGGCAAACGAGCACGAGTGCACAGTCAGATCATGTAGACTTCATGTAGATTTTATTCATGTTTTTCCAGGGCTCTCTAGATAGGCCGCTCAGGCCTTGCGAGCTCTCCTTTTGTCTTTTTGGCAAGCCTTGCTCCCCTCTTGTTTGTATGAGGGGGCTCCCCACCAGCTTTTGTCTTTCGCCGCTGTGCCTTTTTTTTTCCGTTGGGATCGATGGTCCCGCTCCCGCCCAAGGTCGCCCTTGGACCCGTAGCTCCCATCTTGCTCCCCGTCTTCCATACAGTACACACTACCACTACCTTGGTTCAACATGAATGCGTAATCTCCCGTGGGAGAGTTTGAAGCCGTAAGCTTCCGGCCATGGTATCATTCGAAAAGCAACGCCGTGCAAGTGCCAATCAAAACAAGCATTAAGATGTACCATGAGTGTCCGTCTCAAGATGGTGCCCGCGAGTGCAAAATAGATGCTAGCATGCTCGCTCGAAGGGCCCTAGGCCAAAGACCAGGTCTCATTTGTGATTATGATTTTGTCGAAAGTGGTTATACAGCTATAGCTGCACCGCATCCGGATTCGTCTCGCAATGAAGGGATTTGTGCGTCGTCCAGATATACATGAGGCAACCGGTCGTAAGAGATCCGCTTGCATCGTATGAGATGTGATGCTTCACCACCCCTTGGAGTGGTAGCCGTTCAACGCCTCCTTGGAGAAGTAATGGTTCCAGCTGGTGGCATCGTCCTTGTCGCCGTCCTTCATGCAGGGCTTCTCCGGGAACTGCTTGAGGTTGGCCACGTCGTGCGAGGTGTGGCGCCGCTTGAGCACCGCGTTTGCGGTCGAAGTCTTCTGCTGACGCTCCCACAGAAGGTGGCGTCGGAGGGACTCGGTGAGCTCCGTGGCGAGCATGTTCCGGCGGGTCGTCCGCGGCGACAGGGCAGCCTGGGCTGACATGTGGCTCGCACCAACGTTGATGGGCTGGGCGCTGGACCGGGGGATCTCGCTGATGGGCTTCAGGTTCGAAGCCGGGTGGCGCATGCCCTTCATCATGAGAGGAGCCTCGTCAGAGTCGTTCGGTGAGGCGCCCAGGGCTGGGGCACTGGGTCCGGCGCGAGATCTGGGGAGTGCCGAGGTCGACTGTGAAGCGTGGTTCCCGAGCTTCTTGGCGCGCTCGCTCTGGGCGACCATGAGCGTGATGAGCGACGGTCGCGACGTCAAGTTAACCTTGGAGGGGACGCGTTGGAAAAACTTGTCATCCACGCTCGATTTGCCGCTATCCTCGATGGAGTCCTCCCAGTCGGACGAGTCATCGTCATCATCAATGGCGCTCTCGTCGACATACTCGGCCTCGGTGTCGGAATCGACTGCAGCATCGCTCTGGTCGTAGGTGCGTGTGAGAACGTGGGTGCTGAACGACGTCTGCTTCTTCTGTGCGTTGAGCGCAGACGCAGGTCGCGGCGAGTGAAGGGCGCTCTTGAGAGAGCCATCCTCCTCGGAAGAGCCGCCAATCTGGAACATGGGCTTCTTGGCCACGATGGGCTTCAAGTTCTCGATGCTGTTGCCCTGCTCGCTGGACGAGCAAGATCCTCCCAGTGCAAACTTGGCCGGCTGCTTCTTAGGCTGCACAAGCTTCGGGGCGGGGAAGGAAGTAGGTTCGGGGATAGAGTCGTCGGATTCGGTGGGTTGCGTAGATTGAGGAAAGGCGAGGATCTTGGGAGGAGAGAAGCCACGCACCACGTTGGTGGCGGGAGTGGCGTGCTGCGGGACAGGAGAGGGATGCGAGACGTCTGACTGCTTGTCCGAGTCCTTGGAGGGCGACTGTGATTCGGTCGTGGTTGAGCCCGAGCGCTCAAAGGCCGGGGCCCCAAAGGGCGCGGCCTTGACGGCTGCCATCGAGGGCGTGGTGTGGGTGGGTGCGGGTGCGGGTGCGGGTGCAGAGAGAGGTGCCTTGTCCTTGACAATGGACACAATCATCTTCTCGAAGTCGTCGGAGCTGATGTGGCGATCACGCTTGCTCCGGCTGCTGGTGGACGAGTCGAGCCTCCGTATCCTGGGACGAATCTCGAGCGGGGCAGATACCGAAGTGAACTCGACGGCCTCGTCGTCTTGCAGAGACTCGACGCTTCCAGAAAGCTGAGGAAGCTCAGGTAATCTCGTCTCAGAGGGGACGTTTTGGGGAAGAGCGTGGGTGGTGGAGGTGGTTTCGGAGGCGGTGGCGGGAACGTGCTTGTCCTCGTTCTCGACGAGCTGCTCTCGTTGCCACAGGCGCCAGCTCAGATTCTCTAACCGGCGGCCCTGTTCGACTGAGTCTGCGCAGCGGGAGAAGACTGCGGGCTTGGTCAGCGTCGCACTGGTGTGGCAAACGGCGAACCGGACTTACCCGTCCACATGCTATACAGGTTGGCAGGGTTGGCCGTGTCGACCTTGTGGATCACGTTGGCGTCTACCGTTAAGACGTGCGTGTCTAACCTATACGGCATAGCCGGCGACTGTGAGGCTCGATTCGCTCGAGCAGGTGGGAGAGTATGGTGCGGTCGGGCGTGCCTGCCGAGGCAGAGTACGATGTTGGCGTGATTTCAATTGTCCAACGAAGGGCACCAGCGGCTCGGATCGTGTATGCGCGGGCGTCCGTGTTCAGAAGGCAACGACAAGACGGGTCGATGCGGTCGTCGCAGGGCGTGAGGCGGCAGGTGGTGGTGAGTCGACGACGGGTTGCGAGAAGGCCAAGATGAGGGATTCGGTGCCCGGATATGCTGTATGCTCGTGGACTCGCTAGTATGCAATGTGGAGGGAAGTTGGAGAAGTAAGAGGGCGAGTGTCTGGGGAGGCGTCGTAGTTATTAAGGTTGGTGTGTTCTGGGCAGATGCAGACGATGGGTGGGATGGGGGGGAGAACCTTAAGGGCAGTCGCGGTGCGGTGTGCAGCACGAGCCCACATGCAACTCCTGGGCCCAACGACCACCTGGAAGCAAGGGCCACGAGGTACGTACCCGCCGCCCCGGGGTGGAGGGGCGTGTGGGCCGCTGGGGGTGGAGGGCGAGGTGGTCAAGCCCAGGGCAGGTAGCCAAGTACGTGTACCTTGGCGGAGGCGCCGCGCTGGGATGGGTGGCTGCGATTGTTGCTCGTGAGCTGCCCGCGGCGAGGCCAAAAGTCCCACTGTAATCCGTACCGAGCGCACAGCAGGGGGGGTCAGGACGCCTGCAGCAGAGGAAGGGGGGGGGAATGGGGGGGACAAATCTCTGGGTCGGGGAGGTACCGGCCGCCCTCCCCAGCTGACCCGGCCAAAAAGCGCTTGACCAAATAGGGTAGCACTCTCTGTGAACACGCGACGGGCTCTGGCAGGTACTACCCAAAAGAGCATAACGTCTTGTAAAAACGCTAAGCCATGCCGGGCAATCACGCTCCGGCCTTCGCCTCCCCTCCAGGCGCTGCCTCGGCGCCCTGAATCAGCCTCCAGCCCTGTAGTTCCGGCGCTCCCCAGCGCTCCCCCAGCTCTGGCTGCGGCGATGGCCTGGCCATCATGTGATGCTGTGCTTACTACGGCAAATGCCTCCACGTTTTCGGTGTCCCGTCACCGAGGTCCAGTTCCGTCGCTCTGGATCTAACCGTCGGCCCCAGTCAGCGACTGACTACCCCGGGGGCCGGTTGTCCAGAACGTCGCCGCAACGGGCAAGTCGCCGTGATTCTCGAACCGGCCGTGCAGTCACGCGGATAGGTCCATTCGCCTCCCCCGAAACGGCCGTTCGGTCAGCATTGGCTGGTCGCTGCTTTCATTGGGTTCTCTTGCGGACGCGGTATCAAATAGTCAATTGTCACGGCCGCCGGTTTCTGATGCTGCTCGCGTTCGAGGCTTAGGTGCCTGACTTCGGTCGCTCGGACACGGTCGTCGACACGCAGGGACGCCAACGGTGCCCGACAGCTCACGACGAGTCACGCAGTGTCCTGCGCCTGGAACGAGGCCGCCTGTAATCTCTGCTTGGCCATCATCTCCAATGCCCGTGCTGGCTTGGCAAGCCCCCCGATTCAACGTCGTCCACGAGACCGACGGCCACGGTGCTTCTCGTCCAGTCCATGCTCTGCTCCCAGCTGCCCACCGTTTCAGCCTTGCTCAATCGGCCGCCGGATGTCGGCTTCGTTTCCTCGACTTCGCCTGCGCGCGCCCTGGCGGGAACGGAAACCGCCCTGACTCCAGCCAGGGCTTGCCCCGAACCCCTGCTGGATGTGACGTGCCGTAGTTGGGGGCCGACCCTGGATGCCATGTTGCCAGTGGCTCCAACGCACCGTCCTGCTGACCCGTGACGCATTCTGGGGACGGCCCAACTCGCCCTGTATTAAGCTCTCCCCCGGATTGCTGCGGCCATGGCTGCGCGCGTCGGCATGCATGCGAGGGGAGTGCGTTCTGTGAGCGCGATGGCCTGATGCAGGTCGCTGCTGCGCCTGACTTGACGCTCTAACAGCGCTGCAATCGTAGCTCTCTCAATCATGTCGTTGATGCACGGGGACATCACGGGGCAGGCGGCGCAAGCGGTGCCTGAGAGGCGGCAGCAGCATGACCATCTGCGCATCTCAGGATCCTCTTGTCATCGCCAGCGCCATCGTGCTCATCGTACCCGATCCCCGGTGCCAGCGCAGCAAAGTGTCTGCGACCAGCGGTAGACCCCTCCGGTCACCTGCTTCATCTCCGCTCTCCCGGCTGCTTGACACGGGGTCGAGGCGAGGCGAGGCGAGGCTCGCTCGACGGCGACGGGCGCTTGGATGCTTCCGTTGGGCAGGCCTCGGTTGCCACTGCTGCATCCGTTCAGCGCGGAGCTTCGTAGAGGGGTGCGGGTCACCAGGGCAGAGCCAGGCGCTACGGGGACTGACAACGCATCGCCCTTAGCTCTTCCCATGACCCTCAAACTCGGGACTGGTATGCTTGCTTCTCTCACCATCGAGAGTGAGCGTCATAAGGGAACAGATATGCAATGACCCCCGGCGGCTGGTGTTCTCAGTGACTGGTCAGATTTTCAGCGGATATACGAAGCGTTGAGGCGTTGCTTTTCTTGGATCCCGCGATGGCCTGCGACAACTGGTGTCAGTACCCAAGTATCGAGCGTCTCTCCTTTGGCGCCGAAACCGCCTAATCAAATGCCAGTATCGCATCCTCCAGGCGGAGTGATCAGGCTTTCGCCGGCGATCCTCGAGTCAGCATGCAAGCAGCTTTGCGGCGTTGGGAGCAGGCATCGGCAAATTCGGGCCCAAGCTCATGAGAAGAGACGAGCTCCCTCGGCTGTCGCGTTGCGCGCAGCGGCGGCGGCGCGAGCTGCGCCATGCACACGCCGCCCTGCTGGCGGCTCTGCTTCCATGAATAGCCAGCAGCGAGGAGCATTGCACCATGGCCCTGGTCGTGCTATTCCACAGGCCTGGCTCCACTAACCCGACTGTCGGGACCGCGGAAGCCGCACCGGTACGTCCTTGCCCCCTTCGTAACCGAAGGCAAATTGCTCGAGCAGTGTAGACGTCAAACTACTGTACAGACCATGGATCATGGATCTTCCTGGCCGTCAAAGTCAGCCCTCTCGCCAGTGCGGTGCACGCCAGATGCCCCAAACGCACAGCTTCTTGCCACTGACCGCCACAATCACGACCGCCTGGGGTAATGGCTGTCGCACACCGCCGGCCATGGCTACATTCTCTTCCATTGTTCCCCCAGCACGCGCTGCAGGTTCAGAATCTTGCGGGATTTCGTGAGCATCGCTGCGCCGTGGCAATACTACGGAGTCTCAGTCAATGTAACGTGCCTTATTACTAAAGACCTGGGGTCTATCCTAGCGTACGAGTACGCCCAGGCTGCTGGGATCTCGGGTAGCTCTCCATCAACCAACAAATGGACATTGTCGTCCCCTACCCCAGAAAAGTGATTACTCGAGAGGCTTGGATCATTTAAAAGAGAGCCTTGGGTAATTGAAGAATGCTCAGTGGCTTCAGTGTGTACTCTATTCTCACAAGTAACATCGCATATTCGACGGGTCGATGCCAAAGCTCAAACACGTCAAGTGTTTCCGTCGCAAGTCACTGCTCCCCGGCCCCCGAATACCGCGCGCTCGTCTCGTCTTGACAAGCGACAGTCGTACAACATGGGACACGAGATACGCTGCGTAACCTGAAATCGGGCGCAACTCCTCGTACACGTCCTGCAGGGTACTTATTACCTTACATTACTCGTGAACCTGCAGCATCTCTTTTTTAATGTGTACATGGGGGAAAAAGAAAAATCGTAGAACGGATCAGAACCGATGTATCGCTTTTGACGGTTCGCATACAAATTATCCGCAGCAAAGGCGACCCCGTCACGCATTATTTTGGAAATGCTTCTGTCCTGGAGTCCCATTTACTCAGAGCTGCGGAAGCGCAGATTCGGGGGTGCCGGCTACCCCGTGGCGGGCGGGTGGCGCCGCTGCATGGAGGGTTGCGATTGGCAGCGGCATGCCAAACCCCTGTCCCGCGGTCCCCTAGCCGGTCCGTCTTCCTGGGACTCGGGCTTTTACGAGGCAGCTGACTTGACAGCTTGATTATCAGTACGAGAGAGGCTGGCGAGCTTTGACATCTTCTCCCCTCCTTGCAGGACGGAATCGTCGCTGCCAGGGCACATTAGCTGAAGATCGTACACTCCAGACGCCACATTTGCACCCCCAATCGACAGCTCTCAGCACCCGCCTGCGGGCCTCGGACGCTGGTGGCTCGTGGCTCAGGCATGTATGTCCATTGTGACGACAGTGAAAACTTGCTGGTCATCTGAGCAATTCCCACGAATGGGGTCCAAGCCGTCAGCCACGCCTCACCCCGGGCGACAATTGCAACGCTGCTCCCAAACGCTCAAGCGCGCAGCGTTTAGCCTGCCTGGCGTCGTAGCGCTTCCCCATTACCGCTTAGCGCTGGAAGCCCGAAGTTTAGCTCGGCCCAAGCTGGTGAAACGGGTGCGTTGGAGCTTAATGATCCAAGTGCCGAACAATTCGACTACGTGACTATTGTGGCCTGCCAGCGGGCCTTGCCAGCGGGCGTGTTGTTGTCTCTGTGAATGTTCCATGCTTCATGGCATGAGCCTTCGACAGTCATTAGCTGGCCAGAGACACTGGACTTGCCGCGGAGAGGCCCCCGAGAGGCCACGTTTCGGCTGCAATGTCTTCGCAGGGCCTCTACTGGAAGGTAGACGCGGCAATCACCTCCCTCGGCACTTGGACAAGCTACGCTACTCAAACTCAAATTCGGATTGCCTGAAGATATTCAGGAGAACAGCAGACAAGGCTGATCGCTCAAGTGAAGCCAAGCGACTGGAACGGTGATCATCAGTGGGTAGTCCGCACCCTGCTGCCATTATGTCAGACCATTCCGCCGGAGTGTAACTCCGTGACCCGACAATGCGGGATCTTGGACGGGTAAACCGTCGCCCGGCGCGGGTGGGTGTCCTGTCTCAGAGGGGTCCCCAGGTACGCATTTCATCCCGACATTGCTTTTGTTTTCTCGAGAAAACTGTGCCTTGCCTGTTTCGTGCGCACGGAATTGCGAGAGGGACGACGATAAGGCAAGGGATAAGGCTGACTTATACCAGCACTCAGAAAACATCATGTGCTCGCCGCCGCAAGCTCAAATGGAAAACTTACCATTGAACGGAACGTAGCCACACCGGCGATGTGGTGTCGGAGCGTGCCTGTCGGCAATCATCCAGGTCCCCGAGCTCCAGCCCGAACGTCATGTGGCTGCCCGTGTCGCCTCTCAAGAGCGATGGCTCTCCTTTTACCCTTTCTCACTCTGAGCCTGCATTCGGCCGCCTGTCTTCAGGTGAGAGAATGATGCGTGGCTGGAAGGATCGCCATGGTCAACAGCCGCATCGCGAGAGCCCATTGTCAGACCAAGGCGGCCTCGGCCCGTCGCAACAATGAGTGGATAAGAATCTCGGAGCGGGAGCAAGCGTGACGACGACGGCGCTGCGGGCCGACATGATAACGCTGCATGGCGCACGGGAAGCCTCGACGCCCTCAATTGGGGCAATGGTCATTGCAAAGGCAACCCGTTTCTGCGTCGCCGACTCTTTTGTTTGATTTCGCCGTTGCCCGAGGCCCTTCTGTTTCAGATATACTCTCTTCTCTCCCCGGCGTTTTTCCCAGGCAAAGGGAGCTTCGCGACACATCGGCGTGCGCGCAGCACGAGCTACACACCATCTTCCCGCGTAAACCCGCTGGCGAGGAGCTTCCCGGGAGACAGTGTTCACATTCTTGCGCGAGACAGCCTCCACACACCCGCTTCGCACGCGCGAGGGGAAACGCGTAAGGGCGGACGCGCTCTTTGTCAAGGGCAATGCTCAAGGGACTGTAGCGCCGTCACCTCTCACTTAGATTGGGTGCTTGGCTAGCGTATCCGTTGGTGCTCAAACATTGATCTAAGCTGAACCCGATGCTGCACTCGTGCATACGCCCTCCCCAGATCGCGCAGTGTTCTGAGAAATGACTGGAAGAAAAACAAAGCAGGACCACCACAAGGCAAAGGATCGCGAGTCGAATATGTTAGCTGTACGCGACGGCCGGCGAGCTCCTCGGAAGACAACAGCTCGTCCAGTCAGGGCATGCCACAATGTGACCGGGCTCGCCTTGGGTGTAAGAAACACATTTCGTCACCGTGTGCGCCTCAACCGCCGGCAAGCTACCGAGGTCTCGGGGAGCTTTGGTGGATTGGAATCGACGAGGAAATAACCTCGCTCGCCGCGCGACGGCAGATTCCAGTCTTCCAGCACTGAGTTTGGGACTGCGCTACGTGGATGAACCCTTTGCCTCAGAAGCACCAACCACCTTGCGGGGGACAGGCACACCTGTGCTCAGATGCTCGATTAGCGAGCGACTCTTCCCCAGACGATCGGGCCGTTGGCCCAGGTGGCGGCTGAGGTGACACAGAGACGAGGGCAAGAGGCAGCATTGTCAGCGCAGGCCGACCCAGGGACTCTCCCGTCCGGAGAAAACAAGCCTAACGATGCCTTTTTTGCCAATCTCATTTCTTTTTATCACGGGCAAGGAACAACAAAGGTACTTTTTACGACGGCTTACTGGCCTCGCCGTGGCGATTAGTGAGAGAAACCCAGAGTTGGAAGCTGCGCGTGGAATTGTCGAGGCGTGTAATCAAGGCTTCTTGGTAGCGAGCCGCGGGCTCACCTGGGCGGTGCAGCTTCCTGCCTAATTCTTGGTGAACTTCTGCGGGGATCGTGGGCGGCGAGGCCCGGGGGCTTGGCGGGGCTCACCGACGGTGTATCTGTCGCAGCGCCATGGCTCGAACTGGGCGCTCTGGCGCGCTGGAATCAGCAGAGCGCGAGCACTCGTACGTAAACGCTGACAGGTATTCGCCCAGCATGGCAGGTGGCGCGCTCAGTCCATCCGTCGAGAGCCGCTTCGCTTGACTCATCCAGCCTGGGCCCGTTCACAGGGGGCAATGGATTTGTCGCCCGTGGACATTAAGGCAGCCCGTCAGTAGTACTGCCAATCAATGACTGGCTCCGAGTACTTCGTAGTGTCGTTGGATGCCGGAAAATGCCACAAACCACTTTCAGCGACGGCTAGCAAGGCTGGACTGTCCACGTTGAAGTTTGCGGGGCGGCGTCTTGCTTCGCCTCACGTGGCACTCAAGTGGCACTCAACGGCCGCCAGAGCACAAGTGCCACGCCAAATAGAGACCCGACGGCTTAGCCCGAAAGATTTTCCACAGTCCGTGACCACACGGCTGATGCCCTCTAGTGCCTGAATTCGGCTTTCGCAAGCCGCGGGCGGCCGACGGAGCAGAAAGTCACCAGGCCATGAGTGCGGGACATCGTGACAGCACATTTCGAGAATCATCTTAGCCGACATGCCTGTCTGGGACGCGGAGTGGCAAACCAAGCGGTCTCGACATCTGCAAAAGCGGTCTCGACAACTGGGGCAAATGGCGGGGAAGATGTCAAGTGACAGCCTGCCCTGCCTCGTCCGGAAGGCTTGCCCGAGTCGTCCGCCTTGCATTGGCCAAGACCCTGATCGTCGGTGAAGATCTCCCCCAGTGGCCGTTCGAGGCTTTCAGAGCGGCTCCGCATGATTGGCAGTCCCACTCAGAGAAGGCACGAAAGCCTCAATTGGCGGGAGGGCGGCGCACGCGTGACCGAGGACCCTTGAATTGAATTGAATTGATTCCTGCGCGCAGAGCCGCGAATTGCCTCGCCGTAACCGGCAGCTCTGCCGCTGTCAGTCACGCCCGCTCGAGGATACGGTCCCACAGCCAAGGAATCCCCTCTTTGTTCAGTCCCGCCCCGGCGTTCCGACGCGCTGGTTTTCTCTCCTCGTGAGCGACGAGGTGGGGACCTGCACCGCCAACCAGCCATCTGCACAGCAGTCTCTGGAGCGTGGAAAAGGATACGCTACGGAGTAATCCGCACTGGAGGCTGTCAATTGCTCACACACAGGCTCCGTTTGCTGGTCACGGCACCGGTTCCACCGGGGAGCTTCAACCTTGCCGACTGCTATAGCATACCTTGACCTATTGACCCCGCCTCACCGGCAAGTGGCAATCGTCGCATGGAGAAGCTCTCGATGCAAGGGAGGCCGACGCTGACCCGGATCGCGTGGAGATGAGAGCTCCCGTGCCGAGGATGTCTAAGCCAGCCAGTCGGCGACGGTGGGAGCAGCATGATTCAGCGTGCTGTCGGTACCGCACCCTCAACGCGGAGATGCGCCGAAGTCATCCCCGCCCACTGTCGCCCCACCGTAGCATTCCGACACCATCCGAGCAGCACAGCCAAGACAGCAGCCAAGTAAACGGCAGAAAGGCCCTGCTCCCGTGCGGTACGGAGCCCGAGTACGGCACCGTACACCTTCCGGCGCTGCGCCACCACCTCAGACGACCCTGGACTCGTACGTGATCGCCTATGCTATAGCTCGCACCACATGCCCAGGTGCCGAAGCTTTCCCAACATGGCGCCAGTTGGCACGCCAGAGTGCTCGGCCGTGGCTGATCAAGCATTCTCGAACCTCCGAGTTGGACGCCGGGATCGCCCCCGAACAGAGAGCCGGTTCCGACGGACAACCTCGGCCAGACGTGCTGGACCGGGCCTGGACTTTAGCCTGAGGCTGGCGAAAATCCAAGCACGGGACTCCCTCGTGGTCTGAAGGCGGAATCTCGGCCTCACGCCCGGCTTCTCGCTCATCAAGCATCGCCGCATTGTATGAGATTTCATCTCCATGCTCCGCAGTCCGTGCTTCCCGGCCCTGCCTCGAGTCATTCTGCTTGCAATTTTTCCCGTGAGGCCGTGTCGGCGGGTGGCCCTGCGGCCGGCGCCGTGAACGCAGCGGCGAGGAACTCGGCGAAATCGGTCCACAGGGTGCTGCCATGCGGGTACCGACACCAACCTCCAAGACCAGTGGGAAATAGCGCCGGCACTACCAAGCCCACGCGAGCGGGAACCACTCCAGTTTTTACAATGGGGATTGGAGAAATGCAAATAGGAAAATACGACAATTTTGGTAATTAATCTCGCGCTCAAATACTTAATAATTGCACGATAATGCCGAAATAATCCCATGCCATGCTTAATCGGGATCGAAGCCAATTGCCAGGCGCTCGAGCCAGCAGGCCGCTGTCGTTGGAACTGTGGATGGTGATCGGCCTGCCGTACTGTTGATCCGGGACAACGCCCCCACGACGACGAACGGCTGCTCTGTCCAAGGCTTCCTTTTCTCCCAGGCCCATTGTACTGCAATTTCCCTTCGGAAGTAAACGCAGCAAGACGCACCTTAGCCGGACCGCGCTTGCCAAGCCGTTACCTTCGTATTACGGTTACCAGAACGCGGAGTAACATAACACCAGACATAAGGAATCCTGAGTACTTATACATATCAAGGGCTATGCCTGACATGAACCATCTCCCCGTGGGACCATGGTGACCCCACTAAATGACTTTCAAGGCGGTGACAGTGTATGCCATCCCTCGATCTGGGGCACTGGAGAGCCATGTCGTTGCTGCTACAGAGCCAAGTGTCTTCATGTTCGCGGCGAAGACAAGCAACCTTGCCTCGCGAGGAAACAGCACAGTCGATGGTCGAGGCAGTGAACAGGGCACCAAGATGACAATACATTGTAAAGCCTGCTACTCGAGGCTTCTACCGCTTTCTTGCTGGAAACATGAAGGCAACGTGCTCGGTTGTCGACCAAGATAAGTGCTAGCCTGCTATGTTGTTCGAGAGTGAGCGTATCTACGACTCTCGGAAAACAGGGCATGCTCGCCAGCTGCAGTTGGATGATTTTGATGACGCCCAAGGGTAAGGCAACCTTGCAACCGAGGACAAGTGCCATGAATTCACGGCCGTTATTGATCAGAGATGGTCGAGGCACCCTGTCCTCAGGGGAATTCTAATGCTCGCATGTTGCTTTCGCCCTGCTTGTCCCGGCGACGACACCATGCCAGCACCTTGGCGACGAAGTAGTGCCGTTCAGGCAGCATCGTCAGCCTCAAGATGGCTTGGCCAACGAGACTGTCAAGGAGACTAAAGGGGGTGTCGCCATCTATCAGTGCGCCTTCGTGCGAGGCAGGTCTCACCATCCACGTTCCTGAAAGTGCACCTCTACAGGGACACGCAGCATGGCAGCTGCTTGAGCGAGGTCATGCCTCGCGGCGGCTGAGGTATCACGCAAACCACTCGCCACATGGGACCATTGCCGCGGCCAGCGCACGACTTTGTCTGGATTTGACGAACGAGTCAATATGAAGGCAATGACGCAGACTCCAGTTTGAGCCCTACGGCTGAACCCACCGGGATTGGTCGATACGCTGAGCAATAGGGAGCAGAGCGACATCGGAGCCGCGAGACTGTTCAAGTGATCACCTACGTGGCAGCGTTCGCGACGGGTGAGGCGAGGCTGATGCGTGATGTTTCATCCATTAGGCGCCGTCAGCACCCAATCTTCTCCCACACGCATCTTGCGAGTCCTTCCTCCAGGCTGACTTGGAGGGGCTGTGAGCTGCAATCATCACACGGGGCCAAATGTCGATGGCCCCCAAGAGGACCTCAAACCAAGACGGCCAGCTGTTGGTGGCCATTTCGTATGCAGTTTGCGGTGCTTTGCTTGATCTTTTACCGATGCTGCTGCCGAAGCCCCGCCACCCTTGCCTGTTCGTCGTCAGATGACGGGCCAGCTGGAGAGCAAGGGTCGTCGGGTGGCATCTCAGCCATAGCAATAGCCAGGGCATATTCAAGCCACTTCCTCGGCAGGTCGTGGCTTTATCGCGACATCAGCGACATGCGACGTGCCATCGACCTGAGGCCGTATTGCCGCGCGCAGGCCCCGATGCCGCGTAGCTTAGCCTTGCGGGCGAGACAGGGAGAATATCCCTCACGAGCCAGGTGGCTCCTCCCAAGGGCGGCATTTGCTTCCGTCCTAGTTCTGAGGCAGTGACTTGGCGGTGTCGCGGCCAGAGACGACGTCAGTTGACAAGCCGTAATGAGTAACACAGCAGGCTGGCCCCCCATCCCATCACCAGGGGCGGGGCTGGGGATTAAGCGAAGATGGCGCTGGCCGCGGGCCGCTTCCGTTGGCGATGCCGCCGCATCCTTGTGGTTGGCAACCTTCCAGACATGGCTGGCTTGTTTGTTGGCGCATCCCGCGCTGGCGTCTGTCTGGTAGGCGGCTATCACGCAAGCATCCCATAGTCCGGGCATGATCCGCACAAGAAATGATGGCCGCGGCAGCAGTAGCCGGCTCGGCGTGGGGGCCAGCGAAGAGCAAACCAAGGGTACAAGGCATACGGGTAGTCGCTCACGTCTTCAGATGAATAGGATTGGACAGTCCGTAAAGTAATCCTCTGCGTCAATCAACTTTCTCGACCGACAGGGTATCAAGTTCGGTCAACAATGTGTCCGGCCTGCCGATCCCATTTGATTTCAGCCCTGGACCAGCCAATAACGACTCAACTATAGGCCATGGCACCCCCAAGACGAGTTGCCGTTCAGCATATGCCAGGAAAGCATTGATAGCACGCAATGAGGCTGAAATTTCAATAACTAGGCTGGAAATACCCTGTCCACAAGGACCCTGGAATGGCAACCCGATGGTCCGGGCTATGCTCGTACAGACAATTCGGTGCCTACGAAAAGAACCGAGTACCACTCATACGGTGCCGAGATTGCCTTTACAGGTTCCCGGGCGTTGTTGGGATCACGCGGGATACCGCTTGCGGCGGCTGATGTGTCCGACGAGATGTGATGAGGAGACCGGAAGTTGTCCTTGGCGGGATGATAATCTGTGGATCGTCGTAGCAAGCAGTTGAATTGGCCACCGCTCTTTCGTACTCCGCGGTTTGATTTCGTGTCTCACACCCCAACGTAGGCTTGGTGCAGAGAAGTCGTCGAGTGCCTGCATGACGCCTCGTACCCGACTGATGGGAACAAGGGCATGGGCCAGAACAGGGGGGAGAGGCGACGACACACGTGAAATATTCTCGCAAATCATGATTAAATCTACTCGAATGTTCAATTCACATTAATTATTTATTTGATATTTTATTTTCGGGCTCAAACGGCAAATCGGTGTACATGTATCCGTCGGACATCGCCCGAGGCCTCGCCACATCCCATCAGCTCCACCAAATACATTACCAACACGAGCCTCGTGCAACTCTCAGGGTCTACGTGACAAGCTTGAAGGGCCAAATGGGGGAGGACAAGCCGGGACATGGCTTTCGGGGCGAGTGACGCTTCGTCGATGAAAGAGGCCGCCAGTCTCCGCGCGAAGCTTCGCGGAGAGTTTCCCTGGCCAATGGACTGGAACGTTGGCGCCGTCTATAACGCGGCTCACATCTTCATGGGCTCACAGAGGATGATATTGTGATCTTGGTAGTCTGCTGCTGTAATCTCTGTTGGTAGATGCCAGAGCAAGTCAGCCTTTGCCATGGATGCTTGATGATGGAGTAAGCCGGATGGTGCCTCAGCATCCCAACGAACTGCAGCTCCCGTGTATCCCTCCCCCGTAGCATCCGTTTGCAGCGAATGCTGCCTCTACCGCAGGAGAACGACTTCACAAGGCGAACTTTTCTCTGTCTATATTATGTCCCGTAGTTTCGTCCTGGGTCAATACCCAAAATTATTCACGCCAAACTTCGCCCTCGCAGATTTCGGTAGCACTCACAAGCACCAAGTGTATGTAGGCAGTCCCGCGATCAACAGAGACCTCATGGTAACATAGCTGCTGGTCTCCATCGGAAAGCGTACTCCCGTGTCCGTTCAGTGCCTCTCCTCGCCACGATTTACCGCTCATTGGAGAACGATGAACGGGATGGGACGCACATGGCAATGCAACCCGGTGTACAAGGGATTTCCGATCAGAGGGGTTTTTCGCGGCCGACGGCAAATCGTGAGCTAGAAGTCGAGTTGCACGGACGGACCGAGACGCAAGGTCACGTTTGCCTTCACCAGGCAGACGCGGCTTGCCTGAGCCACGCTCGTGCGACAATGGGCCGCCCCGAGGCCTCATAGTGCGGTCCGGCGTGACCTGCGGGTGCGGCCTGCGGACGCGACTTGTCTGTTTGTGCGAAGCACAAACAGACAGATGTCTTGAAGCCACTCGAGGAGATTAATTGATCTTCGTCTGGAGCGAAACTCGCGGACAGCAACTGCTGCCGATGCAGTACGTCGCGGGCGTGTCCTGGCAAGACACTCGGCGGTTAGACTTTCTCTACTTTTGTCAAAGGGCTAAAAGCAGGACAGCAAGCCGTGTATAATGCCACAGGTCTCCTTGAAGTTGGTTCGTGAGGCGACGCGGTAACTTGAACTAATGCCTTGCCCTTTGCTAGCACCATCGGCGTCCATGAAGGCCAATCCTTGCGACCGCAACAGCGATGGGTGAGTGAACGCGGACACCCAATCCCGAACTTGGAAGGTATTTTGCGTGTCTCATTATTATATGACCTGATAAGTTTCTATGCTCTTGTCTATCCCCTTGAAGTTCTCTCGGGTGTTCTTGACGAGAGAGGGGCGATGCTTCCCGTCGTCTCGCTCCAATTCTTGTCGAGCTTATTTGAACATCGTCTGTGGGAGCGCCCAGATTCAACCCCTCTTGCTTTACTAGAAGCTTTTGCAGAGTTCAAAGGAGTCATCACAGATTGTTCCAATCCGACAGTCGAGTGATGTACTTAATGTACTGTGTGTGTACCAGTTGCCGTCGGGCGTATTAGTCTGCTTTGGGGACTGCATCTGATTCCGAGAATAGCTCTGCGTATGTGCCTTAACACGTAAATGATCTACCTTCCAATTTGGCTTCACCAGCCAATGGACGTCACAGATTTGGCGTCTCGTGTAGGGCGGTCTTGGATACGCAGCTGAGCCCTGCCCCTACCCTACACTCCTACTCTCGATGTACACAAACGTGTATATGTCTCGCCCACTGTTCAACAGACCATGCCAACGCATTGTGCCAACACATCTGACATCAGATATCAGGGCCATCGGAGCCGGAGGTCTGCTAGGGCTGCCGCCGCAACGCTTCGCGGTGTTTGAGTCTTAGGATAGCTGCATGGTAACAACGCATGCTTAGGAACAAAGTTCTCTTACGTGGGCGTGTACTCATAACCATCACGAGGATGGAAGTCCAAGCTTCTATGGAACGAGGGGCTATCATCTATTTCGGCTTCAATTGCGCCTCAATGGCGGTGTGAAGGGGGAGTGTCTGAACGCCCAAGGACTGGAGTCTTGGCCCAGCTGCACCGACGCCACGTGAAGCCCGAAGCGACGGCCCTCCATCCGAACCCTGAGCGCGGATGGCTTACGAGAGAAACACGGCGCCGTGTGATGGAGATTGGGGGCTGCAGACAACAAGATCGCGGTCACGAGGTGGTGGTGTTTGGAACAGCGCATGTGGGATGGCGCAACAGAGCGGCAGGCATGCAGCCAAAAGGTCTCAGAGGCGTCACTGTACGCTGCGCCAAGGCAGCCTCGTGTCCAAACATGGCCGTCTGAATTGAAGAATATGTCTCTAAATGGCGGCTTGCACGTTTGACGGTCGCATCCTGCTGGCTTACACGCCGTCGGATCGTCGACGAAACCTCAGAACGACCATCAGTCGACGTCTCGCCACCTAATCGGGAGGAATGGGCTTACTGCACTGAGACAGACGTACAGACCTCATTGGTTATCAGCTAGGCAGAAAGATTACCCGTGGCCAAGAGACTTGAAGATGGTGCCCGGCCACCGTGCGCCCGGGTTTTCCAGAAGAGCTACGTATGATGACGCGGCGTACTTTGAGCCTTATTCCCACGTGGAGATGATCAGCATGGTAAGATGTCTGGCATATGACCTCTTTCTTCGGGAATATTACCGCATGAGAGGTCCTTTTGCTTGCAGCGGGCGCTGGGGCGTCGCTGTTGAGGTTCCATCTGCAAGTCGCTTTAATTCGTTGGGCTCAGCTAAGATGGGATACTGAAACGGTATGCAGAGGTATTTCCTTGCCAAGTGACGTCGCCGAGAATGGAATATTACGGCGAATTTAATATTATATTGATAAAATATTATTATTATGAGGATTGGCTATTTCATTTTGGCTGACATCAGGACGGAATGCCCCATTCTCGTCGCCACAGAGCAAGTACAGAAACGTCAGAATTCTCAGTTTCGAGGTGCGATCCATGCAGAACACTAGTGACACATTACCAACAGCAAGCAGAACGGCTTGCATTGTAAAAGCCCAATTGAGGTGTTGTGGAACTCAATCTTCAGTGCTCCGGACTTACTGCTGTTGGGAGTCCGATGCCAGGGCCTCTCGGCGCAGTCTTGACAGCTGTTCGAACCACGATGAGCGATACAAGCAGTAAGTGGCCTGTAATTGCCTTCCAAAAAGTGGAAGACGTTAGCTGTCATAGGTAGAAACTACGTACACTTGAGTCTCACTACTGAACCGACTATCATAATCCGTGCCGATACTTTCCTAGCTGGCACGGATGAGCAGAGTAGCAATAGCTCGTCTCTCGACAACTCAGTAAGCAAGGGTTGGGAAATGAAGCGCACAATAAGGGGCCAGCCCTGGTACTCTGCCAATTGAATCGCCGGGCGCAGAGTACTCGTTAGGCTTGAACAGGAAGAATCAGGATCTTAACGGAGTTAATGCCTGAAGCTGATAATGCGGCCCTACCGACTTCAGTGATACCATTTCAAACGTCTCTAAAAACAAGTCAGGAGGCGGACGGACTTAACGGACAGTTACCGCGTTTTCGCGATAGAAGTCATGTGCCGCTACAATGCAAAATCCATCCAGCTCGTTACGCCGAATCAAAAGTGGAACGGCAACCCTCTAAATATGGGAATGACAATACATCAGTCCTCGGATGATGGTCGCGGCTCTCATCCTGGCCTGCTCGGAGCTCAAGAGCCGCTTCAATCTTCGTGTAATACCGTTCGAGATCTGAGGCGCTCCCTCAAGCTAAATGAAGTGCTCTCTTCTCAGCGGCCGTTGCCGAAAGTATAAGCCGCGAGCAACCTTGGGGATCCTTGACGCGAGCGAACCCCTGGCCAACATGCAGGTCGTCTACTGCCGGCGGACCTTCCTGACCAAGACACCTCAGCCGTTGGTGCCAGCTCGTTGCCGTGCGGTCAATCTTGATGAGAGCGTCGATGAGCTCGGCGTCTTCTCCGTCCCTGAAAGGAGAATTTGGCGGATGGCAATACACGTGGTACGCGCCCTTCATGAGCTCAGGGTCTTCCTTGACATCCATCATGTGCAGCAGCTGCTCCATAAAGGGCGTTACAAAGAACGCAACCAGCTCGGTGCACTCTTGTGACGAGAGCGTGCAGTCCAGCCACATGACGGCGGCATGTCCCGCATATTCTATCGGCGCAAGAGTGATTTACAGACTTCATCTGTACTTCAGCGGCAGAGTCTAGCGCGCGAACGGTACGCATAAGTCGATAGAGTGGGTGGATCGGTCAGTATAGCAGAAGGAGTTTAGACTGGGCTGGCTGGGGCTGGAATTGAGTCAAAAGGGCTCCAGGAAGCTTCATATTTAATCCCATTGTCCCTTCCCCCTGCCCATTTACGAAACGATAGGCGGCAAGGTGGCCATTGAAGCAACTAAGTTAACCGGCCCACGAGTCTCGTCGAATCCGGAGGCGGGGCACTACCGATTGGGGCATCGCAAACATGTTCCCCCCTTTCATCCTTGTGCCCTTGGGAGGCGCTCCTTGCCAACGTTGATGAAATTGGCCCGGCAGGCTAACAATCGACCCCGAGCCCCATACACAGCAATTCCAGGACGCGTCGGCCTCGTCTCACTGGTGGGATGAGGATAATGTACGTCGGACTCGGCCAAGGCTCACATTGCTGTCAGCCTTTGCACTTGTCAATCAACGCCTTGAGAGATAGGGAAAACTGAGGCGAACGACATAATGACAATTTCGGTATCGACTGCGAGATCCATCAGAAGCCACAACTTATCGAATGGCCAGATTGTTTCCGAGCTCCGAATGGCACGTTGTTCATACCCCTGTCTGTCAAGCCAGGGAGAGATCCATGGCTCAAGCACGCTGGCTGCAGCTAGTCGATAACCAGGGGGGCGACGCTTTGGACGGCACGGGTGACAGCGCCCGAACCGTCCAAAGATCCGGAATCAAATGAGGAATTAGCGGATCCGCGCCGGCGGCACAGAGGCAAAGAGTCTTTCGAGCCGCGGCACGACGAAGCCGCTGCGGGAGCGATAACGGCTCTCCACACGGGATCACAATTATTTCCCCGGGACGAGGCGGCGGAGCCATCGGGGTCCCCACAGCACATGTGATAAGACGGCCGAGGCGATGAAAAGGACCACGGCGGCGCATGCGTTTCTGACGATTTCTCGGTTCGCGAGCGTCAAACTCGGCCAGCTATCGCAGATAACCGAAGCGAGGGGTTTGCTGTGGAGATTCAATGTCTTTGATCGTCACATGCTCTTACTCTTCGCCTCGGGGAGAGCATGCAAGACATTTCCGGTTGGAATGCTCCCCCTCGGCATCCCGCAGTGCGTCGAACCTCTTTGGTTCGAGAGCCTTAGTGGTGGTCTTGGCCGGTCCCGGACTGCCTCGCGTCGAGAGGAAGCGCCGCAGGTGCGGTGGTGCAGGGTTGGGTTTGGACGGGCGGACTGCCCTCTTTGCAATGCCGGCCGGGGCTGGAAATCTCCGACCGCCCTCGAACCTGCGGCCGGCCGGTGGATCTGTAAGCTCCGCGTCCGGGAGCTCGAACGGCGGCCGATGCTCTGTGCGTCCTGACAGGCGTGTGCGGCATCAGGACGGACCGGCCAGGGTGACGCGGGTAGCCAAGAAGTGTCACGGGCGATGTCAAATCCACAACCTTGGCACGACAGGCTCAAGAGGCAGACTCGGTGCGGTCTGTAGAGGCCACGCAGCGCAACCCTTGGCGAGTGCACAGTTCCCCAACATCTGGTCCCGTTGGCGGGAGCGGGTGATGTTGGCCGTAAGGTTGGTGCAGCCCGCGTCCAAGGTCCTCGGCGAAGGTGTGGCGTCTCGGCTACGAGCGTCTAAGTTGGGATAAAGCCGCGGCTCCATCGACGGCCAAGACAGCCTCTGATTTTGCATCTGGCTCCAGTCACGCTAAGGGTACCCGTATTCCCGGGGTCATTGCATGGCGCATGGCAGATATGTTTGTTACTGTGGCTGAGGCATGTTCTCGTTCGTCCGTACTCCGTACTCGTATCGCTCATGCGTCGCCTACTGATGCGACAGGCTGCCACCGTCGGCGCTTAGGCAGCATCCGCGTCGACGACAACCCTCAACCCAGCCGAAGCTCCCGTGGGGACAGATGCGATGGGGCAGCCCGAAGTCGTCATAGGTGTGGGTTTGTTGGGAGAGGGGAAGATGGTGGGTGTGGCGCCGGGCCACGGCCAATGCGGAGGCCGCGTCTCGACAGGGGCAAGGTGCCAGAGGCCAGGTGTTTTCCTGTCTTGGCCGCAGTCTTGGACGAATCGCAGCAACCGACGTTCCTGGAGCTTGGACGACGATGGAGGACGGCATCGTGGCTCTCGCCTCGAGCTGCAGCCTCGGAGCGCCCCTTGCACGGCGTCGATGGATGCAAGGCTCGGCGTGCACCGTTCCCGTCGGGCTGGAGCTTCGGGTCGTCAAAATGCCTCGGATGGCGGCCATTAGCGCTGGCCATGTGCGACACGACCCGTCGTCGATGATTTTTTTTGCGTTGGTGGGGAGAGCAGGGTGCGATGCGACCGTGTGAAATGACCCGGCGCTGCTTTGCTGCAGGGGCTCCGCAGCGCTGTGGCTCACTGGAGCACTGCAACAGGGCCGCCCCAACCCCAGACGGCAGCATGGATGGGGTGGGATTGGGTGCCTTGGCCAGCTGTGGCCGCCCCACCCGGAGCTCCAAGGTTGGCTGCTGCGTCAGTGCATTGCAGCGTGCAGCAAGCCAACCTCCCGTCCCGGTCTATCTCGTCTCCGCGCTCCTCCTCTTCCGCCACATCTCATCTCGCCGCCGCGTCTCTTGAGCTTGAAAACCCTCGGCTCCCCGTCGCCGCACCGCATCGCCACGCGTCAAGTCTCCCTCTTCTCTCCCCCACCCGTCTCCCTCGCACCTCCAGCCCGCGTAGCGGCCGTCCCATCGCCATCATGGACTACACGACGGGCATCATGCCCCTTACCCAGGTGCACCGGCCGCCCTTCACCATCGAGGCTCCTGGCTACGACAAGGTCCCGGGCGAGACGATCCCGCGTCGCCATCCGCGAGCCAAGGATGGCCTCCTCGACCGGCCCGCCGACGATGTCCACACAGTCTTCGACATTGTCCGCCGCAGCGCCCGCGTCTACCCCAACCACCAAGCCGTTGGCTCGCGCAAGCTCATCAAGCTACACAAGGACCTGAAGAAGATCAAGAAGAACGTCGACGGCGAGATCCGGGAGGTCGAGAAGGAGTGGCAGTTTTTCGAGCTCTCCCCGTACTCCTTCCTGACCTACAAGGAGTACGAGACGCTAGTCCTCCAGCTTGGCTCGGGCCTTCGCAAGATCGGCCTGACCCCAGAGCACAAGCTTCACATCTTCGCCGCCACCAGGTAAGCCGCTTTGCGCTCTCTGACCCTGCGCGTCGAAACTGACTGGTCGCGCGCTTCTCAGCGTAAACTGGATCTCCATGTCCCACGCCTGCGCCTCCCAATCCGTCTCCATCGTCACAGCCTATGATACCCTCGGTGAGAGCGGCGTCGAGCACACTCTCGTTCAGGCCAAGTGCAGCGCCATGTTCACCGACCCGCACCTACTTAAGACGGCCGCCGGCCCCATCAGGAAGTCCAGTGTGAAGACCGTCATCGTCAATGACGCTGGCATGTTTGGTACCGGTGGAGAGGTTGAAGAGTTCCGCAAGGCCAATCCCGACCTCCAGGTCCTGACTTACGAAGAGGTGCGCAAGCTCGGCGAGGACAACATGGTTGAGGCCAACCCGGCCAAGGCCACCGACATCTACTGCATCATGTACACATCCGGCTCCACTGGAACCCCCAAAGGAGCCTGCATCACGCACGAGGCGCTGGTTGCATCAGGTGCGAGGCCCTTGCTAAGCTACCTGGCAATATGCTGACTCGATGACAACAGTGACGGGTCTCTACACTTGCGTTGAAGAATGCGTGAGCGACAAGGAATGCGTGCTAGCCTATCTGCCCCTCGCCCACATCTTGGAGATGGCCCTTGAGAACCTGGTGCTGTTCATCGGCGGCACCTTGGGCTACGGAAACCCTCGTACTCTGGCGGATTCGTCCGTCAAGAACTGCGCTGGCGATATGCGAGAGCTGCGGCCCACCGTCATGGTCGGCGTCCCGCAGATCTGGGAGACGGTCAAGAAGGGCGTCATGGCCAAGCTCGAGCAGTCCAGCCCCATCCTCAGGTCGCTGTTCTGGGGAGCGTTCGGCTACAAGGGTTTCATGACTAGGAACAAGCTTCCCCTGGCCAGCATCTTTGATTCCATCGTCTTCTCCAAGGTTCGAGAGATGACTGGTGGTCGGCTTCGTTTCACCATGAACGGCGCCAGCGGCATTTCCGAAGGCACCAAGAAATTCGTGTCCGTTGTCCTGGCTCCGATGCTGGCGGGTTACGGCCTGACGGAGACGTGCGCCTGCGGATCCTTGGGTAACCCGCTTGAATACTCGGCAAACTCCATCGGGCCCATTCCCGCCGCCGTCGATTGCAAGCTGGTCTCGATACCGGACCTGGGATACTCCACCGACGCCAAAGTCCCTCAGGGTGAGATCTGGTTCAAGGGCAAGCCTATCATGAAGGAGTATTACGACAATCCCGAAGAGACGGCAAAGGTCCTCACCTCTGACGGATGGTTCAAGACTGGCGATGTCGGCGAATTCGACGCTGACGGTCACCTGCGAGTCATTGATCGGGTCAAAAACCTCGTCAAGATGCAGGGCGGCGAGTACATTGCCCTGGAGAAGTTGGAGTCGGTCTACCGTGGTGCTCAAACGGTACTTAACGTCATGGTCTACGCTGATTCCGAGCACTCTCGACCTATCGCAGTCATTGCACCCGTCGAAAAGGTCCTCGCCGAGAAGGCCAAGGATCTCGGCGTCGACGAGCACAGCATGCACCACGACTCCAAGGTACGCAGTGCTGTACTCAAAGAACTTCAAGTCGCCGCCAGGCATGCCGGCTTGTCGGGTATGGAGACTGTTGCTGGAGTCGTCATCACAGATGAGGAGTGGACTCCTGATAGCGTAAGTTGGCTCAGTATACCGCGTGGGTCGACAATTTCAACTAACAAACCACTTTAGGGTCTCGTTACTGCTACGCAGAAGCTGAACCGCAAGGCAATTTGCCAGAGATTCCAAAAGGATATTGAAGCGTGCCTCAAGAACGTTTCTTGAGCTCAAAACGACTGATGCGGGTTGATGGAACACGGGGCAAGGGTTGGAGTTGTGTGCATCCGCAATGACACGAGTAGTGACGATACCGCCGTTTTACATGTATTTTATACCAGAGTACCACGTCTTGACCTGTCTGTAATGTAACTCAAAGGCGTTGGCTCAATGAGCATTGGTGAAGCTGACTGGTGTTCTTTTTGATCGTTTGCACGACCCGTCTGGAGCCTGGCTCGGACACCACAAACGCGGGTGAGCAAACAACTTCCGCTCCTCCAGTGAATATCGACTGCATCGAAGACGACTGAGTTAACGGCACGCCTCGCAACTCCCTTTCCTTTCAGCACACATCTCCTTCTTTCGTCTCTGACCTTAGATGCCACTTTCCCTCATAACGAGCCCTCTGAATTGCCAAAGGAAACTTACACGATGGACCCCGCAAATACAAACCGGCCGCCGAACGAGGAGGAAAGTGGGCAGCTCGAGGACGGCCACGACCACGACCCTCGACCTCGAGGTCGCTGGTGCACTCACTGCCTGATATACAAGCGTGACGAAGAGTTCATCGGCAAAAGGGACGTGACAAAGCGCACGCAAAAGTGCCGTGACTGTCGCGAGGAGCAGGCTCGCTTGGTATGTTCCCATCTCGCGGACTAGGAGGCAAGCCAGCCCTGATGGCTATCCAGGCCCGGAGGAGGCCCCGCTGGACCGTCGGGACGCTTCGCGAGGCGTCGTCTGCGAGTCTTCATCGTCGCACGGAGGAGACGCGACCGCCTGCGGAGGTAGTTCGAAGTTCGCCGTTGCGAAGATTGGCTCCACGCCCGCCGGGGCTGTCTCATGCGTATCAGTACGTTGAAAACATACAGGTGCCGCAAGTTTTTGAGAAAGCCTTGGACGGATCGCCACAACCTCACGCGCAGGTACCTGGGCCCGCTTCAGAGTCTCCCGAGGAGACACGTTCAGATCTGCTGTTGGGAAAACTGAGCCCCAACTCAGAACAATTCGATCAGGAGCACACTGACAGTAGGCGTATGCAACAACGTGAGGAGCCATCCTTGGGGCTGACATTTGGGGCGTTGTCTCATGCGAAGCCAGATTAGCCAACTCGCAATCTCTACCATCTCGTGACAAATGAGAAGGGCATCGATGGGACTATTTTGAACCGACGAGGGACGGAACGTCGCCATTCGGCACTTATACCACCGAAAATGGATGAAGACTTGCTGCCAGCAATCATGAGATGGCCTGTATTCAACAGATGTCACGGCTCTATACCTATATCGAGGGACGTCGCCTAGATGTCCGTAACTAGCTACCCATTCTCCAATTCACCTCCAGGAACCAAAACTTATACTCCGCTGCCATGCTTACGAACCCGAATGCCGCTTGCTTGGGGAGAAACAAAAACGATGACAACCTGTGCTTCGCCGGCAGCGCGGCAGAAGCAAGGAACACCCTCAAACCTAGTCAGGCGGTAGGGTACAAAAGACGCCTCTCGCTTCAAAGCCGCCGCTCATATTCCTCGTTCAAATTCCAGTCATCCCTGCGGCCCTTCTCTTCAAAATCAATCATCCCTCTTTCCTCCGGAAGAACACCAGGTACGGCACCTGGTCCGTTTCGGAACGGAACACCTCCCGCTGGATGTCCTCGCTGTCGCCACTGCCGATGCGCACTTTTCTAATCCTCGAGTCGTTGCAGTGGTACCATGCATACGGGTCGTGGGTGCTTGAGTCCCGCACGTAGGCGTAGTAGTGCCCAGCGTTGATGCTGTGACCCTTGTGCATGATGACGGCGTAGCACTCATACCGGAAAGATTCACCGAAGGCCTTGTCAGCAGCGCCTGGGTATCGCTCGGTTGAGCTGAGGCAGAAAGGGGAGAAGTCGAAGTCGTTGAAGTCCCAGGAAATAGCCGCGTTTGACTTCGAGACTACACCTCTCTGTTTGTCATAATTGAATCGCCGGAAGCCAATGCACAACAGAGGTGGCATTCGAGCCAATAGTGTCGACTGCATCGCTCTCTGCCTCCCTTTGCAGCTGTCGCATGCAAAATCCTCCAAGACACTGCCCGCAGCGTCTTTCCCAAGGGCCTCCGACAGAGACATGTCCCGGCCAGGGCCGACGCTGACCGGGAACCAGGTGAAGGGTGAAAACGTGTGGGTGCTCGTGTTGCAGTGCATGCACTTGACGGTGGATAAATCGAGACCACGCCAGTAACGGTCGATGATGGACTGGTTGAACTCCGTGTGGTTTCGCCAATACTCCATGGCAGCCTGTGTCAATGGTCTGTTCTTTGTCATGGGCTGCTTAACTGAACCAGCCTGGTCGCGACGAGGATTTGTCTCGTCATGGAGCTGCTCTGTGACGAATGACATGAATTCTTGCGCATCCTGCTGGTCCGGACCACCAAATTGCGACGATGCGTCGCTGGACCTGCAGAGGTGCCGAGAGTATTCCTATATGTTGCCATGAGCGTTGCTGGCCATCAAATCTGTGTAGGGCGCAGCTTACCATGAGGGTCTGGGCTTTCATAGTCTCAAACTTGCCCGTGCTCATCCAGTGGAAGAGGTTTGATATGATCCGAATCATGAGTTGCGGGGGATCAATCTTCTCCTCAAACTTCCGAGGAACCTTGTACTTGTTCATCCACTCGGAATCTGCCAACTCTCTTCCGAACTCCGGAGACGCGAGGAGTGACTGAAGCGTGCTGTTCGCGTAGCACCAATTTCGAGGGTTGTTCAGCCCTGTAAACATCCTTGACACGCCTCCAGGAATTTGTTCGACGGCCTTCTTGCTGCGGCCTGCTGTCCTCTGAACGGACGCGCCGGACTCGCTGTAAGTCTCTTCGGCATCATCTGCTTGGGTCAGGCCACTGTGACTGGGCCTCTGCACAGCAGCTCGGGGCCGCGCCGGCGGTGCCGGAAGGTGAGTTGGAGAATCAAACTTGTGCGTGAGGACATGCCGGTGCCTCTGGTCAGGTACTGCAGGTGAAGTCATGGACTGCTGCTTCGTAGGCACCGGGGGGAATCTTAGGAATTCCTCGCCGGTGCGAGGGAAACTGGGTCGAGTGGCAGTCTGCTGGGCATCCTTTTCCAATGTGCTCTGCCATGCCTTCACGTCAGCGGGCTGCAAAGAGGTCACAATGTACTTCGACCCTTTCCGCTGTATCAGGCCATGCCGCCTCTTGGCTCGATCAGAGTTGGCGGTGTGGGTAGCCGTCGACTGCAAGGCACGGGGTCCCATGAGATCGACCCATGCATCCAATCCGCCCAGTAAAATCTTGGGGGTTCGCTTGAGTTCTCGGCCATAGTTGAGGTGCACCAAGGCACGGTGCAACGATACCACCACCATCTGGTCGGAGTTTTTCGGTGACTCGGTGATCCGCTCTGAGCATTGGTCGTAAAATACTACCAGGTCATACCTGTCGCGCTTCTCGAACAGTGGTAGTTCTTGGTGCGGGGAAAGAACCATGCTCTCCGATATCTCCTCTGACGAAATGCTGTCCCTAAGAAGAATGCTCGGCTCGATGCAAATGATGGATAACGACATGATGTGGCCTTCGTCAAAATCTTCGCGAGATCTGATATCGATGAGCAGGATGGATCCCTTCCCTTTCATAGCTTCGTACAGCTGCTCGGGTGTAATACTGTCCCCATCGGGGATCCTGATCTGCGTTCCACCTCCCGTGCCCGACTCGGGTTCTTCGGGCACGGGAGGTGGAACAGGCGGGAAATATTCGTTGCTGTGCTGATGTGACACGCTCGGCGTGCCGGACGTAGACGCAGACGAGCCAGTTCGAGAAAACAGTCCTCGCGGAGTGCTCGTTGGCAGCCTCGCAGCCTCCCCAGATACGCTACCTCGAGCAGGACTATAGATGGCGTCCGGGACCTTAGGCAGAGACGCTGCGGCATCGGTATTAATGTTGAGGCCTGGCACTCCAGTATGCATTTCCCGTGGGCCGAGTGGCTTCTGGGTCGGGATGGGGTACGTCTTGATGCGAGGATCTTGCCCCGGCGAGGCCTGCGGGCCCCGGAGGTTGGCAAATCGAGTCGCCAAGTCCAGCGTTGCATTGTTGGTCGACGCAGCACGCGCGTGGCCGTGCTGTATGGTTTTCCCGTGCAGAGACTGCGGTTTCGGGTGCACTGCTGGTTTAGTCTTTGCCGTGGAGCCGTTTACGGATGACTGGGCGTGGCCGTTGGCGGTAGGGGCTGTGTTTGGGAATGCTCTCGTGCCGTAGGCGGAAGAAGACGACTGCGGCCTGGCGTCATGGCCGTTCGTCATCGCGACTGTAGATGGCTCCGACCGTCTTGCCGTCGGCTGAACCCCAGACCTCTTATTGTCCTCGATGATGTCGTGTTTTATTATTTCGTAAATCTCGCTCTGTTGAGAGATTCGCTTTAGGAGCGCATTATGCGCCCTGCCAGTGTCTCCACGAGCGTTTCTGAGTGCCGGCCAGTCCTTGTGGCTTGTGATTACCTGAATGGCGATGACGGACGCCCTGATGTACTCCTTCAGGGCCAGTGCAGGTCTATTGAAATCACGACTCATCTCGGATTGTCGCAATGACGACTCTGCGATGTCCAACAGCCGCTTGATGGACTGGTTCGGGTCAATGTCTTTCGGTATGGCGAGCAAGTCCTCTATATGCGGAAGAGGTACCGCCGTCGGCCGAGAAGTGCCTCCATTCTTGCCGTCGTAGCCCGGCGGGAGGCTATACCTGGCGTTGGCGGCCATACCGTCGTGAACGACCGTGGTCGCTGCGAGACCCGGCGCCGCGCCGGAAGGCACCGCGGGAGCTATCGATGCAATGTATCGTCGTCAATGAGGCTCATGTCTCAACCAAGGATATCAGCAGCGCCTGATGTCGAGCAATGAGGAGAGGCGGCGCGCGGGGCAGTTTAGATGCGAGGATTGGACTCGAGCGACGACGGTAGGTTATCTTCTTTCCAGGGAGGTAAGGGAACGGAGTCGTGGCCGTCCGAGGGCGCGCGGAGCGGTTTGGGATGGGCAAGCCAGCGCTGGGCTCTGATCGTGTCAGGAGCGTCTTTGTTTCGAATGCTGGTGGCACTGCAAAGGGACAAAGATGTCTGTCGCCGCAGGTGCAGCTGTTGGTGTCGGCATCTGGCTTTGATGTTGGAGTTGATGCCGAGTCGGGGGTGCAGCGTCACTGGACTCTGTCCATGTGCCACGGCCGGGTACCTGCACACGCTGGAGCGCTACCCTTGTCGCCGCTCCATTTAGGCTCGTGCCTAGGTACTGTGTCGGGCAGCGTCAGTACCTGACCGCGCGCCACTGGACATGGCGGGGGCCACAGCGCGGTCGTCATCGCTGTCATGCCACGGAAGGCTGGGGGCGGGGACCAGGAGCCGTGCCCCAGAGGCCCTTCTGGCCACCAAAGCACTTGCGAGGCCACCAGCTACCAGCCACGCAACCCCTGCCGGGTCTGCTGCCTCGCTGTCTCCACTGCACTGACGCAACACCTCCAGCTACGCGTACGAAGCTGCGGCGACGCTTCCCTTACCTCATCAACTGCCAGCGAGCTTCCATCAACTCGCGATCGTCGCCGCGACAGCAACGCATCTTCTCGACCCGCCCTTGTTCGCCGCCTCCGAACCTGCACCTGAACTCGTTCAAGATCCTCCCATCGCGCAGCCGTCGACGTCGGCCTCTGCTTGTGATTGCGGACGCTGGCCCGTGCCGTCGTCGACCCCTACCCTCGCTTACCCGTCGCCGCCCGGCTTCCCCGCGACGCGTCCTCCAAGATGATGAGCTGGTGGTCGTCCTCGGCCAACTCGGCCCTGGACGAGCAGATCGAAAAGGCCACGAGCAGCAGCCTGTATGGATTACTTGCGTAGAGGCTTCCCTCGCGTGCCGATGGCTGACGTGGAATTAGAGAGGATATTGCCCTGAACCTCGAAATCTCCGATGTCATCAGATCCAAGACGGTGGCTCCCAAGGAGGCCATGCGATCTCTCAAGCGACGTATCGGCAACAAGAATCCCAACACACAGCTCAGCGCCTTGAACGTACGATGCTCTTCCTGCTGGCGCATCAAGTCGGACCATAGCGCTAACTTGACCGATGCAGCTTACTGATACGTGCGTCAAGAACGGCGGATCGCATTTCCTGGCTGAGATCGCCTCTCGCGAGTTCATGGACAACATGGTATCGCTCTTGCAAGCCGTTGGGCCTGTTGCGGTCAACGCCGAAGTGAGATCCAAGATTCTTGAGCTCATACAATCCTGGGCCGGTGCGACTGAGGGGAGGCACGATCTCTCGTACATCGGAGAGGTGTACAGGACATTGCAGCGAGAAGGCCACCATTTCCCGCCTCGAATTACGGTGGCAAGCAGCATGATCGACAGCAGCGCGGTAGGCAGCTATCCCACTAAGCCCCGCGCGCGGAACAGATCGCTAACGTGGCCGTGGTTTGTAGCCCCCGGAATGGGCGGACTCTGACGTGTGTATGCGCTGTCGCACCCCGTTTACCTTCACGAATCGAAAACACCACTGTCGAAACTGCGGCAACTGCTTCGACCAACAGTGCTCGAGCAAGACAGTTCCCTTGCCGCACCTGGGCATCCTCACACCTGTTCGGGTAGATGATGGGTGCTACGCCAAGATTACTGGCAAAGGCTACAAGGAACTCGGCCCCCCTTCGCTAGATCGATCTCCTACGTATCCCCACAAGTCCCGCAGCACGTCAGCTATGCAGCCTCGAAACGCGCGCGTCGACGATGGATTCGATGAAGATTTGAAAAAGGCGCTGGCCATGAGCTTGGAAGACGTCAAGAGCTCATCGCGCGGCGTTGCGGAGCCGGTAATGAATGGGACCAGGACAGGCGGCAACGCCACGGCGGTAAAGCAAGCGGAAGAGGAGGACGCCGACCTGAAGGCCGCCATCGAAGCGTCTTTAGCAGACATGGAGGAGCAAAAGAAGAAGCACGCCGCTGCGCTGAAGGAACAGACGTCCCATGCGTCAGCCAGCTCGACATCGGCCAATTTCGTCCTGCCCAAGAATGATTACGAGCTGACGCCTGTGGAGGCGGAGAACATCAATCTCTTCGCCACCTTGGTTGATCGTCTTCAGACGCAGCCACCTGGCACCATTTTGAGGGAACCTCAGATCCAGGAGCTTTACGACAGTATAGGGACGCTGCGCCCGAAACTGGCGAGGACATACGGAGAGACTATGAGCAAGCACGGTTAGGCGCTGCTGAATTCTTATCGTGACATCAAACGCTAATAGACATCTAGATACCCTGTTGGACCTCCACGCCAAGCTCTCAACCGTGGTTCGGTACTACGATCGCATGCTGGAAGAGCGGTTATCAAAGGCTTACAACCAGCAAAGTCTCGGTGGCTACAATCTTCCACCACCACGCCAGCCGTCCGGACCCTATCCCTCGATATCTGCACAGGCACACAGTAACGTTGGTAACGCCGAAAACTTCTACACTGGCCAGCAATCCGCCAACTTTCAGGTACACCCCAATCAACCTTACCAGCAGCCTTCCCAGCAGATCCCACAGCCTCAATTTGCCTACGGGTCAGGCCAGATGCAGCCACAACAGCAAGCGCAGAGGAGCGAATCATGGCATGCTGCAGCACCTTCGGCACCACAAGATCCGTATCAGCGGCAGTCCTCCGTTGAGGCATCGCAGACGCCTCAGCAATGGAATGTGTCCCCTTCGACAGACCGCCGTGGATCCTACTACTTCAACGCCCCCTCTGTTCAGGCCCCGTCGGGGCCCTCAGCACCGGCTCCTGCACCAGATACCAATGCGTCGCCTTATCCCAATCTTCAGCAGATGCAGTATCAGTCTGTGCCTGCGACGCCGTCAGAACCGACGCCGTTGCAAGCTCACGCCCAGCCTGTGCAGCCGTCACAACCTCCTCAACCCGCCCAACCGCCATCACATTTCCAGCAAGCTCCTCAGCCAACTCAACAGCAAGGCACTGCTCCTCAGCAGCAGCAACCGCCGTACTGGCAAGGGACCATGCCGCAGCAGTCGGTGCCTGAGCAAGTGCCTCAACAGCCGCAGGATGCATCGTGGGCGTACAGGGGGTATACTCAGCCCTCATTCCCTTCAGTGCCCCAAAACGATCCGATGAAGAAACCCGTGGCGGAAGAGGCTTTGATTGAGCTCTGAGTGCTCATTTTTGGTGGATTCGGCATTTTCGAGACGATGGCGTGTATTGTGTGTGCTATGTATTACCCCTAGCCGTTGAGAATGACGAGTCGTGCGTGAGAATACTCTGAGCTCACATGAGGATGGCGGGCTACTGCAATCTTTGATGATACCAAAGCGCATCCGTTGTGCGGTACGATTGTTTGGGTCGAAGAGTGGCCTCTGATGCCATGCCGGCTGCTGTTGGGCTTCGAGACGCAGACGGCCAGCGTGGGTTCGCCCTAGCTAGCATGGTGGCCTCTTTCAATGCACAAAACCACACATTCTTGGTTGAAGTCGTGATTGATCACGTAAGGGTTCTCCTGTGACAAATGCTGAATGTAAAGGCCCAGCCGGCTATTTGAAAGGCGTGGTCGCCAAGCCTGGAGCTGCGTCAGTGACGAATGCCCAGAAACGCGCAGCGCAGCCGCTTTCGCCCACGTCCTGCGGTGCATTAGAGCGTGGAGCCAATCCGCGCCGGGGAACGGGGCCACGATGACGGCGAAACGAGGAAAGTTCCTAGGAGGGCAGCTCCGCTCGGCCGTAACAGCGGGGCCGGAGCAGCGTGGTCCGGCGCCGCTTGAGTCATGATGGGCCGACCGGAGCGGAATCTCACGATGGCTGAGGTTGATAACCTGGGGTAGGGAGAAGTCGTCTTCGTCTTGGAAATCCTCTTTTCTACTTTGTCAAGCGTTCATTGCCGTGCCGGTCGAGCCTCAATTGATTTGACCTTTCTTCATTGACTAAGAACCGAAAGCGCTGCGATACAGGCGTCACTCACAGAAGCCGCATCCATGGCCCCCACAATCCACCTCGTCCGCCACGCGCAGGGCGTGCACAACCTCTCGCTCGAGAACGAAACCATCCAGGACCCGGAGCTGACGCCGCTCGGCGAGCAGCAATGCGCCTACCTGCGCGCGGCCTTCGCCGACCACGCGCGCGTCACGCACCTCGTCGCCTCGCCGCTGCGCCGCACCCTCAACACAGCCCTTAAGGCCTTCGGCACCCCGGCGCTGCTCCCCGTGACCGCCCTCGACGTCCTGCAGGAGGTGTCGGACGCGCCGTGCGACACGGGCTCCAGCCTGGAGCAGCTGAAAGCCGAGTTCGGCGACAAGGTCGACCTGGCGCGCGTCCGGCCCGAGTGGGTGGAAAAGGGCGAGGGCAGCGTCTTCGAGCCGACGCTCGAGGCTTTGACGGCGCGCGCGAAGGAGTCGAGGAGGGCGTTGAGGGACATAGCGGGCAGCGGTGACGATCACGTCGTCGTCGTTACTCACGGCGGCTTCCTGCACTTCCTGACCGACGACTGGCAGGGCATTCCCTCCACACGCAGTAAGGCCTATCCTCCCCCGATGAAGTTTCGCATCGCAGTCCTGTTTTGAAGCCCGCTGACAGCGAATGTCACAGCCACCGGCTGGGACAATTGCGAATACCGCTCGTACCGCTTCTCCGACCCGACGGGCGCCGACGAGGACGCAGCCTTGGTCGAAACGGAGGAGAGCTGGCTCCGCCGGGAGCCGACCAAGAAACCGCTCTCGGACAAGGAGCAGCGCGAGGTGCGGATCGCAACGCAGCGACGTATCATTCCAAACTTGAAGTTCGGGGCGCAAGCAAATACGAGGGAGGCGCTGGGGTGATGGAGTGCATGTTCAGACGTAGACTTGGAGCATTATACTGCATATACGCTGCGATTACAATGGTTGAGTTGGTTCAGATTTAGAAAGTCGAAGTATTAGACATAGAGCATGCGTTGGAAAGAATTGCAAGACAGAACACAGAGATACTTTCGAAACTTCTTCCTGTTGCAGGGCCACCAGGTGCAGCACCGGTGTCAGTATTCACTTCGGGCTTCAGTGTTGACGGCGTGCCTAATTTTAGCATCACGTCACTTCGCACGACCTTGCTCTCTTGCTCCCTCAAGTTGACGAATACAACGCAGGGTCGTCCAAGTCTTTTCTGCCCAAGTCATCCATGACGCTCTGAATCTCTTTCCATGATGACGGGCGTATTTCGAGAATAAGGATAGTCCATCCGAGTTGGGATCGCAAATCTGGTCTCAGCTTGCACCGGCAATGGCATTTTGCCCCGGCTTGTTGCTGCGGTGTCAAGAACTCTTGAGCCGCACGATCGATAGGCCCATCCAGTTCCTAGCCGAGGAGGGCTCCACTGAGGTACGGTGGGGGCTCCTTGAAGAGATCGCGGAACTGGAAATATTGCTTGTGGGCAAAAGTTTCCCGACTCGAGTAGAGCACACGAGCGAACAAGTCGAAAACGACTTCCTTCTGGTTTTTGAATATTTGAGTCTTCGCGTCAATCATCTCATTGAGATGGAAAAAGGTCTTGAATGCCTTGAAAATTACGCTGTCTACGTGTTGAGTGGATGCAGATGCTGCTGGAGTTGGCAAGATCGTGCAGTATGCTCGGTTAGCTGATGCGTCATTTTCTGATGTGACCCGGCCAGATTCTCTGAGAGCTTGCCCATATGTCAGAGTGTTTGCATTATGTCGAGCGTCTTGGCAATCTGTGTCTTGGATGAGAAGCGAAAGCTCGCTGTCGCTCACTGCCGCGAGAGTTGAGATTGACTGAGATGATGAGAAGTGAGAGACTCGATCGAGATCGTCAGCTGGACTGAAATCGCCATCAAGGTCTCTAAGAACACGAGATGGTAGTTGAACCTGGGCGTCAATACTCGCGCTTTGGCGCAACTCGTCTGAACCGAGTTCACCGTCTGGACCTTCTGAAAACAGAGTCTCATCCAGGAGGTCGTCAATTGACATATCATAATTAGATAATGTCTGCGGGCCGTCGAGAGATGTGAAAAGCTCGTCCAATTCCACGTCGCTGTATGCTTCTGAAATGTCATGCACTGGTGGCAGGTCTGCGACTGAGTGTAAGCTCTTGGTTCCGCTGCGAGCTGAGGGCGCAAAACACTTGTCAGCGCCAGCGTGAGAACTGCCTGCAAGTCGCTTGGCGCTGTGTGGTTCCGAGCCCCAAGACCACGCATCGTCAGTTGCTCGGCATCGTTTGCTTTCCCGCCAAAATCCGGACTCTGGAGGGGTTGGGCCTGCTCCTGTCGCGGCATCCGCGGCGTCTGAGCCGCGATGTCGTTGGCGGGGATGCATTTGAAATGATGGACTGGGGCAGAGTCAGCATCTGGCAACAGGGCAAACAACTTTCCACAGCTCAGCTTGCATTGTGGCAGGATCAGCTCTTGGCTCTCGTTGACCTCGCGTATCGTCGCCCGGTCTGCTGGACTGCAGTGACGTTGTTTCCGGGGTCTCCGCGGCGCAGCCCACAGGCCCCACTGCGGCACTTGCTCCGTTGTAGAATCCTGACCGGCACGCGGACGTTGAGAAATTCCCTCGCTTTGATGGATGGGAAGTCGTGTTTCGCATTGAAGCGAAAATGGGGCACACTCCGAGTCGCCGGTGGGTCAATAATGCAATGCACGCATCCATGTTCGTGGGAAGAACTTCCGTGAGGGTGCTCTGGAAGAAATTACGAGCAGGTAGTCGTACGAGTTCACGTGAACCTCACCGACACCTGAACCCTCGTTCCTTCCGTGGACCGACAGCCACGGACTGGTTGTAGAAGGAGCGGGTGAACACAAACTCGTCGGGAAGTTTGCAGAATGCCTCAGATCTCTGCCGGCCCCGACGACTCCGGCATCGCAACGATGCTGGCAAATGGCAACTCGCGGTCGGAGTTTGCGAGTCGGACGCAAAGCCCGAGACAGCACCGAGTTCCGGCGGGGCGCGCCCCGCGCTGAAAGCAGCCCCAAGTCAGGCACCGTGGGTCGCCGCAAATGGGATCCCCAGCCCTCGAAAATGTGCCTGGAGTCCCCGCAGGACCTCCACCAATCAGCCTCCTCTCGCTGCTCTGGAAGCGTCTTACTGCACGTGAAAGTGTGCCATAGTCGTCATCCCGCGCTTCCGAGTCCCGCTGTGCGGCACCAACGGACCGGAGCAGCGGGACTGGGCCAGGACGAGCCCTGCAATGCCGCATCGTGACCCAGGGCTGCAGTCGCAATGCCTTGTCCCTGCTGATCATGTCTCCCTCTCCTCCTCCCCTTTTATGCGTCTATTTCTCCGGATGTTGTCCCCCGCGTCTCTCTCCGCTTCTCCAGCTTTCTGCGTCTCATCACTTCCTTCAACCTGCCGTCGCTGCTTCGTTGGTTCGCCACCGTTGGACACACTTCCCGTGGACGTAGTTCATCAGGGATCCTTTGACTCGCGGCAAAGCCCAAAATCCTTCAATTGCTGGCTGAGAGAAAAAAAAAAGGTCCTTATCGGTTGGTAAGATGGGCGACGCACGTGGCACTGAGCCGGTGAGGGCTGTCGATTTCAATGGCGAACCCGTCGTCATTGGTGACAACAGGGAGAACGTTTTCGTGGGCAGCATCGACCAAGGAACTACATCTACCAGATTCATCATCTTCAATGGCCTAGGAGAGCCCATCGCCAGCCACCAGATGGGCTTCGACAACAAGTATCCGCACTCAGGGTACGCTCAACACCAAACGATTGAAAGACTAGTACTGACAAAAGCGCTCCATATTTAGATGGCATGAGCATGACCCCTATGAGCTCCTGCAATCAGTCGAGACGTGCATCGAGAAGGCGACGGAGCAATTTCGCTCCAAAGGTTACGACACAGCCAACATTCGCTCCGTCGGCCTCACCAACCAGCGCGAGACCCTCGTCGTGTGGGACAAAATCACCGGAAAGGCACTCTACAACGCCGTCGTCTGGCCCGATACCCGAACCTCGCACCTTGTCCGCGAGCTGAAGGCCCGTGATGGCGCCGACAAGCTTCTGGACCTGTGCGGTTTGCCGCTATCCACGTACCCGTCCAGCGTGAAGCTGCTATGGCTGCTCCGCAACGTAGAAAGCGTCAAGCAAGCGTACGAAGGGGGCCGGCTGGCGTTTGGAACCATCGACACGTGGCTGGTCTACGGTCTCAATGGTGGAAATGACAGGAAGGGCGGTCCCATTCATGTCACGGACCCGACGAACGCGAGCCGAACCATGTTCATGAACCTCCGAACCCTCAAATATGACGACACTCTGCTCTCCTTCTTCCAACTCGATCCTTCAAAGATCTCATTGCCAGAGATCGTTCCCTCATCACACCCTACCGCTTTTGGCGCTCTGGCCCGTGGGCCCCTAAAGGGGATCCCCATAGCCGGCTGCCTTGGCGACCAATCCTCCGCCCTCGTCGGCCAGCTCGGGTTCCAGCCCGGCCGCGCGAAGAACACATACGGCACGGGCTGCTTCCTCCTCTATAATGTTGGCACCGAACCCGTCATCTCCAAGAACGGCCTCCTTGCCACAGTTGCGTATGACTTCGGTGAGGGCACGAAGCCTGTCTACGCGCTCGAGGGCAGCATCGCCGTGGCAGGCTCTGGCGTGTCGTTCCTGATGAACAACCTGGGATTCATCGAGAACCCCAAAGCCGTCGATGAGGTGGCCCTGTCTGTCCCAGACAATGGCGGTGTGTACTTTGTCACAGCCTTCTCAGGACTCTTTGCTCCGTACTGGATAGACGACGCCATGGGAACACTCTGTATGTTCGCGCCACAACCGCACGGATGACCTCTGCAGACTCGCTAACAATGCTTTAGTCGGCATCACCGCGTACACCCAAAGGGGTCACATCGCTCGCGCCACCCTCGAGGCAACCTGCCACCAGACCGCCGCCATTCTGGATGCCATGGCCACCGACTCGGGCCACACCCTCGAGTCTCTCGCTGTCGATGGTGGCCTCTCCAACTCGGAGCTCTGCATGCAGACCCAGGCCGATCTGAGCGGAATCCGCGTCGACCGCCCCGCCATGCGCGAAACGACGGCGCTGGGCGCCGCCATCGCCGCCGGCCTTGCGACGGGCGTGTGGGCTGATCTCGAAGAGCTCAAGGGCCTCAACGCCAGCGGCAGGACCGTGTTCACGCCCAACCTCTGCAAGGATGAGAGGACCAAGATGAGGCAGAAGTGGGAACGTGCCGTGGAGATGAGCAGGGGTTGGGTGGAGGACGACGAGTGAAGCGGGCGACGGGCGTTTGGATGCAAAGATACCATGTAGAGAGGGAAAATTTAGCGATCGAATCAGCCATACGAACCATCGAGAGCGAGTCGGCCAAGTGCGTGCAGAAGAGCCTGCCAAGGAGTTGTTCATATCTGCCCAATCAATCCCCAATTCACGAGCTCATACCAATCACTCAATCGGGAGCTGTAGCAGTGGCAGTTCAATTACACCGCAACAGGCATCAAAGCCCCAGCTTCATCTTCACTTAACTACGCTGACGTATTTCCATACACTCATAAGTCTCTCACTTGCCAATACATCGCCCCTCCATGAGGTTTTGCCTGCCTGCCTGCCTGCCTGCCCGCCCGCCTGGTTTCCCCTTTCCGTGACGCCGAATGATTACTCTCGAGGAAAAACGAAAAATGGTTGCAAGTTTAAAAAAGGACATGGCGCATGAAGCAGACAGGGCTGATATTAAATAAGATGTCTCGCGTTTTCCGGTTCGGCTGTTTTCAGGTGGTGTTGGAGAGTGGTGAGTCGGGGGTTCTGTTGCGTTCGGTTTGGAATGGCGCGTGCCCAACGGGAGTGAAATCGCACCGTCTAGGTGACACACGTGCCGTCTTACATGATGATGGCAGGAACATCAACATTGGCCTTGATGGACTTGTGTGGTAGCACGCTGCCACCGTTGACGTAAATCTCATCACCGATCGTCACATCGTCGCCGAGGACAGTGACATTCTCCAGGCGTGCCCAGCGGCCGACAGTGCTGTTCCAGCCGACAATGGTGGACTTGACCCAGGCGTGGTCCTTGACCTTGGAACCGCGAAGCAGCACGCAGCGCTGCAGACGGACACCATCGCCAACGACGACGTTGGGTCCGATGGTGACATTGGGTCCGATTCGACAGTTCTTGCCGATCTTGGCCGAGGGATCAATGAGGACGTTGCCGCCGTGGACGAATGACTCGGTGGGGGGCGTCAGGTCCTTGCTGCCATGCTTGGTAAGCGAGGAGAGGTAGAGGCAGGTTCCGCTGAGGAAATCCTTGGGCTGGCCAACGTCCATCCAGAAGCCGTCGAGATCGAAGGAGTGCAGCTGGTTGTCGCGGACCATGGCGGGGAAGGTCTCCTTCTCGATGGAAGTGGGACGGAGCTCGATGCGCTTGAGGACCGAGGTGTTGAAGATGTACATACCAGCGTTGATTCGGTTGCCGACGAACTCAACGGGCTTCTCGACGAACCGGTCGATGCGGGAGGGGTGGTTAGGCTGGTGGACGACGACACCGTATTTGGACGGCTCCTCGACCTTAGTGACGACAATGGTGCCCTCATCGCCGTGGTTCTTGTGGAATTTCAGCAGATCGGCAAAGGGGAAGTCGCAGATGACGTCGGAGTTAAGGACGAAGAATGGGGAGTCGTCCTTGAGCAGGATCTTCTCAGCCAGCTTCAGGGGACCGGCCGTGTCGAGAGGCTCAGACTCGACGGAGAACTCGATGTTGATGTTGAACTTTTCCTCGTACTACAGAAGGCGTCAGAGAGGGTGAATGGGGAGCGGAATGGGCCTGAGGTTACCTCGGCGAGGAACTTCTCCATAATCTCGGGTCGGTAGTTGACGGCGAGGACAATGTCGGTGACACCAGCAGCAACGAGAGCCTCGATCTGGTGGACAATCATGGGCTTGTTGCCAAACTCAACGAGCGGCTTGGGGAGGGTGAGGGTCTGCAGGACGCGGCACGGCTGTCAGTACGCAACGACGACACGGATGTGGCCACATGGCCGCGCTGAGGCGAAGCGCGGGGCCGACGGGACAGAGCGTCACGTACGAGAGGGCGAAGGCGGGTGCCAAAGCCTCCGACAAGAATGAGTCCTGCACGACGAGTCAGCTTGACGTGACGAGGATTGCGGAAAACAGGTTCGTCGCACCCTTCATGGTGACGGAGTTGCGGTCGTCGCTCGAGGTGAGGGTACAATGGCGCGGAGGTCGATTCGATCTGGGCGCCGAGCAGAGGGGCGCAGGACGATGATAGAAACGAGCGAGTGGGCGACCGTGTCGTAGATAGGAGGACGGACGAAATGGAGAAGGGGATGCTGGTATCACAAGACGGCGAGAGAGAAGGTTTGGAGCTGGAGGGCCAAGTTGGGAGCTCGCGGGCTGCAAGGTGGTGTGAAGGTTGCCTGTCCTTTTCAAGATGCAGCATGCCAGCGGCCAGGGTCGGCCATGGGCGCTAGCGCTAGCCAAGGTCGCGGTTTGGGCGAGGCCAGCCAGCACTGTAGGGGAGGGACCCTCCCTCTCACGACACGAGACGCAGTGGGCTGGCGGGGGTGGAGGCGGGCCAATCAGCGCGCGCGGCCCGCCTCGCTGGCACAGAAATTTCCCCAGGCGAAATTGTGCGCTGCTTGCGTTGGCTGGCCCCTTTTCCGCGATGGATCTGCGTACGGATGCAGCGCGTGGCGGCTGCATTGGCTGGCCGCGACACACAGGCACCGGGACGCACGCTTGGCATGCTCACTCGCCTCGTCAGCTGTCTCGCGCAGGCACGCCCCGACGCCCAGCGCGCCGTTCGCAGCGGGCGCCGCCTGTGTTGGTGTTGCACAGGAACGTCACCGCTTTGGTTGTCCTCGTGGTGGATGGATAGGACCCGGCATGCGACGACGGGCTGCCATCAATGTAACACGCTCGGCACTCACCGGTGTGGAGGCCGTTCTTGGTATGGAGGGCAGCCCTTCCTTCCCTCATCGCCGGCGGCCAAAGACACTGTTTCGCATCTCATCTTCCTCTTTTCACCATCGCTTTGACTGTCCGCGAAGCTGCTTTCGAAATTCGAAAATTGCGCCGTCAGTCGCCGCATGTCTCAGATGTGATGGCGGCAGTGCCCGTGCAGACCCCGTTTTCGACGACCTCCACTGCGTTCAGCTCCGACCAGCTCCGACCACCACCGACGGACGGGCGCGGTTGAATCACGAGATGCTCCCGTCTCGCCGCCTGCGAGTTTAATTTGCCATGCATGCATGCCTGGCACGGCCAAACCCGCTGACGACCGCCCCCTTTCCAGAACATCGCCGGCCGACAAGTTACAGGGGCAGGGACCGCGCCAGCGGGAAATAGGGCGCGGCAAAAACTGGGCTCTCTGGGCGACCAGCAAGGCAGTGCATCGCCGGAGCCTCCACGTGTAAGTTTCTATTCTCGTCCCGGGCCAGAAGCATCGGCCGGTCCGGCTGCGGCTCTGCTGGTGCCCTCCCTTCCTCCTCATCGTCGTCTGTCACCTGATATATACCTCCTTGCTCATCGTGGAATACCCCAAATCATGCCACGCCCATCTCGCCTGATCGCCATGAATTCCGCAAGGCAGGCGTCGCGCATTACTCCGTAAGGCAGACCTGCGGGGGATTGGCAACGCCACTCACCCTAGCTGGCTAGTCGGCACCGTCACCTGTGCTCAAATCCAAACTCATGAGTGGGTGGAAATCGTCGGCCCCCGCCCGCCTCATGACGGCCCCAAGCTACATAGGCCATCTTTCGATCGGAGAGTACTCTCTTTCAATGGGCGAACTTAAGCCAGCAATGGCACAGAGCGGCTGGCTGTGGCCTGTCAGCCCCGGCAGAATAATCGTCTTGGTCTACCCCTGCGATGTCTGCGAGACGCCACCATGTCGTCGTGGACAGTAGTGGCCAAATCTTGAAATAAACTTCCATGGCCCAATCCATTGCCGAGAGGCAGAGCAATAATTAGGATCATTGAAATGCGCACTACATCCACGCACGTAGCACCGCATCCCTCCGGCGCCTGCGTCATGCCACGTTGCGGCCGCGTAGCCGGCCTTACACATTGATTCAGCACATTGCGTGGACAGCACGACGTCAATTCACCAGTCTAGGCACCGTGCGACCTGTGTTAGACAGGATCTTGCAATGGCGCGGAGAAGTAATATAACACGTACAGGAGTTTCATGATAATGGCACTCCCCATGCTAAGAACTAGCACGAATAGTAGTATAATAAGGTAGTAAATATGAGCTTGATCATACGGTACATAGCTCTTCAGTGCTGGCGGGTAACGAAAGAATGCAGGCAATCGGATAAGCGAGCCCGCTCTGAGTATGAAATCTGTTCCTATTAGGCATTGTTCAGGTTAGAGCCGCCGATGCGTACATATATCAGTCATTTGAATGCAGCCCAATGAGAAATTCCAAGTCCACAGCTGCACCTTCGTGACGAGAAGATGCAGTTTGTCAATAATGCAACTGAAGCCTCACGGTGTCGGAGTACGAGCAGATGTCAAGATGCAACTAATTATGGACGAACCTATTCCTGATCGGTCATTAATTAGAACATGCCGGATGTGGTACCCGGCATCGGTGCGGATTCCCGGCCGGCCTGGCAGGGTTGACAAGGCTCCGGACATTCCCTGAAGCGGGCACTGACGGCGCTCTGCCGCTCCGACAGCGGGAACTACTGGTGCGAGCTATGCGGAGGAGGATGAGGAGTCGTGGATGAACATTGTCAATTTATTCCCACAGAGTTTTCTTGTCCCGCATGTTGAGTTTCGCTGGCAAGAAGCGCAAGATGTGCACAACGAGCTGGTTGTTTCTTGTAGTCGACCGACATTCGAGCGACAGATGAATAGACATACAGGAGGATTGGCTTGTTTGTACAATCGCATTACCTACTGAACAATTGCGTTACCATCCTCCGTAAGACACGGCACGGGATGCAGCGAGTCGAGATCGCGATGGTGGCGCAGCGAGAGTCTTCAGGGTTCTTTCCCCCGCATGAGGAACCTCAGTGAAATGACCTGCCCGAACAGGCGGCTGCATGCTTACCTCGACCCGTCCCTCGAACGCAAAGTGCAGGGATGCAAGCTCATGACGAAACCACTTGCATCTCCCTCAATTGAAGCTCCTTGCTGAGGACATTTGACTTTATTCCTCGTTTCGGCATTCAATAGTTGGCCCTGACGCGGCATCTGACGCGGCGCGCAACACTCACGTCTCGAAGAAAAACCATGGCCATCAAGGGTCTCGCGGCTTGTGTCGCCACGGGCCTTCTCGCTGGCCAGGCGACTGCTCTGCATCCATGGGGTCCATGGTCCGGCTTCCAGCCTGAGGTCGACGCGACCCAAGACACAATCCTAAGCACGCTCTCAAAGGGCTCCCCAATCAAGGCGTATAACCTCTCGGTGCCCGTGGACCACTTCCACAACGAGTCCAAGTACGAGCCGCACTCAGACGATTTCTTTGATTTGCGGTACTGGCTCGACACAACGCACTACAAAGAGGGTGGCCCCGTCATCGTCCTCCACTCGGGCGAGTTTCCCAGCGAGGGCCGGCTGCCATTCCTCGAGCACGGCATCGTACCCATCCTGACCAAAGCCACCGGCGGCATCGGCCTCGTCCTCGAGCACCGCTACTACGGCACTAGCTTTCCCGTGCCCAATACCACGGTCGAGAGCTTCCGCTTCCTCACAACGGAGCAAGCCTTGGCCGACACGGCCTATTTTGCCCAGCATGTTCAGTTCCCCGGCCTCGAGCACCTCAACCTCACTGCGCCGGGCACGCCGTACATTATCTACGGCGGCTCCTACGCGGGTGGCTTCGCGGCTTTCACAAGAAAGCTATACCCGGATGTCTACTGGGGCGCCATTTCTTCGTCAGGCGTCACGGCCGTCGTGGACGATTATTGGCAGTATTTCGAAGCCGCACGGCACTTTGCTCCTGGCGACTGTTCGCCGACGCTACAAAAGCTGACGCACATTATCGACAGCATGCTGTTCGATGACGACCCGGCCAAGGCCGATGAGATCAAGAATCTTTTTGGGCTTAAGGAGCTCCGCTCCGACGAGTTCGCCAGCGTACTCACCGGCGGCATCATGGGCTTGCAAAACACAAACTGGGATCCCGAGCATGATTTTGCCGAGTACGGAACTTATTGCGCAACCATCACCTCGGACGCGCTGCTTTTTGCCAGCACCGCCCACCTCCGTCCGGTAGTGCAGCGCATCGTTGCTCACGCCGGCTACAACACAGAAAGCAAGGCCTTGACGGCCCGGATGCTCAACTATGTCGGCTACGTCAAGAATGGTGTTCAGCAGGACAGGAAACGGCGATGCAAGGGCAAGACTCACCGGGAGTGCTACTCTGCCCGCTTTGAGGAAGACAATACCGGCCTGAACGCCGGCTGGATGCGAAGCTGGTTGTACCAGACGTGCACCCAGTAATAAGTCCATCATGTCTTGTGTCCTGACAGCATATCACTAACATCTTCTTAGATGGGGCTTCTTTGTGACGGGAGAAGGTGTGCCCAACGACAGGTTACCCTTGGTCTCGCGGGCCCTCACGTACGAGTACACCACTGTTGGCTGCCGCAGATTCTTCAACATTACGACGCCGCCGGACATTGATTCCATCAACAAGTTAGGCGGTTTCAACTATAGCTATCCGCGTCTCGCCCTCATCGATGGCGCGCAGGATCCTTGGCGCGCGGCCACGCCTCACGCCATCGGCCTGCCGGACCGCAAGTCGACGACGACGGAGCCATTCATGCTCATTGACTGGGCTGTGCACCACTGGGACGAGAACGCTTTGAAGGACGAGGTTGAGGGGCTGCCGCCGAAGCAGGTTGTAGCAGCGCAGAAAAAGGAGGTTGAGTTTCTCAAGGCCTGGTTGAAGGAGTTTGAGAGTGGGAAACAGCGAGGGCTTGGGGAAGACATGATGGGAGAGCTGTAATGGAGGATGAGCCGCGAGGGCCAGGCCAGGCGCCAGCTTTCCTCGTCGGTTTGGCCCTTCAGCCGCTCAATCTCTTCTCGGCCAGGAAGCGCGCCACTCCTCCGGTAGAGCTGCGGCGCCGGCGCGGCGGTCCTCTTGTTGTTGTTGCCGCTGCGGTTAGTGGTGTTGGTGGTGATGGCGGTGGTGGAGGGGGGGAAGGGGGTGGCGGCGCGCCCTGTTGGTGGGTGGGAATCGGAGGCCGGCCGCGACCCGGCGGCCGACCCGGCAAATGGCATGTCAGGCGGCCCAGCGGCCAGATAAGGGCTGCGTGCGCGGCCTGTCGACAGCGGGGGCGTTGTTCTTGTCGTGGTTGTTGTCTTTGGCCTGAGCGCTGAGAGCCTCATCCAGGGCCAAAATTATTTAAATGAGAAGAATGAGTTACAGAAAGTGAGAACAACAATAGCTTCGTCTAAATCCATAAACCTGATCTAGATATTGAACCTGACAGCGAATGCAACCTTAATGGCAAGGTGGGAAACACCAGTAATAACTCTACACATAACGGTACATGTAGCCAATCCGATCAAAACAATGAATTAGCTACCAACACAGCCTGCTGTTTCGTGTCAGAAACAAAAACAAAATGTGAATGAGTATATTTCATTAGGTACCATCACAAATTTCAGGTATTTTTGATCTCGATGATATCAAGGACAGCGAAAGGTGAACAAGAAAGACCGTAACTACATGTAACAAATCTCCGGAACACATGTGAAGTCTTTCCAACATTGATTTTAGCTTGCGAATAACAAACCTCTCAGAAAGTTGTCCCCGACCATCGTAATCTGCTCGCCGAATAAGCAGGTGAGTCACGACGGACACATTGTGGACAAATTCACTGAGGCGCAAGCCACCAAAGGTAAATATACATAGGTATATATAGATCCTTCCTACCTCACACGAATGAACTCATAACCTTTTCCTCTTGAGGTCCAGCTTTAATAATGGCTTCCTGGTCCCAACTCCCACGGGAGCTCCGAATCTTGATATTTGAGCAACTTGTACACGACCCCGAAAGGCGCCCGGAACACCACGTCCTCGCCAAATGTGCGAGCGTATGTCGGTGGTGGCAAGATACTTTTGAGGCTTGGACATTTGCCAAGCTTTGTCTGTCACAATCGTGTCTGCCTAAGCTTGGCGAACATGTTCAAGGGAAGAAGCAGCGCAGGCTCGAGTATATCAAGCTCCTATGGTTCAGAATTCGGCTTGACGAATACGATTGCAACGTTTGCCAGAAGGCCGAGGACGACGAGACTATCAGAAGGTGAGGATGACTTGTCCCAGCTCCCTTCTTTTCACTGACTTTATATGAGAAACTGCATTACTTTCACAAATGCGGTTTGGAATCTCTTGAAGATCCTCTCGGCCGGGGATGACGCAAGGGGGCAGAGAAATCTCGGCGAATATGATGGCCTCGAGCTGGAAATCAGCGTCCACTCGCCGAGCGACAACAAGCATGTCTTCCGACAACCCAACCTCAAAAATTACTGCCCATACACCGATTGGCACAACCTCATGCGGGACATCGACATCGCGCGTGTGCTTGACGAAGTATGCCAAATCCACGACCCGCAGCACGGATGGATCAATGGCACCCGGGAAAGAATTCCAAACCCTTCCGGGAGCAATGCCGGCCACCCAAGCGGCAGAGATAGACTCCTAGGGACGATGCCTTTGGACTTCAACTTTTCGGATGTCTATCCTCGGCTGTTCGGGACAGGTTTGTCCAACGATAGACAGCTGCCTCAAGTGGGTATTGTAAGGTGCCTCACCGTACGTCGGTCGACCTTGAGAGGGTTCTCACCCAGAGTTATATTCAAACTTCTCCACGAGAGCTTTGCAAATATCACAATGCTTCGCCTAGAGAAGTGGCTCGAACTCTACACAGACCAGCAAGTGGAATACAGACAAGGTGAGCATGCTGCCATAATCCACAAGTTGAGCCGACAATGCTATGCCAACTGGCCCAAAAGTGTGGACCCACTATATGGCATGGCAGGAAACGGTTTCTGTATTAACGAAACATGAATTTTCTAACGTCGAGTTAGAGTTCCAACGACTACTCTATCAGCATGGGCTCCCTGAATCACTTAAGAAGCTCTATCTGGTCGAAGAGTACAAAATTCATCTAAATCCGTCTTTATCCTCGTCAAGCTTCAAGAGAACCCTCGGCTTACAGCTTGCACGATCCACACGCGGTCTTGAACACTTATCTATAAGCTGGACTTCCGACGCCGCGTCCTTCTTTCACGATTACTTCCAGAATAGGTGGGATGGTGCTTCGCCCGGCTCCCCAACCAGGAAACCTTGGCCCAACCTTCTTACGCTCACGCTCACATGCTCCGAGCTCAAGTCAACCAGCACGTTGGGGCGGGAGAGGCAGCGCAACATCCTGCGCGCTGCTTCCGTCGCTGCTAGGCTCATGCCCCAGCTGAAAACTTTGCAGATATGGAATTGCGGCGGCGGCTCAGGCGCTATATTCGAATTTAGGATGAGAGAAGACGAAGGATTGCCGCCGCGGATAAGGTGGATGAGCTCGTGGACAACGCAGCTCACGCCGCAAGATGAGGCGTTTGAGTGCTGGCGCACGCTGGCGCGGGAACGTGACTTCAGGGGACGAGAGCCAGACGTGGACCATTTCATCACTCTGAACCAATCACCGGAACGATTGCAGTCTAAATGGGGACTTCGGCACTCTCTCAATCCAGAACTGCTACATTGCATGACATTGGAACAACTAAGATGGGAGCAGAAGATTGCGGAGGTAAAGGATAGACTACGATGAAGATGGTTTGAGGTGATCAGAGCCTTAAGGGCTTTGACGAGTGGCTCAACTACGAGAGCCGGGCAGCACATCTGCTCGTAGTCCAAGTGCCGTACTAAAATGATGTTGTTAACCATGAAGTTCGAGACCCGAGCTCCGTGACAGCTCTTGGTCCTTGCTCCCTTCCATCATTGTAGGAACTGCAGTTGGCCGACATCAACTGGTTCGCTGCCGAACGCATCAAGGGGTGGCCATGGCGCGTAGCGAAGACACTTGCCGCTGCCAGGCATACTGCGAGGACTCTTGCCGTAGCCATGCGTTCTGCAGAGTCTCTTGCTGTTGCTACGCGTGGTGAGGACTGACCACGGCGCGTACTCCTGCAAGTCTCTTGCCTTCGAGGACTGAGCATGACGCGTTCTTCTTGCAGGACTCTCCTGCCATCGTGACTGACATGGCACGCAAGGCCCGGCACAAGCAACGTCGACAACGACAACGCAACGTCGACGACGACGACAACCAAAAAAAAAA
>JALHBW010000085.1:0-83637 GCA_024339985.1 Tolypocladium endophyticum
GGGGGGGGAACATGGTGCGTAAGGCGCCGACGCAAGTCGGCGTGCTTATAGCCATGGTTCCGGTGATTTTTATGATACCCCGACACCAGAGTGACTGGTCTCGTGCGAGGACGGGGTAGACATTCTTGCTCTCCTTTAGGCACCAATTAATGATGATTTTGGCAGAACCCCAAAAGTGTTGAAGTGCGTTGAGAACCGAAGTGAATGATTGGAATGCCCGCCAAGTGACTTCTTCAAGTCAGCTTGCTCAAGTGGCATCATGAAGCATCCCCATGGCAGGTTACAGTCACCGGCAATGCAGTACCTAGCAAGGTGCGCGTTTTCTTACGGTTTCAATATAACTTGAATAACTCATCTCCCAGTCTTATGTACAATAAACTGCTCGGGTTAGGCCATCAAATGGCCTCCTCGCATGTAAAACCTCGATACCAAAGATCCCAGCATGGATGAATAATGCCTTTTTGAATTCGCAAATCTCTCAACGCCGTCGTTTTCCGCTTCAATCTTGAGTGATCAAGTCACGCCCGTGAACATTACATCAATGCGCCATGGACTTTCCGATCTCGCTCCTCCAATCCTTTGCGCGCTCGAAACCGTTGGAGTGAGTCTGGTAGTCCATGAGCGCCTGATAGACGCCCTGCTTGGAGTTGAGGACAAAGGGCCCGTACTGGACGATCTCTTGGTCCAGCGGCGTGCCGGCGACGATGACTGCAAAGAAATTCATGCGTTAGCGATTGCGTTCTGGATGAGTGTTTGTGGAGCGAGGCAGGGGAGGAGGCTCACCTAGCCGGGTAGACTTGGACGCCGAGGCGTCCGTCTCGACGTGGACGACATCGCCCTGCTGCTCGAAGACGACGTTGTGGTACTGCTCCACCTTCCGGCGGGCGTCGCCCTCGCCGAACCAGACGTCGCCGTCGAGAACGTAGGAGAAGGCGTTCCAGCCCCGAGGCAGCGGCTGGGTGACGCTCGCGCCGGGGCGGAGCTCCACATCGAGGATCCAGACGGGCGTGTAGGCCAGGTCCTTGACCGAGTCGACGCCGTGGCTCTGGCCGGATATGACCTTGACGGTGGCGCGGCCGTCATCGACGTCGACGGCGGGGATCTCGGCGGCGCGCAGGTCGCGGTAGCGCGGCTCGCACGCCTTGAGCTTCTCGGGCAGGTCGACCCAGAGCTGGAGGCCGACGTTTGCACTACCGTCGACGTTCTGGCGCGGCATCTCGGCATGGACGATGCCACGGCCAGCAGTCATGAACTGGAGGTCTCCTGGTCCGAGGGTGCCGCGGTTGCCGGCGAAGTCTTCGTGGTCGACGCCCCCCTCGAGGAGGTAGGTGATGGTCTCCTGGCCGCGATGGGGGCTGGGGTCGCGCACATGTCAGCAGTTCGTTCGCGAGACGGCCAAGGAGGAAATGGCACAAGAGGAGGCGGGACTTACTGATCGGGGAAGCCGGCACCGGGCGAGATGGAGAAGTGGTCGAGCATGAGAAAGGGCGAAAAGTTCTTGAGCTGCGGCGTGCCGATGGAGCGGCGGACGCGCGCGCCGGCGCCCTCGGACTGCTCGACGGCGAGGAAGACGTTGCGGATTGCGCGCGGGACGGCCATTGCCGCGTCGGAGAGGTTGTGCTCCAGCGGTGCTTGAGAGTGGCTCAGCGCGAAGGTATTGACGTCGACGCTGCTTCGGAGGTTGCTGTTGGTCCTGCTCTCGATGTAGATGGAGCTGTAGTTGCAGTTGTAGCTGTAGCTGTAGCCCTTGACAGTTGTGTTGACGACGGTGTTTCCGACAATAAGCTCACGAAGTGTCGTCAAGCCCGCGGTTCGAGTGTTGCAGCAGTGATGCTCAGGAAACGGTTCACGGAGGTGTCGACTTGCCGGTCGAGGGCAATATATAGATGAAGGGGAAACGGCAGAGGGACATGCTGGAGGGTGCTAGAAGTCTGGGGAAAGCTTGTTCATGAACAGCTAAGAGCGGTGTAATGCTGAGGAGTGTGGTGCCTGCCGGTCGACTTACAAGTGATGCCCCTCTGAAGCTCGAGCTGGCACAGTCAGCGATTGCAAATTATTAGGTCGCCGCCGGGTGGCCCAAATTTGTCACTGTTACATCAGCGTTGGACGCGCCGTTCGATCGGGCGGGAGCGGGTGTGGGCCTGTCGGTACGTACCGGGCAGTTGGGTCCCGCCCCTCCCCGATCGACACGACGGCTTCGTGCCTGAGCGAGCTGGGAGACGATCCGGCACTTGTCGTCCGCAAATACGCGTCTTCGTCAAAGCCTGCCGACACACGATATGCAATTGCTGTGGTCACCTGCAGCATCACTCAATTCCGGTCCAGGAAGGCGAAACTCGTCGTCTTCAAGTCTTCTTTTGGTATTCTTCGCTGTGGTCCTGTCGCCCAGGTCACCGTCGTTTCAGACCTAAACGTCTCTTCCACTCTCATTGAAAGCAAAACATGGCAACCTCTTGCAGCACGATTCGGGCGGGCCCATGGACGACGACGCCCGATGCAAGTGTAGCGTGGGAACTTGAAAAAGTACCAGTAAAAAAAGCATGGCTAGGAAGCGCAGCAACTAAGGAGATTCCATGTAACAATGCAAGATGCCCAACAGTCCAAGGTATAATGATCAACCCACCAGCAGCAGCAGCAGCACCGTCGCCCATGCCCTCGATCCCATCAGCCGTCCAGGGTACCCGGTACGCGGGACGAGGGGCTCCGTGGCATGTGCGCATTTAAACGCCCGAAATCAAGTCCCAGCAACAAAGAAGACGCGGTTTGCTGAAGAGCAAGGTTGTGTCCGTCGCATGCCGAGTACCTCTCCCTCCTAATTAAACATGTTTACTGCTGGATCTTGTCGTTGACCTGCTTGGTCGCCTCGGCCTTCTTGGCCTTGAGGAAGCTGCTGAGCCAGCTGAGCGTCTCGTTGCTCACGACGAGAACGGTGGTGACGGCCGCCTTGCCCTGGCCAACGAGGCCCTGCTGCTCCGTCTTCTTGGCCTCGGAGGAGTAGACCTGGTAGACATGGTCGCGGCCCTCGATGCTCTTGTTGTAAGGCAGCAGGATGAGGCTCCGCGTGTCGTTGTAGAGCTCACCGGTGGGCTTCTTGACGACGGGGAAGCGCTCGTCGATGCGGTCGAGCGTCTTGTCGCCGATGGAGTCGGCGCGCTGGACGTAGGGGGAGACGTAGGCGTACGGCTTGGCGAACCAGGGGATGACGGGCGCGGCGAAGGTCTGGTAGGCAGAGTCGCCGAGCTTGATGGAGCGCTGGCCGTACTCGTTGGACTTGAAGGTGTGGATGCCGTCGCTGATGAGGGGGTAGTTGAGGAGGTGCTGTTGCGGCGCCGTGTTAGCGAGCTGATGGCAGGGGCCTCGTCGGACGAGGGGTTCGTCTCATCGCACGTACCTGGATGAAGGCCGAGTTGTGAGCAGGGCTCGAGACGTCGCCGTTGACCTGGGTGACAGCCATTGTGTGAGGTGGACGTGCGATTGGGCAGGTGGCACGAGGGGAGAGACGAGCTGCGACGAGCACGAGACGGCGATGCAACGGAGGATGGTGATGATGAGGAGATGGAGGAGAAGAGGAGCAGGCAGGACGAGGGCGGGAGGTCGAGTCTAAAAAGGACGACTGCAGATCTGGGGGGACGCCACACAGGGAAAGGCTATCTGGGTGCTCTGTTGCATGCGCCCAATGCCGCGTTGGCTGGCGTGCTTTTTTTCCCTCTTTTCTCGTACCCAGCGCTTCAAGACTGCATGTGAAAGCCGCCAAGCGGCGAGTGGATTGGACGGGACGGAGGCTTTTGGCTCGTGGCATGGCAAGTTTGGAAGCACAGACGATGACATGGATACCGCTAGCGACACCCCGGTCTGACAGGGCAGAGGCGCCTCCACTGCTATCGCCCGCTTGCGATCCGGTCTGGACGGGCCCGCGTCTCCATTGGCTGCCGCCGTCAGCCACCGTCCATGGGATGTCACCCTTCACCACAGCTGTCCTGGCATGTGAAAGTCCAAGCTGGCATCCCTGGCCAACCGCCACAGCACGCCTTGCGATTGCGAGCCCAGAGTACTGCAACCTGTGGCCTATGGCCTGCTCTGGCTAAAGTATCAGCCAGACGCTGGTCCTCCCGTACGCAAGCGACACCACTCGACTCGTCCCTCCCTCACTCTTCTGCTCTTCCTGGCTAGCAGCCCTCCGGGTGAGCTCTCCGTGGCGCCCGGCCCTGGCGCTCGACATGGATGGATGAATGGAACACACGCACCCCTGCTCCTCAATCGAGGCGAGGGGTCCTTGGACCTGGGGGCCTTGGGGGCTTGTTTCTGATGCTGCAGATGCGACAGCGTCTCTGCCAAAAAGCACGCAACGCTGCGCTTATCGCCAACTCGTGCCGTGGGTGAGTTGTCCACCCGCAGCCCTTTCTGTGCGCGCCGTCGACCGCGCCCCCATTGCCGGTTCCAGGGGTCTACATCATATCATGCGGAGGATGAGTCGCGGAGGTCTGCGGCTCGTACGCATAGTCCCAGATACATCGTCGCACACAGCTTGAGGAGCGTATGATTGTCGGCCGCGACCGCTTATCACCGTGATTGTTGCCTTATCTACGCCCGTGCCTCGCCACAGACGGCGGCGGCTGCGGCGCGGCAATCTGCAACATGGCTCTCGGTATCTAAGGATGCCTCTGCCGCGGGCGAAAGCAGCTGATTGCTGCTCCGTCCTGCTGCTCCCGGCGTTGGCCGTGGCAGCAGCTTTTGCCATCCCGCGGCAGCACGAGCCCGGCGGCGGCGAGAACATGGCAGCGCGCCGAGCGGAACGCAGCCGGCCGGAGGGGTGGCATCGAAGCCATGGGTCAAGGCGTGCCGCCTGCAGGCAGAGCCAGCGCAGCAAAGCATTGGTGTTGCGCGCCTGGACGAGGCGACTTATGATGCCATCCGCGTGTGCATAAACCTGCCGCTGCCGCGGCTTCCCGTGGCACAAAACGCCTGTCAAGCGAGCGAAGCGTGTCTGCCGCATCGGGATCGAGCATTGCGGCTCCCACCCATGGCCTCGCTTCGCCCTGCTTGCCTGATTCCCTCACCTTGGCTGACGGGACGTGCAGGGGTACCGAGGGGCGAACTCTGAGTCAAATCTCTCTGCGCGTTTCTTTCCGTTCGTCGTGTGTTTTCTAGCGCCTGGGCGGCCGAGAGCAGTTCCCTGAGCCCCTGTCGCAACAGCCACGTCCGCTCCACCCGTCCTCCCGCCGCCTGCACCAGCCACTTTCACATGCCAGCCTCGACCAAGCTAAGCTGAATGACGCACGACTGCGCAGACGATGGATGGGAAAAAAGAGGCCATGAAAAGTCCTAAACGCCGGGCCCGTGCAAGGTGGCGTGGTCTGTTCTCGCGCCAGCATCAGCCACCTCAATGGGGGTTTGGCTACCCTTGGGGCTTGAGTACCTCGCATGCATTGGGATGGACAAAAGATTGATAATTGGTTCCGCGTCTGACTGAGGCGCTGACGATCTTCGTGACTCGGGTCGGCGGCGCCTTTGGGCATGCAGATTGCGACAACGCTCTTGCGGGAAGACGCGGAAATGACGGCGGGCCGCCAGATGCCAAAAGTGCTCGACATGCGCGCCGGGACACGGGACACTTCAGCTCTGATGGCACTCTCTGCGTCTACCTTCCCGGCGCCTCGGGACATCGCCGTGCCCGAGCCTTCTCACGCGCAGTTGAAGCTGTCTGTACGAGTAGCTGGTATCCGGCTCGACGCCGACCCGGTGGTACCTCGGATGGACAAGGACGCTCGACGGAAATCGAGCATTCGAAGCCGGGGTCGTTCTGGGTCACGATGGGCTCGCCAAGAAGTAGACACCAGGGACGGAATTTGGGCACGCGATTGAATGGTGCACAAGAACGTACGAGTACCTCAACCAGGTGACAAATTATGGACAGACAGCACTCACCGGTTCTTGCGCTTGTGACTTTTGGATAGCACAGAATCGCGGCGTCGACATATCGAAGCATATGCACACGCCTCGACTGAGCTTGTCCGGCTCGAGCTCCACAAACACCATCACCGATCTCCAGTCCCGACTCTTTAAGATGGCCACCCGCTGCCAAAGCCTCTTTGAAACCTCGCCATGTCGAGCAACGCCTTGGACCCTGGTTTAAGGGTCCAGTGGCGTGTCGCCGTTCCTGCATGTCATATGTGAATGAAGGACCGCGGAGCAACCCGGCGACGTTCCGCGGTAGCTGCGCTGCACGTACCGCCCGGCTTGGCTAAGTCCTTAGCATGGCCGTTTCGGGTGGAAAATCTCCTACCTGAGGACGGGTGCGTGACGCGCGAGGCGCGTTGAGTTGCTTCAACCAACTCGAAGGCTGGGCTGGTGCACCACCTTGAGGATGGGTGGCATCGGCTCACTTCCCAACGCACGTGCTTCCGCTTCGGAAATACTAGAGTGGCTTATGAATTGGAAGTGAGCCAGCCTCATTATGCTATCGCTTTGTGTCGCTTTACCGGCTTGAACTCTCGGGGGCGGTGGTGTTTGTAGCGGGCTTCCGTTGCCGTTCGATGGCTCCCCTTATCGGTCTCATTCGCATGCGCCACCCCGGCTATTCCAACATGGAAATGACACATGTGATCCAGTTCTCCTTACAGACGCGGGGAACACGGACAATACTGGCGGTGTAGCCCAAGCTCGACCAGTTTCGAGCCTGCAATGCAACACATACGCTGCGGAGCCACCCAGCCACCTCCCGCCAGACACACTTGTGCAAGCGACGCGAACGATCCCACGCAAAGGCATGTCATTTCGGCCAGTATATCCGTATGCTCCTTTTCCCCCTTCCCTGTCAATATTGAACCCGACATTGGTCGTTCGCGTTGGCGGCGTTCGAGTCTCCCCGCAGCAATCGCCCTGTGGACCGTGCAACGCACGACGTTACGCCGCGTCAACCCCTCGGAGATGCAACTTTTTGATAAATGTGGCGCCTGATATTCGATGGTGAGGGAGCGGCCCGCGCCGAGGAGCTGAGGAGGTTGAGCCAGTGGCGATGAGATCCGTCCGGCAGCGTCAAGAATATGGGGCCCCGACCGCACCGGGTCGATCAAAGTCAGGGGGGGCCCTGATAAAGGAGACTCAAAGCGTAATGCTTCATCGCGTCGAAGTGTTCGAAGAAGTCGCTCCCTCTTTGATTTGGGCATCGCAGCTATGTTGTTGCATCGTGGAAGCTTAGTGTTGAACAAGAGTGCAGGAGCCATGGCAGAACGACGGCTCCTGGTCAGCATGACGGATCGCCACCGCAGCGCCTCGACAGGGCAAGAGCCCAGGCCTAAGTTGAGGTACCGACCTTATTCATTTAATTCAGCATGTCTACCATTCACTCTGCCCTCCGCTGTTGTCAGAAGCAAGCCCGCGACGGTCTAGCCCCCACATTCTTGTGATTCGCGACTTCACTTTCGCTTTCGGCGACGGAAGCGCAAACGGTATGACCTGTCGCTGGACCAGAACTCGAATATTCAAAAACAACAGCAGAGCCCTGCAGCAAGGTAGCGAAGTGGATAAAAGGAAAAGGGTGATGAGGATATTGCCACTTACCTGGTGGACCGATGTTGCAGTCACGCGCAGGAGGTTTGAACCTCGTGTTGTCAAAATCTCGCGATGCGCATCGGCACATGAGCAAATTGTACTCACCATGACCACGAATGATCTCTCTTTCAACATTCTAGCATCTCTGGTAACATTATTCTGGAGCAGTGCGAAAATTCACTGCAGCTGCAGACAACATGCAACGCGGAAGAGGATGACGCAACCGGCAGCGCCAAAAGGTGGCAAGCAAAACAACACTATTGACGACCGTCCTTCTCCTAAACAACAATTCGAAAATGAAGCATATAAAAGCAAAAAAAAGAAAGGCTCGCCACCCCAACCCTCAGGACCCAAGGATGCGTCACCCCCGAGAAGACTCTGAGTCTTGTAATCATCCCATCCACCTCCTGATGGTAACCCGTCTCGCGGCAAATTAGAACTCCTGGCCGGGGTTTGAACCCACGACCTTTGGAGCTGCCGGGAGGGAGGTGTGGCGAGAAGCCAGCCAGCTGGGCCGAATCGGCCCTTGACCTCAGCCGACTGGCTTGTTGGAAGTGAATAGGTTATCCTGCTTTAAAAGGCGTTGTTGTGTGGCCGGTGCCCGTAATTCACTGGCGGCAGCCTTCTGTTCAGACGGCGTGCCGGTGTTACAGGCGCTGGTTTCGCGCGGAGCTGTTCAGGTTCAGGGTGTGGCAGCGCTGAACATGGTCACTCCCGGAACTTAAGACCTGGTGCCAACTTCAGCAATAGACCGAACTGACCGAGATGAAATGTGTGAGTTCATGCAGCACAATTCTTGCGAACTCGTCATCAAGTCGAAAGCTTGGATTGGCTCCGTACCACTTCGACGACATTTCCGGTAAGTGTCCTTACGCTGGCTGCCAGTGAATATACCTTATTTGGAGAGTCATTAATCAGCCCTGAGTGCCATGCCCATCGAGAAAATACTATGACAATCCAGCATGTGGCTCCGCTTCAGCGGCTTCATATTCTGGTCGCATTCGGTGCTGATGACATTGATCCCATCTTCTCCACAGACGGAAACGCAAACATGGCAAAACTCGGGGGGGACTCGCAGCTCGGCCTTCAGCAAAACCATCATTGGACGCAACTTCATAAAACATCTTTGACATTTGATTCTTGTCATGCTAAAGCAGGGGCAACAAGTGCATGGTCCAACGTCCTGATCTTAATTACTTACCCTTTATCAAGCATGGATCTATAAGCCACGGGACTGCGGAAGAAGAGCACTTTTATCGATGCCCTTCCCTCCAAAGAACTTCAGCGAGACCTTTTGCGCGTCTGGTGCCACTTTGAATGCTTCAGATTCACATATTGCAGCAATGCTGCCATGATCGTTCGAGCTTTGGATGTCATCCATGCCACAGAAACATTCCCATAGCTTGCAGACTGATGGACCGTGGTCTGGGACACTTATTATAGGTCACTTGTAGCCAATCCAACGCGGTACAATCGGTACTAAAAGTGTCACTGTCACCATTCGCTCCCACAGGACTCGCCGTCACCACCTAGGGATCGAGAGGACGTTGGATGTTGTCACGTGCCACGCCATGCATGTATTACCTGATGGCAGGGCGAAGCCAGAAAACCCTTGAAACGGAAATGCTGATCCTTGTCACTTCTCACTGGGAGGGCCCGGCCAGTGCTTATCACCGAGTCTGTGCGAGCTTGCACCGCCCACCTCTCGAGCAATCCAGCTCGTACTCCCCGACAAGAAAGATTGGGGGAACACGCCCGGACCAATGTCTATGCATGGGAGCACAGCTCCGAGGAGGCGCCTGGCATCGGTGCGAACTGCCCCGGCCGCGATGGAGTCGTCACGTTTAAGGCGCACCGCGTGGTGGTTCAGGTCGTGACAAATATTCTGCAGGCTTGGACTCATGGAGGAAATGGCGCCTTGACGTGCCAGCTTTTGCTCTCAGCTTCGCGTAGCAAGGCGTTTGCGGATCACCTTATCAGCGCGTTTGCGGGCTAACTAAGCGCACGGGCGTCATGGTGGTTGATCTAGATGACAAGGAGCCAAGGACTGACCAAACGGGAGAAACAACGCTTCAGGCGGGGTAAAAAGCAAGCCGTCCTGGCTGGGCTGAGATCAGACGTGGAGGAAGTGATTGGCAGCGGCGGTTCCGCCTGGGGTCGGCCAGGACTTCAAACAGATCGCGTTCGTCCAGCAGACAAAACTCCGTCCGCAGGCCGTCCATTCATGCAAGGTTATGCTCAAAGAAGGGCAGACGGCAGGGATGCGTCTGGATGGCAGGCGATGGCTGAGTCCAAGCTAGCAACAGGACGCTGCATGCCCTCGCTTCCCAGCTCGCCCTTCGTCGGGATGACAGGATCACTGATAGTCGGACAAATACGAGTACGCGTCAGTGGAGGTGTGGCGTCGATGGCTTGGGTAAGTGTCTCTCGATGGTGGCGTCGAGCAGTCCCCACGTCTGCCCTTCCGATTAGAAATGATCACGATCAGAGAATCGTAGGAGGTAGGCAGGGATCACAGAGTAAGAATCTCTTCGGTGATGTTGTTGTTGCTGCTGCTGTCGCGGATGTTGTTGTTGGTGGCTTACACCGGCTACAAAGTTTTCGAATAGCTCCGGCCCGCAGCGCCATCCGAAACTGGAGAGATGGGGATATCCGTTGATGGGGCGGGAGCGCGCCGCTCACTCTGGTGGCAGCGCTAACTTGGTCCATTGTGGGAGGGATGGAGACTCTTGGTTGGTACTACAAGTAAGCTCGAGTAGCGCTTGCATTGAAGACCCTGAGGAGCTCTTGACCGCTCAGGCCGATTTTCATCGTCGCGAAGATACGACTTTTACGAATTAACTTTGCGGAGTTTGGAGTAGGCCTGTTTGAGCGTCGCAGAGGAGTGGGGAGAGCAGGGCGCAACATGGGTATGCCTGCATCGACGTGAATGCCGGAGCCTGCATCGCTTCGATCCCATCCGGATGGCAAGCTGAAGGTTCAACGTGAGACAAGTTGAGCTTCTACGTCGTTGGTTTGACGTCAAGGCGGCGGCATGGGCAATCTGGGGCGGACGCCCGCACTTGGGCACCGGGCTGATGCCACCACCAGGCTCGCTTGCTCGCATCTGCCGAGACGCTGCTGTTCGTCGACGCGGATCTGAGGCAGATAGGCACGCGAAAATGCATGCATATCCTGGCCTCGCATCTGCTGCCGCGCAGCAGGAATGGTCCTGCAAAGCATTGCCGCCTGCAGAAGCAGAGGCGGAGTCGCGCGTACCAGCTTAGGCACTGGTCGTGCGGGCGAGCTGGGAAAGCGGTGAATGCGACTCGTATGGCGACGACACGCAGGCGTCCTGCGCGCTCGTTACGATTACGATACGAGCACTGACGAGCCACGGGTGCTGCGCGTGTGATGGTGAGCGCTCAGGTCGCTCCCGTCTCGCGCGCACGTTTGCGATGCCGCCTCGCCAGTCACATCGTTACCCACCACACCACGGCCGCGACCACACGGGCTGCTCGCCGACCCTGCCGGCGACGGACGAGGTTACAATGCGTTTGGAGTACAGTGCCGGCGGTGCGCGAGCCGGCCAACACCGTCCGGCACCCTCGGGAGCCAATTGTCGGCGGCCCCTTGCGCGCGCGCGCAGGGACTCGTCTCTTGTCTCGTTTGCTCGCTCACGCTCGCTTCTTCGCAGCCAGAACCAGCCCCCCTCCCTTCTCTGCACCGCAAAAAGACACAATTTCCCACGTTGGGGCCTGGGCGTGCGCTGCGGCGCCGTCGATTGGCCCTCGCGGGGCTCAATTTGATAGTCTGGCTGGGGATCCCTGCGCCCGACGCCTCTTTGGTCTCATCCGGCTCAATCACAGACTCACAGACTCACAGCCAACAGCTCGCCCCGTCCGAGCTCCAGCAACTCTGAAACAGGTACCGGCGACATGGCACGCTGCCGGGGCCGGCGAGGCTCCCCGGGTACTGCGGTACCTGAGTGGCGCCCCAACGACCGCCAAGCGGTGCCCCTGAGATGGGATCACCCTGCTTCATCCACACTCATCCTTGCTGCCGTGATCCATTCTGCGCTCCCTTCTCGATTGCATGGCTCCACGGCGCACCGTCCCCGTCGCCATCCAAGACCAGCCGACGACCGTCCCTTTTCCCTGCTCCCGTGTCTGGCTGGCCGTCCTTCACGCACCAACCTCAATCGACTCTTGTCCGAGCCTCAAGAGGCTTGCGTCCCCGTCCTTTGCCGCTTCGTTCTGCTTGTGCCGTTTCAGCATCTTTTTCTCCGCCTTCTCTCTTCCTTTCTGCCTCTGGGCTCTGCATTCTTTCCCTCGAATGGCTCGTTGAGCGCGCATTCGCCCACCTCCTTTCTGCAGCAGCTATTGTCGAGCTCGCCCGCCCAACGGCGACGTCGTCGACATGCCTCCCTCCCTAAGCACCCGCCCGTCCTTTACTCGCCCTCGGACCGGAGACCGTGATGGCCGGCCCAGCACGCGCGACCAGGGCGCCAACGAAATCATGCTCATCCCCAGCCGCACCTCATCGCTGCACTCGCGCATCACCCAACCTATCCCTTCGACCCTCAATGTCAAGACGCAGCAGCGGACCCCCAAGACCCTCACGCACGCCTACATGGTCTGCGGCGTTGGGCGCGAGCCTTCGCAATGGGTCAAGGCTCCCGCTCCCGTACAGGGAAAGGTTGGCCACATGAAAGGCGCCGTCGGCCAATTCTGGCTGCCCGAGATTCTGGGCAGCAGCCCTCGCCTGGAACAGGACAACGAGATTGCCCGTGCCCTGCACGCTGCCATGAGGGTACACTTCCCATACAATCCTTTTGAGCCCCGGACGCTCTTGATTAACCTATCTGCCAGGCTTGCTTCCCTCACGATGTTGAGATCTGCACTGGCCGCAGCCAACCCCATTGCGTCCACCATGCCTTTGTGCTCCAGCAGGACTCATCTCACACCCTGTATGGCATCTGCCTTCGTGTGTGGTCTCGCGCCGACGAGAAGCGAGCCGAGACCATCCGTGAGTTGAGAAAGCGAACCGAGAGCGACTTCTACGACAACCCCGACGAGACCTACTGGATCCCTTACTGCCTGTCGTTCCTCTCCCGTTATCCCTTGTACAACCTCCTGGGTGATTACCTGAGGGGCATGTGGATTCACTGGAACAAGGCTACGAACCTATTCCACGCCGAGGAGGTCTCGCGCATCCTGAGCTTCCCGGCTCCCAGACTCAACGACCTCGTCCGCATTGACATGAAGGACTACGCCCTCTGCTACCAGTTCCCATCGTCCCCAACCGGCTTCCAAAACTTTGCCATGTGGCCGCTCTTCACCTGCCTGTCGATTCCCAATATCGTAGGCGTCGTCGAGGCCGCCATCTCGCCAACTCGCCGCATCATCTTCGTCAGCCACTACCCGGCCATGCTCACCATGGCCGCCGAGACCGTCCGATTCTGCGTCCGTGTCTACGAGTGGAGCGGCTTGTACGTGCCTGTGGTCCACGCACGCCATGCCCAGGAGCTCGTACAGGAGCCTGGTCCGTATATCCTGGGCGTCACCGCTGAGTGTCGCTCTCTGTTCACGGCGCCCACCGACGCCCTGGTCATTGACCTGGACCGCAACTTCGTCCTTACTTCGAGCCCACCGACCGCGCTGACACCAAACCAACGCAACAAGTTCGTCACGCGCCTTACTGAGGCCCTCAACGGAGACGTAACTCCGTCCGGCGTTCCGCAGCACTTGCGATCCGCCTACGGCGGCGGCAAGCTGGTCCCGGCCGGCCAGATCATCGTCATGCGCGGTGAAGTGGAATCGATCCAGGATCCCGAGTGGTGGAATCAAGATTCCGTCATGGCTGTCATGGACCATGTGTGCGAGAAGATGGGACGCAACACGGGCATTAAGGCTGTCTTTGGTGGTGCTGTCAAGAAGCCCCTGATGACCAAGGTTTCGATGCGACACCTCAACGAGATTGTCCGCGAGAGGAATCAGTACTCCCGCGATGCTCTCGAGGCGTGGCAGGACTTCATCAATCTTAAGGGCCGCATGGACACAGAGCTCAGCAAAGTTAACAAGCGGAACAACTACCTGGTGGAGGAGCTGGAGAGCTGGAAGCAGCAGTTTCTCAAGTTCCAAGCCTTTGCAGAGCAGCTCACCAAGGAGACGCAGGATCTCAAGGTCAAGATTGAGAACCACAAGAGAGAGAACCGTCGCCTTACTGGCCTCCTTGATCAGCAAAAGGACGACAACGCCCGCTTGTCGGTCCGTCTCAATGGCACCGAGAAGCAGCGCGATGATGCTCTCGAGGCTCTTGTCCTGCAGCAGGAAATTGCTGAGGAACTTGAGCGTGAGCGCAAGAGGAACAAGAAGGAGCTCGCCCAGCTCAACCACACCAACAGCACCATCGTGCGGCAGCGCGACGAGGCTCGCCGTGTCGTGCTGCACCTGCGTAGCCTGATTGGCGGCCAGAGCCACCATATGGAGCACCTGGTACAGTCGCTCACCAAGCCCGACGAGCTGACCCACGAGATCGAACAAGGCTACGAGAGCGATGAGGCGCCTGCCGAAGAAGAATCAGCCGAGGAGAAGCGCACCTTGAGGCCCGAACGCAACAGCAAGCGCCTCTCGTCGTCGAGCTTCATCGACGTTGCTGACCGGCACCTCAAGGACAAGACGGACGCCATTGCTCATATCGTTCGTAACATCGCCGATCAGTGCCAGGCCGCTGTCGAGTCCCTTCAGCTGGCCCAGGATGCCGAGACGCGATCCCTGCGACGCCACAGCAACCTGTCTGCAATGCAGAGCGAGGACGGCTTGGACGACCGGTCGGTCGCCACTTCTGAGGCAGGCGACGAGGGTCGTCTCCAGCCCTCGGGACGTACTTCCAGCATCCCGCCCACGCCGGACCTGATCCCCAACCGCAGCAGCACCGCCATGTCGTTTGCCTCGGCTACCACCACGCCCGAGCGCTCCAGCCAGCAGTATACGGTTCGGGAGGACATCCCCACCAAGATTGTCGAGGATGAGGAGGAGGACTTCGAAGAGGGTCGAATCGACAACAACGGCGCCGTCAACGAGAGTGGGGTCGTGGCCAAGCACGCGGACTCCCTCCTGCACCGCCCGTCCGGAGCCAGAATCAGTGCTCTCGGCGGCTCACGGTAACAGGCGGTTGAGTGCAGGACTTCAGTGGAGGATTCAGGAAGCCAGCGACGAGCCAAAATACCTCCGTCTTTTCTCTTACTATAGCCAGCGATATCCGCTTGTGTTTTGATGGCTCGCCACCTCAGTTCATTCATATTTTTTACTGGCTCGCGAGACGGTTTTACATCTCTTGTTTCTAAGATTCAGATATTTATCCTTTTCTGTACTTTGGCGTTCATGTGTCGCTTCCTCTGTAGTCGTCATGATTCTTTGAGATGGAGAGCGGCGCGGCCCCGTTACTTTGCCGCTGCAAGTACCATTGGGTTGCAGTGCAACTGGGTCGACGCAGGACAACGGGCCGGAAGTTGAATGGTTCAACCCAACCTTTTGCGTCTTCCTTCGCCTTAATCAAGTTACCATTGCCTTTACTCTTCGTATCATTGACCACCAAAGTATGCCGCTTTCTAGCAATGTTTCGTCCGCGTAGCGTAATGAAAGCACAAAGGATCTATCTCGAGGAGGCTCTGCGGTCTTGAGCTTATCGCGAAGTGTGTTTTGGACTGTTGCTTTCGGTCACAGATGAGTGCGGAAACTGAAATTGGGCTTGAGCAGCAATGTATTCCAAAGCTCTTCTCAACATCACCATCGCGTGCTGCTTGCTGTTCACCGCTGTGTCCGCGGCGCCGCGGCTCCTGCAAAGCCTCATGAGTTTATATGGAACGCCTTTGCTGGGATATCGAATGCCATCTTCCCTTAGGGCAGAAGTCGGATGCTGCGTTACTTTCTCCGTGCTCGGCGATGTCTCACGAATGCGGCCACGACCGAGCAGTTAAGAGACATACCCGTACATTCCTGCCTAAGCAAGGGGAAATCAGTCGTCGGCTTTTGATTGCATTCAATTACCATTCTCACAATCGCTGGCTGGGGATGTCTCATGATGCCAGGTAGCCAGAGTCGCTGGGAAAGCCGTGTATTGCTCTTTGGCAGGAATTCAAACCAAAATAGTCTGAGTGCTATTTGTACCCGATGAACCACTGGTAGGAGCACGGAGTAACTACAAGTACGCTTTTCGACTTGTTCGACTAATAAGTTAGGGGGTTCGTTGCTACTCCCTGGAGCGGGAGCGCTTGTCAATCTTAGCGCCGGGTTGCGCCTGCCCCACCCACTGGCTCCGAAAAAGTTGAAGTGACGTCCTTGCAGCTTTGCAATTCAGCTTTCTCCCATCAGCCGCATCATCATCAACCAAAGAACCAAGCGCAATGGCCGATCCTTTGCTCACCTCACTCTGCTCCATCTGTCACGTCTCCACGCCCAAGTACAAATGCCCCCGGTGCGGCATCCAGACCTGTTCCGTCGCGTGCATCAGGAAGCACAAGGCCTGGTCCGAGTGCAGCGGCGAGCGTGATCCGACCACATACGTCCCCCGATCCCAGCTGCGCACCGTCGCCGGCGTCAATCATGACTACAACTTCCTGCAAAAACTCGGAATGTCTGTCGAGAGGGCCGAGCGGGTCTTGGTCGGCGACAAGGGTCTCGTTCGGGGCGAGGAGCTGCGGCCGCAAACGGTACAGCAGGTCCAATGGAAGACAGGACGTGACGGGAAAAAGAGAAAGGTCATGGTGACTCGGGTGCTCAACGAAACCAAGGGGAGGAAGTTCGAGAGATTCCTGGCGCAGCGGCTGAGACAGCTGAATGTTGAGGTTGTGTGCGCGCCAACGGGCATGATGAGGCACAAAGAGAACGGCACGACGTTCAATCGCCGGTCTGGAGGCATCAATTGGCAGGTGGAGTGGCTGCTATTCAACAACAAGAGCACAGATTCCGACGCGGGCGAGAAAAGCATCACGAGGACGCTCTCCAAGGTGCTTGAGGACGTGCCGCTTTATCAGGCGTACTGTCCCATCCAAGCCGAGAATTTACGAGTCGAGAGCGGGCGAGAGAAGAAACCTCAAAAAGGTGGGCGGTTGGTGGAAATCCAGCGCCACCTCGACTCCATGTGGAATTTTGGTACAGATTCGACACAGGACCCGTCCTCGGGACGTTGGATATCATACGCAGGTGTCGACATTGGTGCAGGATGGCCTGGCGAAGTTGATGAGGCACAGCGACGGAAGTTTCAGTTCTTCCTTGGAGGTCCGCCAGTAAAGTCCGGTATGGCGACAAAGATTACGGCTCTTGATCCTGGCGATTGCTTGAAAGATGTTGTCGCCAACACGCGGGTCCGAGAATTCCCCACAGTGTATGTGATGAGAACCGGCGAGACGCTGCCAGCGGGATTTGTCCTGGGACCAAAGGAGGTGATCCCGCCTCGTCAAGGCATGAAGCGCAAGGGCATATTCGACACCGGCAGCAAGAGGGAACAGCAGCCAGCGAAGCGGACGAGGCAGGACGGACGTGGCGTTGAAGTAGGCGAGGTAGACGGGGAGGAGGACTATATCGAGGACGATGGGTCCAGGGCTGTGGCCGGTAACGAGGACGGAGATGAAATCGGCGAGGAGAGCCGGGATGAGGAAGAGGAAGAGGACGATGACGACTCCTCTACCAGCAGTTCCGGTTCGGATGAAGAGTCTGATTGAGCATCGCAGAGGGCGTGCATTGCTGGCGCGAATATGCTTTGTACCTGATACCCCGATAGACTGCATCACGACGCAGTCGGATTGCTTGAATATGTTGGAGATGCAGCATGCGTGTCCAATTTCTGTGCGTTTAGTCAAGTTATATGCATGCAACAGGGTGCAATAGATGTCGACTAAATCTATTCTCGAGGTGAGTGAGAGGCCAGTTAAGATCCGGGAGGGAGACACGTCCGAGACCAAGCGCGTTACTGTGAGTTGTACTGGCAGCGGGCCTCCCCGCAGCGATTCCGCCACTAGCATTGGAAACGCCCTGGCTGCAGAACCCCCGCCAGGCCTACTACCTAAGGTATCTACCTTACCTTACCTACGGTACGAGTACGTAGCCAGCCAGAGACCCCCTACCACGACACGACTCCAGACCATACCACACACCTAACCACCACGACTCGACGACCGCGGAGACCGCGACTGCGACCACGACGACAGACACGTACGGCGCCCCGACCACTGGCTGATTCGGGGCAGTAGCGTTTCCCTCGCACCATGTTATAATTGGCTCCGCAGCGCCGCCATGGATGACGCTCCCACGCCCAAGCTGTCGGAGCTGCTGCGGCACGCAGACGACCTCGACAAGATCCCCGCCCTCAAGCTCGAGTTCTCGCGCAAAAAGGGCGCCGTGGACGGCAGGCTGCGCAATGGCCTGCGCGAGCAGCTCGAGACGACGCAGTCGGGCATGACGGGCCTCAGCGACGGCCAGAAGACGGTCCAGATGATCAAGGACGAGATGATGAACATCGACCGCCTGTGCTCCGAGTCCCAGACCATGGTCAAGGACTTTGCCAGCATCAACCTCGTCTCCCAGGCCCATCGCAACTTTGGCGCCGTCGAGGCCATGCGCAGGAACCTCGAGACCTTCAACGAGCGCCTGACCGTCGTCGAGAACATGCTGCGCGAGGACGACGACGACAAGGAGAACATGCCCAACCTGCTGCCCTGCCACTACGAGCTGACGCAGCTGCGCAACATCCGCGACGACGCCATGGAGCAGATACAGCGCGCCGACGACCCGGGCCTCGAGTCCACCCTCGAGGACTACTTTGCCAGGCTCGACGACACCATCGACTGGTTCGACGAGCACGTCGGCATCCTGGCCATGAACCTCATCAACCTCGTCGTCAGCGACAACAACGGCCTCGTGGTCCGCTTCGCCGTCGTCATGGAGGCCGAGGAGAGGAGCGACCAGCGCGTCATTGCGCTGCAGGAGGCGCTCAAGGACCACGAGGAGATGGCGGCCCGCTTCCAGAGCATCACCGACGGCGCCAAGAAGGTCCGCGGGTACAAGGACAAGTTCCTGCAGGCCATCAAGGTCAGCGCCGAGCAGCAGTTTGAGCAGGCCCGCGAAGAGTTCCTCGACGACGCCACGCGCCTCGAGAAGATCATGAAGTGGTACTTCAACGACCTCAACGCCGTCAAGATTGGCATGACGCCGCTCATGCCCAAGCGCTGGAAGATCAGCAAGACGTACGCCGACATATACCACCAGCTGATGCACGACTTCCTGATCGGCATGGTGGACGACCCGGACGCCAGCTCGGGCCACACCCTCGAGATCGTCAGCTTCCCCGAAAAGTACTACAAGAAGATGGCCAAGATCGGCTTCCGCCAGGAGGACCTGTCGCCTCACGTCGTCGACAACCGCGAAGCCGAGCTGGTGCGCGACTTCCGCCAGCTCATCATCAAGTTCCTCGACGAGTGGATCGACCGCATCTTCGAGCAGGAGAAGAAGGACTTTGCCGAGCGCAACGTCGAGGGCTCCAACCTCGACCAGGACGAGTACGGCTACTTCCGCACCAAGAACCTCGTCGCGCTGTGGCGCATGCTGCGCGAGCAGGTCGACGCGGGCGCGAACTCGCAGCGCGCCGACGTGGTCGAGGGCGTCATCGACGCCATGTTCCTGCGCCTGCGCAGCCGCCAGCAGGCGTGGCAGCGCATGCTCGAGGACGAGGCGCTGCGCTACGAGTCCGGCAAGGTGCCTGAGCTCGAGGGCTTCCAGGCGCTGCAGGACTGGCTGGTCGCCACGGCAAACGACCAGATCGCCTGCATCGACGACAACGAAGACGAGAACCGCTTCGGCTACCTGACGAGCTTCCGCCAGAAGTTCGAGCCGCACGTCACGCCCCAGTACCTCGAGCGCGCCGACCAGGAGGTTGCCGCCCTGCGCGACGGCTACGTCGACTTCAGCACCTGGTGCATCACAAAGTTCGCCTACCTCATCTTCGCCGTCGACTTCCGCGCCGTCATGCCCGACTTCTTCACGCCGCGCTGGTACGCCAACACGGCCATGAAGCAGATGGTCGTCACCTTTGACGAGTACGTCAACGACTATCGCCAGGTCCTGCACCACTCCCTCGTCGACATCTTCACCGAGATCTTCGCCGACGAACTCCTCGTCCATTACCTCTCCTCGGTGCGCAACAAGGGTGCCCGCTTCCGCCGTGCCGACCCCTTCCGCGACAAGCTCTTCAACGACATCTCCACCGCCTTTGACTTCTTCAGCAACCTACCCAACCCGGACGTCGGCAACTCCATCAAGCAGACGTGGCGCGTCACCGAGCCCTTCCTGGCTCTGCTCTCCTGCGACAAGGACGCCGTGGCCGACGAGTTCGCCGCCTTCAAGGCCGCCTACTGGGATCTGCAGATGAGCTGGGTCGAGGCGGTGCTGCGCTCGCGCGACGACTTTGAGCGGAGCATGCTGAATGCCGTCAAAGCTAGGGCGGCGCAGCTCGATGTTGTGCGGGGACCCGAGACGATCATGGGCAAGGTCAAGTAGGGAGGCGTCTGTCGACGTTACGCGATTCAATGGAACGGAAAGGCAGACAGAGAGCGAGCGAGATTTAGTTCATGTGTCATGTTGAGAGTCGAGAGATTGAGACGCCTTGGTTTCGGTGTGGTTTGGGAACTTCCATGTAACGCAGGGTAACAATACAAGGGCAGTCGTAGATGCGACGAAACAAAGGCTTACGACACGAGCCTGCGTTCTAATTGAAAGGATACTTAACATGCAGTGCTGCCCTCTATGAACTAATTACGTGGCTCTGCATCTCTCGGCGTCCTTCCATGCATATGAGCAATCTGCCATCTGGCTGTCAAAGTCTCGCTCAAGAATAGTCAGACGCGACGCGAGATGCGTCTCAACACAGCTTGCTGCAGTATACGTCCAGGAAACTATCAACACAACAAGTATCCTCCCCTTGCTTCACACTGCCCCAGACGAGCGCCCTGCCAAGCGACCATCGTGTGCTACGATTGGCTTGCTAAGAAGTTGGCGGCCTGTTGTGTGACGAATGTTAGCGCTCCACTGGGCTTTTCCAGCTAAATGGCGACGGGCTTACCCTCTCCAAATTGTAGTCATATTTCTCCAGCGCCGCCACGGCATCAGACCGAGAGTAGCCCATGCCAGTCAAGTTTTTCAGGATAGGATCGTCGTGCACTCCCTGCTCGGTAAGCGCACGGCCTGGTGGTGGCGGGCGTAACTCCTTGTTTTCGTCGTTGGCGGTGGATGGCGCGGCTGTGCTGGGCGAGTCGAGACTCGCGAACAACGCGTCCCAGTCATGATTATCGGCGGCCTTTTGTTGACCGCCTCCGGCCGCAGGTGGAGCCCCTGTTGCAGACCCTGACGGCACAAAGTCGAAGCTGCTCTCGTTTCCGAAAGCTGTTGATTCGCTCTTGGTCTGGCTGGCAGGTGGGCTGCTATCGAACACCGGGTTGAAGTCGTCTCGAGAGATGTTGGCAAAGTCATCGTCGGCGGACCCCTCTTTGGCATCCTCTAGGCCCTCAAAGTCGTCGTCCAAGTCATCAAAAGCTCCCTTGGCCGTCGAGCTGTCTGGTCCAGAACCGGAGGCCGCAGGCGCCGGTGCGGCAGAGCCAAAGATGTCATCGGCTATTGTCGACGGCCTTTGAGCTGCAACATTAGAATTGTTTATCGTCGCTGGAGATGATGGGTGTTCGGCACTTTGAGATAATTAGCAATGCAATCATTTCATACGGCTCCTTCCCTGCAATAGAGAGGGCTTCCTTGCCTTTTATATGCCGAATCGGGGGCCACTGTTGAATCCTTTGAAGCAACGGGCGAGGTTGCCTCCTTGGAACCCTCAGCTGTCTCTTTCAGGTCTGCTTCTTTATTGGATTCTGCAGTCAAGCCCGACCCGCCGGGCTGCTTCGCACTGGCTTTATTATGAGGCGACGCGGGCGCAAAGTCATCGTCAAACCCTCCATGCTCGCTGTCGGATTCGGATTCGTCATCACGCTCGAGTTCCGAGATAGGCGGGAACTCAGAGGCAAAGGCGGACTGGGATTTGGCGCCTTCTGGGGAGGCTGGGCTTTGACCCTTGCCTGAAGAAAATGCGGCAAAGGCATTGTCAAAGTCGGCCTTGGCCTTGGCCTGGTCGTGGCTCCCGAAAGGGCCCGGTGCTTGCGCAGCACCAGACTCGCTCTCCGAAGGCTTCAACTCAGTCTCAACCACATTCGCCCCTCGAACATCACCAGCGATAGGTGTAGCGCTCGGGGTTTCAACCTTCTCCCCGTCCTCGTTGGTAGATGTATCCGGACCTCCCGTAACAGACCCTCCGGTGCTGGCTGTTTCACCGGTGAAAGGGATGGACGACCCAGCAATCGACCCCTCGGCACGAGATGCAGGGGGTGACACCTGGCGAGACGATGACAGCGACTCTGTGTGGTCGGGCAATGGCAGGAAGCTGGAGCTGATCTGCCTAGACTCAGGCGGCGCAGGGGGCTCAGCATTTAGGGTGGCCTGGCGGCTGATGTTTGGGGTCGACGAAGCGGTGTTGTACGAGCCAACGCTGGCGGCAGAGTTTCCCGTGTGCTGTTGCTTGAAGGGTGGAGGGGGCGGAAAGTTGGCCGAGCCGGCTGGGAGCGAGGGGCCAAAGACGTCATCAAAAGACTTGTCCGTAGCAGCTCTCGCTGGAGGAGACGCAAACGCACCCATGATATCGGTGCTCGCTGACCGCTTGAAGAAGGGGTTGTTACCACTACCTGAAGACAGGGCCGGGCTGGCGACCTGGGCGGATGTCGAGACTGGCGAGCTGCTGTCGACCTGGCGGGACACATCTTCGCTGCCCTTTGCAAGCCCTTCGGCCTCTGTTTTGAGTTTGTCACGCTCCCCTTCAGTCGTAGCGAGCTGCTTCTTATTGATGGCGACAAGGCCCTTTTGCTGGCGGGCTTCAGACTTCAGCTTTTCAATCTGCGGCTTCAGCTGAGCAATCTCGGCGTTGACCACGCGGATGCGCTCCCTCAGGTTGCCATTCTCCTGTTGGTCCGCCTGCAGCGAGGCCAAAACCTGCTGGTGCTGGGTCTGGATGTCTCTATAGTTTCCATCCAGGGCCATGCATTCGCTTTGCAGCTTCTGCGTTTCGCTGCGCGAAATTCTCAGCTGCTCTTCTAGGGAGCGTGTGCTTTCTGCCTCCTTCTCGTAGAGCGCCCGAAGCTGCGCCAGTCTCTGCTCAAAGTTCTGCTTCTGGGAATTGGTCTGGTTGAGCTCGTTCTGGGTGCTCGTCCGCTTGGTCTGTACATCCTGCATCTGCTTCGACAGAGAGCCAATCTGGTTCGAAAGATTTGCCAGCTCCGTCGTCTCTCCAGTGATGTTCTTGCTTGCCTCGGGATCATGATCCTCGAGGAGGTCCTCCGAGTGAGGCTGCCCCGAGGACGTTCCAGCAGCGTCGCCGGACTGCTGTGCGTTCAAACCCCTGCCGAAAGAGGAGGATGGGACAAACGGCTTGAATGTGGAGCCGGTGGTTGAGGCTTGAACCGGAGAAGACGGCGGGAGAGCATACGAGCCTCCCGAGAAGGGATCGTTGATAGCGGATCCGCCAGTGGACGTGGCCGTCTGGGCGGTGGCAGCAGCTGGCGCAGGGCTAGGCGTCGACGAGTCGAGGCCAAATAAATCTTCTAGAGCCGATTTTGGCTGCGGTGGAGGTGGCTTCGTCATGGGCGGGGGATCAAAGGCCGAGGTTGAAGCCGCTGGGCGCACTTGATTGCGCATGCCAGGCGGGATGAGATTCGTGGGAAGGGTATTGGGCAACGGTGCCGAGCGGCTCCGCTGCTGTCGAATGAGGTACATTGCAACGGCGAAACCCTCTGGCGTCAAGTGACCCTGGCTACTGAAGTCGGCTAGATCCCAGATCTGAGCCAGGGCATCTTCCGAAAGGTTCGACTGGCTGAAGAAGGGAACGGCCTCGTCTCCTGTGATGTATCCCTTCTTCGTCTTGTCCAAGGTGGCATAAATCTGGTCAAATCGCTCTTTGTCGGCTGGGGTCACAGCCCAGTCGCCTCCGCCAGCAGCGCCCGTTGCTTGAGGACCAAGAGGAGGTCGCCCAAGAGGGCTGCCTGTACGCGGCTGGGCCGATCCGCTCATCTGTCGAGGAATCGCGGACATTCCGGTATTGCTCGGTGACTGGCGAGGCCCTGAGATGGATGTACGTTGAGTGGCCGCTTCATATAGGCCAGCTGGTAAAACGGTAGGCAGGGCGCGGAGAGAACCAGTCTTCATGGACGTGAGCAAATGCATGGCAATGACAAATTCGGGGAGGACCAGGGCACCCCGCTGCTCGGTGTCTGCCAAAGCCCAAATTCTGCCCAGTGTTTCGTTTGGCAGACCGGACTTGTCGAAGATCTGCCGGGCCTGCTCACCCGCGAGCATGTTTCCCTGGAGAGGCTGTCGCTCAAACAAGCCAGTGTACTGCGCCACCTTGTCCGGTGCCAGGGGAGGGATGCGGATGGCGCCGCCAGTGCCCTGCGCTTGGATCGGTGACGGGACTGGAGGAGCCGACGAGGCCGTCGTGGTAGCGAGCTGGATGCCATCGAATCGAGGCAGCGGGCCAGGTTGAAAGGCTAAGTCGGGCCTGGGCTCCCGGCCAGCCTGGGCATGACCGATGAGACGCAGGACGATGCCGAAGCCTGCCGGGGTGAGGAAGCCACGGTTCTCCTTATCCGCGATCTGCCATATCTGGAGTGGATGGTGGTCAGTCAGAGACGGCGAGAAGGGGCCAGCAAGAATGGGGGCCACCGACTTCTCCAAGAATGCGGGAGTCGAGCCGCGTCTTGTCGAAAAACGATAGGGCGGCATCGCCAGTGACGACTCGGAGGTTTTCTGGGTCGGCTTGCTTGAACAGCTCGCCGTAGACTCGCTTCTCGTCGGGCGTCAAGTTGAGGTTTGGCGCAGCTGTAGAGAGGGCGTTGTCAGCCACACCTGCGGTCGTCATAGGACACGTCCCCGAATGGGATGGCGAGGGCATACCAGATTCAGCGCCAGTATCCGCAGACATGATGTCGCATGGGGCGGAGGTTCCCGTCCCTGGCAGCGCAAGTCGTGGGTTGAGCAGACGGGCTGCAGCGTGTCCGGGGGTGAGGGTAGCGTTGCAGCCGTCGGTTGCTGACAGCGCAATCAGGCTTGTGGGCGTTGGGACGGCTGGAAGAGCGCCACGCAACTCGAGGAGAGAGCAACCTTGTGGCCGAGGTTGGTCTTGCGAGAGACGCGTAGATGGGAAGAGGAGGCTAAGCTGGCGTGAGGAGAGTGAGCGCCCGTCGGGTCGGGTGGATGTGGACGATCGTCACTACGGGCAGGCTGGTGGTGGTTGGGCTGTCTGCTGCCGTGAGCTCTGATTCGGTGGCTGAAGCTGGGGTGCCTGTGGCGCCAGCGGCAGCTGGTTGGCCAGCTGCAGCTTCCCCAGTTCCAGTTGATTGCGCGTTGGCTGTGGCTGGGCTCCGGTTGAGCTTGACGACGAATCGTAGATAATCACACGCTACGTTTGCGGCGGTTTCGAGTCGAGAGAACGTCCAGGCCTGACTGATGAAACTTGTCTATAGCAAGCGGCGCTGATGCAGTTCACCACCAAGTCGAGACGGGCTTCTTGTTGGCGGACGGCACGGAGTGTCAAGGCACAGTCCACGCCAACCGTACCTGAACTGGCTATCCGTGCAAAGCTACGACAGTCATCTTGCTGCATCGACTTTGGGTTGCAGAGCGTAATAGCGTTGGGGCAAGATCAGGCGTGTAGGGTAGCTCCGCATCCACACTCGCGATGTCGACATCAACGCGCTGCAAATCATATGGCTCCTCGAGTCAATGGCAGATCCGTTAGGGCTGCGGACGACAGCCTGGTGAGTACGGAGTAATTCAACTATTTCAAATCATTCGCGTGGCTCCCAGATTGCGTGCCCCGTGGGAGCCAATGATTCCAAGTGCCGCCGCACCTCGGCTGGATCTCTGCTTTGGATTACTCAGCTCCCCCTGCTGCTGTCGACCCGGACTTGCCGGCGGCCTTTGTAGGTAATAAGGTGGCATTGTGCAGTTTGCAGACAAGTCCCGATCCCGGACGTCATCCTCTCCCACCCCACCACCGTATATATTCACCACGAGCTCCCCGTCTTCGTCCGTCTTTATCGTCGTCGCTCTGGGACAATTCGCTCGTCCGCCCTGTCGATGCACGCCCGCGCCCTCGCATCCCGCGCCTCATCCTTGACGTCGAGAGCTGCCCCGCTGCGAATAGCTTCACTGTCCCGCCATCTGTCCACGACCGCGCCCGCCATGGCTCCCATTACCAAGGAGACTGACTTCCTCGTCTTTGGAGGCGGCAGCGGCGGTCTCGCCTCGGCCCGCATGGCTAGCTCCAAGTTTGGCGTCAAGGCCACCGTCATCGAAGCCAAGCGTCTGGGAGGAACCTGCGTCAATGTCGGGTAAGCAGAGCTTCGTGCGATTCCTCGTCTCGCCACTGTCGCTAACTGCCAATTCGCCCAGCTGCGTCCCCAAGAAGGTCACCTACAACGCCGCCGCAATTGCCGAGACCCTGCACGACTCCAAGTCGTACGGCTTCTCCTTCCAGGAGTCGGCGCCCTTCGACTGGACCACTTTCAAGACAAAGCGCGACGCGTACGTCAAGCGCCTCAACGGTATCTACGAGCGCAATCTCAACAACGACAAGGTCGACTACCTGCACGGATGGGGTCGCCTTCTGTCCAAGAACCAGGCCGAGGTGACTCTGGACGATGGGACCAAAGTTATCGTCAACGCCAAGAAGATCCTCATCGCCGTTGGCGGGAAGCCCACGTCGCCCCCCAATATTCCCGGCGCCGAGTACGGTCTCAACAGCGACGGATTCTTTGATATCGACAAGCAGCCCAAGAAGGTCGCCATTGTTGGCGCTGGCTACATTGCCATCGAGTTCGCCGGCATGTTCAACGCACTGGGCACTGAGACGCACCTGTTCATCCGACACCCCACCTTTTTGCGCAATTTTGACCCCATGATTCAGGAGACTGTCACAAACGAGTACGAGCGCCTGGGTGTGAAGCTGCACAAGCAGTCTCAAGCCACCAAGGTCGAAAAGGACGCCAACGGCAAGCTCACCGTCACATACAAGGATGACAGCGGCAAGGAGAGCTCCGTGTCCGATGTCGACCACCTGATCTGGGCTATTGGCCGCACTCCCGAAACGGGCAACATTGGATTGGAGGAGGCTGGCGTAAAGCTGGACGCCAAGGGCTACATCGTCGCTGACGAATACCAGAACACCACTGTGGACAACATCTACGCCCTCGGTGATGTGACGGGCCAGGTGGAGCTGACGCCAGTCGCCATCGCCGCCGGCCGCAAGCTGGCCCACCGGCTGTTTGGGCCTGCCCAGTTCTCCAAGGCCAAGCTGTCTTACAGCAACATCCCTTCCGTCGTATTCTCTCATCCCGAAGTCGGCAGCATAGGCCTGACGGAACCCCAAGCCATTGAAAAGTACGGCAAGGACAACATCAAGGTCTACAAGACAGGCTTCACTGCCATGTACTACGCCATGATGGACCCCGAACAGAAGGGCCCCACAAACTACAAGCTCATCGTCACCGGCCCGGAGGAGAAGGTTGTCGGCCTGCACATCATGGGCCAGGGCAGCGGCGAGATGCTGCAGGGCTTCGGCGTCGCCATCAAGATGGGCGCCACCAAGGCCGACTTTGATAGCTGCGTCGCCATTCACCCAACGAGCGCTGAGGAGCTGGTTACGTTGAAATAAACAAAATGTATAGAGCTGTCAGAAGACGGATTAGGTATTTAGAGCGGATGTCATTCATAATAGACCTCTTTTTGTGCAGCGGCTTCTCGTCCCGAAAGCCGTCTTCCGCTGCCCTCTGAGCCCCTTCAACTCTGCAGGACCTCGTTCGCCAAGCTTCCTTCAACTATTGATGCTCTCTCAAATCTAGCAACCTGGCTACCAGCTAGCTGACGCTTTTGTCGCAGCTTCTGGAAGGAAAGGCGTTCTGCAATAGAGCCCATTTTTGATACACGCGGGCTCCTTGAGCCTTCGACTCCATACCCGCGCACAATATTGAAAGAAGGTCTGGCTGAGGTCATTAAGATTCAAAGACTCGACTCGACCAGTTTGTTCGATTGGCTTTTCACAAAATAGTGCGCGTGCCTGACCTGACATGCTGTCTCTGCAGGATGAACAGATCCATGGGCGTTCTATCTATGCCGGAACGACACTTCGTGTTCTACCGTCGGTTCCGTCCACGTCGTATGTATTTGCGAATTGGCTCCCCATCAAACGAGTTGAGGTACTAGGAGAATCTGAGCAGGACACCGCGAAGCTCTGCCCGATCACACGGGGTCCAGCTCCAAGTGAGGCTAGCTTTAGGTGAGTACCTCAGCGATGCAGGATCACCCCCGAGAGGTGCTTATAGGTAAAGATATCCTCGACTCAACTTATGGCTCAAAAGGGCTTTTACGACAGACTGAGGGAGACATCGTGGCGACTCATGAGCAAATGTCTGGACAACCCATCCCTAACACTGCTGATACGCCTCAAAACGTAAGTACGCGGTAGTTCACACCACTCGATTTTCTCTCCTTCTGCTGCTCGTGGCTCAAGAAGTTTTCGTGACGCCCAGGTCAACGCTTCGCGCAAAATGTAAACGTCGGCCGGATAACTCTGGCACGCTCCGAGTTGCCCTTTCCTATGCCAGGCGTCCGGCTATCGCCACATGCCGCAAGTCATGACGTATGTCTCGTCCATGGGCCGAAGAAGGATGACCAGGGTCGCAACAGCTTGCAGTCGGCGATCACTAGTCCGTAGCACGACCACAGAGAACGTAGCTATAGCGCATTCGAGGCAGTCAGAAAGGCGTCGTGCTACGGCTCGACCTCTTCACATCCCTGTCGGCAGAATCGCGATATGCCACGGATTACGGAGTAGTTGTCCTCCGTATGCATGTCCCACAGCAACAACCACATGCGGGAGCACCAATACAGAGAGCATCTGAAACGCGGCAATTCCGCCCGTGCCCACGTCTCCGGCGGCAGAATAGTCAAACAAATGCGCGCCCCGGCGCCTTTTCATTTGGTAATGCGTAGCAAATGCCTCCAGCGACAGGGCAAATGTCGACGTTTCTGCTTCGGGCATGCTGCAGAGTATGACACGACAGTTCTAGCCTTCAGGGGCTGCAGCGGGCGGCAAATATCACAATCCCACTCCTGTGGACGTCGCCCGCTCTGGCAGAGGCCGCCCATGGCGGCCCTGGTAAGGCGGAATAGGATATGTACTCCGCACAGCCTGGGATGCCTCCCCCGTTCGAAGTCTTGCAGGTTGTGTGATATCGCAGAGGGCGATGTCTTGCAGAGCGTTCTGCATAGTCTAGACTCCACGCACTACGGCGATGTGTAATACTCATAAAGCTCGTTAACGCGTGAGAAGCAGGAGCCATCTACTCGTGCTCGCGAGACTGCTCCAGCCGCTGCAGCGTCGTACGGCATCCATGGCCACGCCAAAGCGAGTGGCGATGCAAATTTTTACACTTGGCAGGGACAGAGGCTCATCGTCCACGATCGACCAGGGCAGGGCAGGGCACACCGAATACCACACCATCTTCGCAACAGGCGGACGCCTGCAGTCCAGGATGAGAAAACTCTTCCATCGCCTGTAGCAATCCATCGGTGGCGCCGCTGTGTGCCATTGACCCCAACGCCACCTCCGCAAGGTTACCTGTCAGCGCGGAGGTGGAGGGTATCACAAGGAGGGCATAGTTGGAGATTTGGAGTCAGGGTGAGATTACTTGTACAGCGACCACTTGGCTGGGAAAGACGGCTTGCCCAGACGCAGGTCACTCCCCCCAGCTCGGAAGCCTTTCTCGTCACAGACAGACGTGACGACCGCCCAACACCTCGTTAGGGTTGTGTTGGTGGCGCTCTGTACCTGTTGCTTGCCTACGGAGTAGTTCTCAATTGTAACCGGACGACTCAATCGTCCCGACAATGCGGCTGGGCCGAGAGATCGAGAGGCGGCGAGTGATACGCTTCATGGGCAGCTGTTCAGAATCTTGTTGAGTCAACAGCCCAGAATTGCCAGTGTACTCCGTAGAAATCATGAAGTTGCGAGAGAAGCTAGAGAGAGAAGGCTGTTCAACTGCTCCTGGAAACGAGAGCATCCGTGCGGCGGGCGTCTGCCGAATAAGGCGTAGCTCAAACGCTGTGTTGATCGATAGCCATGCGGACCTCGCTGACAGCGACACTTTAACGCATCCTTGCACTTGTACGCAAGTCTCTTCACAAAAGTTGTGAAGACTGGAGAACTTGCCACCCCCAGAATGTGGGAAACGTCCCTAGGGCCAAGACAAGGTAGGAGCGGTTTGATAACTCACCTATCACGACACTGGCTGTGCCGCGCGTCTGGGAACGGGGCCAAATTCTATACATGCAGTCGGCTGCATATGGCCAACATGCGGGCGGGACGTGGCTCAGCACCGGGGCCCATGCCTAGAAAATGGCCGTTTCAACGCAGGCGGTTTGTCGACGCGCTGTTGACCTGGCAATGAGAGGGATTGGCAGCTTGAGCGTAAGGGACCCCAATGCTCGCCATCGAGTTGACAGGTCCGACGAGCGGGCTGCGTTGCGCCGACCCAATGCAAAGGCATGCAAGTGCTTGTGTGGCCATTGGCCGAGGCGCCCATATCTGCGCGCCGTCCGCTTCTCAGGAGCGATTTGCGTAAGGTAGGATCGCCTCCTCTCAGTGCCGTCATCATACTCATAGTCGTATGTTGGCCGTGACCAGCGAGTCGAAGCTTGAGAAATTCGCGGCTCGGACGACGCGGGGGCCGGCCATCAGTCGATGCCCGCGTGGCTTGGCTTGTCTTGGGCATGGTTGACGCTGGCCTTGGTGGGCGTGTCCAGAGTTTTCCAAGACCCTTTCGAGAGGCCCTTGCGAAGCAAGAAACAGTGGCTGAGTGCTGAAGCCGATGGCGTCCGGCTGCTGGGACTGCTGATGCAAGTCTGGCCCAGAACGACGGGCGATCGCCTGGAACATGCGTCGGCCAAGCACCGAAACGCCTCGCGGAGGTGCTGGTGCTGTTGGTGGACTTGGTGGACCACCTCTTGGCATCCACAAGCGACGGGAGGCACGGCTCGAGCCTCGGCGTGAGTGGATCGAGCCTCAATACGGACCCCTTCACCACGCCATGCTCAGAGCACATTCACAATCTTGCAAAACAGCGTCGCCGGTACCAGATTCTGGAGCCAGGAGATGAAGAGTTTTCCCTGTGATCTGTAAGCCGCCGATGCACAAATGCTTTTGGAATGGGCGACACGCCTGAGCCTGGCACGGACCGGCTCAGGCTGCCTGGTCATCGTCAGCGTCACCACCACCATCACCATCACCGTCATCAACCGCCTCCGGGCGTCTTGCTGGCTCGAACTCGTACCTGCCACCGGGGTGAAGGCCACACTGATGACGGCTCTGAAGGGCATGGCGCCCTCCGTTGCCGTTGGCCGTCCGTCCAATATTGGCGGAGGACGGCTGGCTGCACAATATTTGTCAAGCGGCACCCTACCCAGCCCAGCCAGTTAGTCCACTTCTCCGCGGGGCGTAGCGCAGCAAGCGCACGTTGGCGACTTGGCAACATGCAAGCCCTGCCACTGGAAGCCCAAAGTGCGGGGGAAGGGTGTCGCGCGATTGTGATCTGTCACATCCCAACATGTGGGAATGGAGACGCTACGACGCAGAGCTGAGGGGGTTCAGGAGCCAAGCCAGCACACCTTCGCTGGCCTGCTCGAGCAGGGAGCGTGTGCTATTTTGGCATGAACCGCTGGCCGCCCCTGCAGGTTGCGCTAGGAAATGAGCGCGCCCCCTGCCCGATGCCGACGATGCTCGTGGTTGGCGACGAGAGCGTACGTGATCGTAAGACACAAGGAAGCGCCGTCAACGCCTCGCGGGCAAGGGCCTGGTGGTGGCATCCGATGTGCTTTGCGGCAGCGGCAGAGAGCAGTTATCCTGACCGGACCTCATCAGGGTGCTCTTTGTCGGTCCACGCCCATCATTGCCGAGTACTCGAGCAGTCTGAAGGCTTGCAGACCCCGGCTCGCGTTCCCGATGACAAAGGCTACCGTCATCAACGAGGTCCGGAATGACGATTCCCATTTCGGCGTTCACTGCGCCAGCCATCCGTCGATCCAGATTGATGGCTGTCTCTGCCAAGCATCCAAGGTCCGTGCTGCCGGATGAGGCGGACTACGCTCTCGACTGCTGAAGCCGCTATCATGCAAGGCACCTCGTCGAAATGGAAGATGAGGTAGCACATGGTTCGATCAAGCCAGCCGGACGACGAGTTGCACGCCCGGCGAAGCCTCAAGCATGGTTCCCTCACCAGAGGCAACAGCGTGTGGCGCCTTGAGCTCTGGCGCCTTGCCGGGCTCAACAACTTGGCGTCCGCTGCCACGGCCGGGGTCCTGGATACTCTGGGAGCACGGCCTTTCCAGATGCCAGCCAGCAGTTTTGTCACATCCAGCCGCTGGGGGGCCTGCTTCCGAAGAAGACCGTGTGCATGGTGAGCCTCTCACGGATGGCCTGGTCCTGTACGGAGTAGCAAAGGCGCAACAACGTCAGACATCAAACTCACGGTGTATTCCGTAACGGCCGCGACGCATCGTCGCAACTGGGCAGGTGGCCCGGACACCGAGAAAATTCTGCAAAAGACACCATATGGGTTCTATGAACAGCACCGACGCGGCACCGGAGATGCGCCGAAGATGGCACCACACTCTGCATCTGTGTCGGACGGAGCCCGTCCATTTCTTCTACCCAAATGTGACGGGCAACTCGGCACGGCCGAAGGACGACACGACGCCGAGATTCACAACTCTCTCAAGCCTACCTCCCGACGCTCGAGCCAAGGTCGGACTTTGGACGGGCCAAAAACCAGCCGATACTGATGCGCTAACACAAATCGGTGATTTGCCTCTCCTGTCTTCCAATGGCTAGGCGTTATTGTGCCTCTTGAACGAGCAGGGGCATCTGTTGATGGACATGGATTAGTGGGGTTGAATGGCGGCTGGACGGCATGCAGGAGGCGTCCGCTTATTGCTGTGGACTTTCAAGCAAATTGTCATCAACAGCGTCTTTGGGACACCAATGGCTCGGTACCAGTTCACACCTTGAATAACTCAATGAGTACAGCCGAGCAACAGAGCACCACCATACTTTTCTCATCGTCTTGGGCATATTCGGTTATGGACGGCTGGACCATCGGGATGTTAATGGGCATCGAGTCTCCATTTTTGCGGACCTACTCCGTACTCGGACGTCTCTGCCGCCCCCGGACGTCCTCCACTGCCCTATGGGGCCCACGGGCCGGTGGAGACGGACATGAAGCATAAATTAATAGTCGACACGCCAGTATGGCTCCGGCGCACCCCGTACAGCACTCAGTGCAGGCATGTAGGTTAGCAAGCACAGTTTTTTTGAGATTCAAAAATGGAAAAAGAAAAAAAAAACCATTGGGCGAGGCAAGGGGGCCCGGGAATCACTAATCAGGGCATTCCTGATAGCCAAGACAATCCGGACTCCGAACATGTGTAGACACCGACGGACTGGCACTCGCGGCGTGGCATGGCGAGACAAAGCCCGCCCGACGGCAGCCGTTCGTATCCATGTGGCACTCGTGCCGGGCCTCTGCCTCTGCCTTCACATCACTATCCCTGCTTACATGCCCCAACCAAGCCGTCAGGCGTACACGGCACGGCACAGGCTCCACGCCCCCTTCCACCCCACACCCTTTCTTCACAGGGCTCAGAGGTCTGCTGTCGCGCTGCCACGAGCCGCGCTGATACCACTTCGTTAGGTCCACGATGCCGCCCGGACATTCGGACCTGCATCCATCGTCCAAGCGCCCCGGAGCGAATCGCCCATGCCACCTTGCTGTATGCAAGGTACCCCGAGTCCGTGTCTTGAAAGATGGTCTCTGTTTTGAGCCGGATTTCACACAAAATTGATAGCGTACTGATTACCTCAGACCGAGAGGGCTGGGCTTGCTTTTGCCGTTGGCTCCAACGCACCACTGACGTGATGGCGCGGACGCTGTACACGCTGTTTCTGGCGTCGTTGCGGTTGATCGCTGTAGGAGCGACTTGTGAGCGCTGGGCCAGAAACCAACAGACGGACAATAACCTCAACGCCCTGCTAGAGAGCCGTCTACTGGTACGGAGTACGAGTACTTCACTCGTCTCACAATCGAAACCTGAGGCTGGTTCACCTGATGATGAGCCTCATGTAGACGTCAACGTCGGAAGCGTGCCTCGCCTTCTGCCTGTTCTTCCCAGGGTCGGTTAACTAGGACGCCTCACCTGGCTGACCTCAACCGTCAATGAACCATTTTCTCACCCGTCAGCCCTGTTGGGGCGTCGTCAAGCTTCAAAGACTGTCCTGGCTGCGCCGACGCCAACCCCGTCTCGGGCGGCCCGCTTCCCTCCGCGTCGAGGGTAGAGCGCCTCCATGATATCACACGCGGGAAGCCGAGATATCCTGGGAATGCCCATGCCCGGGCTGCTTCGCGCCTGCCGGTTATTCCGGGGCTTAACGTCGCGAACCACCTGAAGCAATCGCCATGCTGGGAAGAGGGTGCGGCAGCAAAGACTCCTTCGGAAACGCGCAGGCGAGCATCCGTGGCACCGGAAACCAGAAGGATTCTTGTCTCACATGGCTGGATGGGAAGCACGGACAAACAATATCTGCCTGTCACACAGCATTAACGACCTTGCTGAGGGCCGCCAGAGCGCATTACGGAAAGGCCGCTCGCTCATGGAGTAAGGAACGCACAAGCGCCATGCCGGAAGTTCTGTGTTGACTTCGGAGTTCATGTTGACCACCGTCAAGTCGAGCCATCCTTTGTATCTGCACTTAGGCTGCCTCTGGATCGAGTACTCGGCGACGATGCGGCACAGCTCAGCATTACCCGTAAACACTCGTGAAAGACCGCATTGTACAGCAATAATAACGTAGAACCGACCCATCGGGCGTCCAAGTCAGGCTCAGTACGGCTACCATAGACCAGGTGCGAAGACGGCGATGGGAATTCGGAAATGATCGTGAAAAGACGAGCCGCCTTACCGTCGAGATGCGCAGTCAACATGAGCAACTTGCCTCGCAACCGACCTCTCTTTCTTCAGCGGCCAGTGCACAGTGGTCTCGGAGAGGCTCGATTGCTGCCCGTTGCCGAAGGCAAAAAGCCTTATGCCGCCATTGCACTTGGCCGTGGACTTCGTCAAATGCAATGCTGGTTGGCTGCCTTTGCTGCGCTTTAGATGTAGCTATAATCTCCTCTTACTGGAAAGCGCTCTTGCCAGCGTTGCTGCGAATGCAAATTGCAGTTTGGGAATCAAGTAGGCTTATCCTACATAGACGAGGTTTGCAAGACATGTCCTTGATTCGAAACTGTTCAGCTATCTCGAGGCTGACGAATATAAGGCGCGCTTGTCGCTTAGTTCCCACGTCCGAGCCCTTCTCTGGAACGCCACCTGACAATTTGGGGAAGCCTGGGACTCTCCGTTACACCCTCATGTGGGAAGGGTAGCTGCGCCGGACGGGGGCTGCTGAACGGGTGGCTTCAGGATTTGGGCCTTGATGGTGGCAGACCCAGAAGGTGTTTGAGCAGGATGGCCGTCCATTGGTTCTCTTCACTTCCAGAGTGGTGTTCTCTCTCGCTAATGATCTATTGTCTTGGCATTTTCTCGATACCCGCGGCAGCCCAGAAGCCTTCCCCTCTTGGGGAATTTGGTCAGGCTACCTGATGCCACTACTGATTGGCCATAGGTTCCAGGATGGCAATCTCGACTGGTTGGATCGCCCGAAAGTCGAATGCCGATGTCCGACCATTTCATATCTAGGCCTGCGGGGCTTTGCACTCCGATGTGATGTTGATCACCACGGTGCCCCTGGCGCATCAAATCAAATCAAACCAAACCAAGACTCTGGTCCGGCTCTTCTGGTCATCATCAGAAGGACCCCCACGAGAGTAGGACCATCCGAGACTTGCTTCACTGCGCCGGACCGCCACCCTCCCGCGTGACGACCCATTGGAAGCCACACAGCAGGAGCCAACATGAAACCATCTGTTTTTTCTTTTCTTCCCCAAATTTTTTCCGACAACGGGCTGGATCCAGCCCGGGTTGCGAATTGCATGCTCCTGCTGGGTCCGTGATGATGAGGGTCTTGGCGGCATCCACTAACCCACATCCCCGCATCAGGTGCTGTCAGCTCCGTAGCCACAGAGTACTCGTAATCCACGCGTACTTTATGTAGGTACACTTTGGGTATATCCGTGGCGTGAACACTGCGGCAGATGGCCCTCCGAGAGACAGTGTCGGAGCACATGCCGACAAGCATCAAATCTTGTAGGTCTGATGATGATGACCCAGAAGGTTCCTGGCGGCCGGCGCCCTTGTCCTTCGAAAACAAACGCTTCTCTGCAAACAAAGGAGGTTGCGTGCTTCGCACCAGCGGCGAATCTTGCCTGCATTCTTACAGTGGCACGCCAAATGTCTTGGCACAGGTGGTCAGGTGGCGACGACGTGCGGAGCCCAAATCGTCTGGAGAGGCGGGCCACGATAGTTGATTTGTCTGCTGGTCTTAGGGTCCATCCATCCCCAGGATCCTCAGGAGCAATCAAGGCTCAAAGAGGTTTAGGTCAGCTGGCAACAGCCACACCACATGGCGCCAATGCCTGGGCCAGCCCTCAGAGCGGCCTGCAGGCGCTGTGTTATCGCCGGCGAAGACTGGGGAAGTCGTCCTTGGATCTTGGGGGATCGTCGCGTGTGCACCACCCCATCATTGGACCGGCAAGCTTCGAATTTGTCGAGCGACCGTTATCAAGGACACTGATAGCGGGAGATATGGCCAGTTGACCACCTCGCGACGCCATATGGCCCGAGTTCGAGCGGAAGCCCTTCTGAGGCGCCGAATTCCAGCACAAAGAGTGGTCATTTGAGGCTCCTTGCTACGTCTGTCCCAGTACGCGGCGCTCTCAAGCCGAGCAAGTGTCTTCAGTTTGCCCTACTCCCGCAAATGGCCGTGAATGACCTGCTAGTCTCACGATAAGGACCAGGAGGCCATGAGACCACTGCAATCGGCCTCCAGCCACATTCATCATCTGGACCACAGCTGCACGAGGCCATGAAGTGAGACAGCTTCGAGAGGGAGCCCAGATGCATGGGGCAGATTTATCGCGGGGCAACCCCGATGGGATTGACGAGCTCTCATTGGATAAGGTAGATGGATGGATGAATGGATGACCGTCCGCGAAGGGATGGTTGATAATGGGGGGTTGGGAGAGCAACGGCGTGGCCATGAGAGACTCGCAACCTGCCATACGGCTGCTGCAGGTCGATGTCGTGGAGCGTGGCACAGCAGCGTCAAAGGCGAATTGGCGAACCAGTTACGGATACTTACTCCGTACTCCGACCTCTCCCCCTCTCGCAAGTCATCTCCAGCTCCACAAACAGCCACCAGCCTGCGGTCCCTAATCCGGGGTTAATCGTGGGCACGTTGAGAGCCATGCCATGCTATGCTGTGCTGGCGCGGCAGCAGAAGCAACAGCGGCGACAGCAGAAAACAAAGCAAGTCGCGGCCGCGCAATGGAAGAGGTCCACCTGCCCGCGGCATCGTGCTCGGCACTTTAAACGGATCTAAGTCTGAAGCGCTCGAGCAAGGCGTTGCTGTTGGACAGCAGGACGGTACCGCAGAGGGTATGAGCCAAGTCTGGATCTGTCCACGGCTATTTCAGACGTCGTCATGTCATTAAGTGTTGGGCGTTGGCCGGCTGCAAGCTGACTGGACGCGAGTGCTCGTACGTGCCGTCTGCAGACCCTGGAGCTAATGGTGCTGCCTCATGTCGCGGGCGTCCGTCGCTGCTGGCGCCATTTGCTCCTCGCCTCTCCAGACCTGCATGTCGACTGCATGCAGGATGCCGTTGCAACGGCATCAGAGCTAGAGGCTCGATGGCGACGCTCGGGCACGACGTTGAAGTCCAGGATTACCTCATCGACCAAGGAACGCAGAGCATTGCCGCTGCGACACGCAATCGCTCGCGGTGGGGGCGATGTGGAGCCTCCGAGTTGGTTGCTGGAGGCTCTCGCGAGTCCGTCATGATGCCCCCAGCGAGCGTTCGAAGGGAGGACGACAGGGGCGGGTGCCCTAGGCCCCCCTAGCCCCAGACGGGCCGTAGCGCAGCGCTAACCCCGTTGCGTGACGCCTGCAAAGACTGCAGCACGCCACCACGTCTCCAGAAGAGCCTGGTGCCTCAGGCTCCAAGTCTTGGAGGATCAATCGCGCAATACTCGCAACGTGACGCTGATCAGCGGGTTCGGCCTCAGGCGCCCAGGTGCTACCCGACAGCGACCTACACCTCCCACTGGCTCCTCTGCCTTGCTTGAGGGGGCACGCCTTTCTCGCCGGTGCAACGCTTTTCCCGGCGGGCGCATTCCAGGCCCGGGACCTGTCGGCCTCGGCCGGTGCTGTTCGTTTGCCGTGCCCGTTCGTCGTGGCCCGTGGCGCGACCAGCGTCGACGAAGGGGCAGAAGAGAAAAAGGGCAATGCACGGAGCGCAGTGCATCGCAGGTGCAGTGAGCCGCTGTTGCAACGGCGCCGTGCCCGGCACAGAGAAGGTCAAGGATCGCCGTCATCATCGTCGTCGCAACTCGGCATGGGGGCGACTTATGCGCGTGCGCATGCCGCACGCTGCTTAGCTACTCGGACGCCTTTTCCTACAGATGCCCAAGGTGCGCTTTGATTTGCGTCGTCGATAGCTCGTGCAGGCAAAGAATGGCAGCGGAAGTGGCCTGGAAAGCAACCGACGTGTGCAAGGCCAACCAGCAGTGCAGAGGTACGATGCATTCCACCCATCCACCCACCCATCCGTCAACCCTTTGTGCATTGGGCCGACATATTGTATCCATACGGACCATTGGCACGTGCCGTGCAGGTTCGCACCGCATTGCAAAGAGCAGCATTGACCATTTTATTCCCGACCACAAGGGAGGGGCCCGAAGGGGGCGAGGGCGAGGGCGAGGGCGAGGGAGAGCAAGCAATCTTGGCTATCCGGGTTGCTCTGCGACTGCTATTTCGCAATGGCTCCATAGGTGGACGAGTACCTTGACGGAGCGCATTGCACGCCGATGTCGCCTTAGGGCTGAGAGGCATCGTAATTAAGGCCAAGCCAGACAGATGCCCTGCTCGGTTCGCGGGCGGGAGCGGAGCTTTCGCTGGCCTAGCGGTTTCTGAGTCACCTCATCATCGCATAGCAGGTATGGCATCATCTTATCGTGAAAAATGCATGCCTGTTGGCGTGCTCCCCCAGCCTTGGGGGAGCCACCGCAGGCCCAGAAAAAAAAAATCGAGAAATCACACGCTCATGGCCGTGGTGCGACTGTGTCTGCAATGACATTCGACGCCTGCTGCTGCGGGCTTGGCTGCTCATGTTTCCAGCGCGTCCAGCGCTCGCTGAGGCCACTGCAGCGGCCGCACGCCCCTTGACGAATTGTGCTGTGCGGCCGTTCATTGGCATAAAACAGCCACCGCCACCACAGCAGGCACTCTTCACACCCACCACCTCGCACCCCATGTCCAGCCGCCGCAGCACACCCCCCAAGCTCAGCGCAGCGAGCCAACCCGACGCCATCGTCGGCTGCTGCAGGGCATGTAGGTGGGGCCCGGCCCATCCAGGCCCATCCTTGCCGCCCTCTTCCACACCCGGGGCCGGCTCCACCGAGGGTGCGACGCTGGCAGCCGGCTAAAGGCAGAGCTGCTGCGGCCTGCTACGGCTGCTTTGCCAAGGTGCAGGCAGGGGCCTTCCTCCGCACATCCCTAGGCAGGTACGCAGCTACCAGCGGCGCTAAAACTGGCTGTCTCGCAAAAGTGGTCATTCACCACCACACGCCACCATTCACACTGCCCGGCCGAATACATACATATGCGTCCTGCTGCCCTCCTCCCCGACGCTCCTCCTCCTCATTGCACTCCTCACCTTTCCAACAACTCTTCCTCCTTTGCCTTTTCTTCGTCCTCCATTACCTCTTCAGTTTGAATTGTTGGACATGAGACTTGTCGTCTTCTGCTCGCACTAAGCACCCGCCGCCTTTGCTCCACCACTCCGCTCTCGCCCGTCTTGACTCACCAGCTCGACATCGTTCCCCACCCACGCTGCCTTGCATCATTGTTACAGCTGCCGTGGTGCAATCTCCTCGTCCGAGCTCGTCAGGACACACTTCAAAAGGGACTTGATCCCCACGGACATCGTCTTCCTTCGTCCACCTTGCAATCAACCACCACCCCACCACCGCTACAATGGCTCTGGATCTCTGGACGCACCAGTTCTGCCTCGCCTGCGACAAGCAGGTGCAGAGTGACGATACTGCCTACTGCTCCGAAGCCTGCCGGCTAGCCGACCACGAGAAGACGTCTTCGACGCCGAGCTCGCCAGCTTTCTCTCCTGGCTACGGCTACCCTTGGTCCTCGCCGTCAACGCCGCCGCTGCGGCCGACGCGAAGCAAGTTCTATCTGTCGCCCCCGTACGACTTCAACAATGCGCAGCCCTACGGAACTGCATCCACGGAGAACTACTTCAGCAACTATGCCACGTCTGCTAGCGAGCAGTCTACAGCGAACCTCACGCCATCCAGCTCCCACAGCAGCCTCTGCTCCATGCGGAGCAGCGTGTCCTCGACGGACGCCACGCAGCTGTCCGACAACTCGAGGCAAGAGCTCAAGGCATATGCCATCTCGTTCGAGCACGTCAGGCTACAGCGAAGGCGGTCGTCATGCTAGACATGCTTTGCCGCAAGGCACCCTCAGACGCTACACCCAATACCGATTCATACACCTGTCCATCAACGCTGGTTGATGGGCTACACTATCATAACGCAACTCACTCGAATCTCGACAACTGCACGACTACTGGGCCGCGATGGCCCAAGCTCAACTCGCATCACACACCTCTCTTTTTGTCTCTTTGTTGTATCAAGACCGGCATTACACGGAGCACTGCATATTGAATCAAAAAAGCTGTCTTTTTAATTCTTCCCTTTCTGAGGCATCGCACGCCTTTGTTGTTGCAAGGAGTTACAAGGACGATTGGACACTGGAATTGAAAGCCCTTCGACGGCTTGTATCACATGCGGGGCTGGGTTCTAACATCAATTGTTGTTTACTAGCATGGCATGGGAGCATCTGGACGCTACTGGGAAGTTGATGACACTCGGGACATGCCACGTCGGTCGGCCGAAGCGGGCTGACGCCGATGGGACACCGGGACTACGGGAATGACGGCGCATCTGGAGCCTCGATCAAGCTGAATGGAGCCACTGGTCATGGGCAGGTTTGGAGGACGACATTTGTCGTACCGATGCTGGAGGAGCAAGCGAGATGGAGTAGGACATGACTGGATGGATAGCTGAAAGTCAGACGGCTTCAATCAATGCCAACCCTTGTCTCACAAGGACTTCTCAAACATTTGTTGTGCCCCACGTCCCACTCAATCGACGGTCTCGTCTGTCTGTGTACCGTGAGCAAACACACTCGGACCAGTTGCATCGGACCTTTGCTGGGCCCATGGCTCGCACTGGAAGTTTGTTCGCAAGAGGACACCCCCGCTTCCTGCGACAACTGAGCCAGCTCAGAACGGAGATTTCGTCCATTGGCCTTCAACTTTGCCAGCTGGTACTCGGAGCGTTTCAGTCCGAGCAAGGCGCGAGGCGCCAGAGCCTTCGATACCCGACCGAGCCGAAGAGCTCTCAGCCGGGCAGTTTCTTTAAGTTTAGGTTTGCAAGCCATGGCCCAGACCAGCTCGGTCTACCGTTGGTGCGAGTGCCAACCTCGGCTGCGGGAAGTGGCTGTCCACCTCTCTGGCAGGTATCGCTGAGCCGACGGTCGCCACCCCCGGGATGATCTCCCGCCTAGCTTTGGGGGCCTGTTGGGGGAGGGCGAAAATCTAAGCGCCACGACGGTATGTGGGTGAAGCTTCTTCGAGCGCTTGGGGGCGACGAGCCTGCGCTACGACGGCTTTTCCGGCCTACACACGGATGGCTCCCGGAGCCGACGTCCAGGTAGCTCAAGCCATCCAAGCCATCCGGGAAATCCTTCAGCCCAATGATTTACCCGTCCAATTGTTAGCAGAAGGGTAGAAGGGTAATGGCGGGAGCTTCGTGGCCGGTGGTGTGAACTCGTACTCGTAGCTGTCGTTGCCCACTCCGGACCCGAAACGCCCATCTGCAACCTTGTCTGCCAGCGCATCGCTGCTAGCGCCTCGGTCCCCTGGCCGTGCCCACTGGGCGCCGGAGATCAGCGAAGGCTGAAGGAATGCTTAATTCGGCTGCCGGGCGCCAATCAGACGAGGGCACGGCGACGGTGAACTTTGCACGGCGCAGCCTAATAGCATCAAGCCACTGAGGAAAATCTTGCTACTGCTTACGCACAACTTCGCACCGGCCCAACGAAGCTCTTACCACCTCGCCGTAGCTACTGCTGGGGAGCTGTCCACCCAGTCAATGGACGAGGATGGTAGTGTGGCAGAAGAGCGTAGAGCTGTTGGGAAGGAAAAATTTTTCCCGATCCCCGGCACTCGCGCACATACCTCGTGTGGAAGCCTCATTCACTCCCCCTTGGCTTGGCTAGCGAAGGGATAGCGAATGCTGATGCAATTTTTTTATTTTATTTTCTTTCCCCGTTGGGTTCTGGAAATTGCCAACCTACGTTACTTGTGCCCTCTCCTTGGCAGTGCGCCCGCGCCGGTGTAAGGTAAGGGGGACACGGGGGGGCGTGTGTTGGTAAGCGCCATGTTGGTGGAATGTTGCGATGCTGTTTCGGTGTGGATTTGTGGTGATGTTTGGCTTCGTGGTGGAGCGCCTTGTGCAATCGCGTGCACAGTTGTGGACTCTGCTTGCGCTCGCAGTTTGCGAGCAGTACGAATGAATGTTTGATGAGCTGCATTGGCTGCGTAGCGTCCTCGCCCCTTGCCGTTCCTTGCTCGGGCGTTGACGGTCGACTGCTCCGTACCTCATGCCGAGCTCGAGATTGCCAGGACCTCCTGAAGGCGGTGATACAATGCAAACAACAGCATCAGGGCATAGCATAGCATAGCATCATCGCATCATACCTTCCGTCCCGACCCAAGGCGATCGCCGGGAGCTCCCGCCAGCCCACTAATAGGTGGACACAAATTGCACTCGCGAAACCGGCCGATCTGCCTCCCATCAGCCCATGCTCGTCAGTCTTGGCTGGCCCATCAGCTCGGCCGAGGCTGGGCGCGAAAATTGACAGGCTTCACGAGACCTTGAGCAACAGCCCACAATCATGAGTTTTCTATTTTCTCCCCTGCCTTGCATGCAAGCGACTCCCCCACAGTGGAGAGGGCTTCGCGCGTCGTTTCGCTTGTATGCACAAGGCTGCCCACTCGGCCAGGTGACGTGGACGAAAGGACATCGTTCCTGGGTGCGGCTCGAGGAGATCGACAAGCGAGACCGGGCCAGGCAGACGACGACGAGGGAAAGAATTAACCGCTCCGTCATGGCCGACAGGGGGAGGGGTGCGGTCGGCAGCCAGGCACAACCATGAGCCTCTCTCGTCAACGATTCGTTGCTTTCCGTGAGATTCCACGACCTGGCAGCCCTGTCCTGGTGGGCAACCTTGTGCTCACGGGTTCCCGATCTAAAGCGATTGCACCTTGGCCTCGCATCTCAGACGGCCAATGAGACCCGTAGGAGTACATGCACGATGCTGGGCCAGCGACCGAAGCCGCATCTCGGAGCTTGATGGTTCAGAGCTGGCTGCCCTTTGAGCACCCCTCTGGTACGTGCTCGTCGTCGGCTATGTTTGCAAGGAAGAGGTGAACCCAGGATGATCCGTAATGTTCCGTAATTCACGACGTTGGTGGCTCGCCAATCACTGCGCCAGGCGGAGCAGACTTTTCACGTCTTTCATGCCAGCCAGCGCTTGGTCGACAGCGCCTTGCGTGAACGAGCTCGGACCAGGCGTGTGGTACAGCTTCGCAGCGGCCGAGACAGCGGGCTTCACACCCGGCCCGTCCGCCCGTTCCGTTTCAAGCCACCCGTTACGGGCCAGCAGGGCGGGCCGGCGCGGCGGCGCGGATTGGCTCGCGGCCGCTGCGACGAAACGCTGGGATTCTAACACGACGCCTTGCCTATGCGGCATCCCGCTCGCCTTCTTAAATGGAATGTGCCAACGTCCGCGGGCCGGCCGTTTCCCTGCTACCGTTTCATGCTGCCCGCTCCACTGCTCAACGGCGAGGCAATGTCTGACGAGCCCCGGTGTTATCTGACACGCTCCTGATCCCGGCGCCGTTTCACCAGACGGGCTCGTCATCGCTGCCGCCATCGACCAGTCAAGGCACTCATGATTGTCCGGCAAGCGGATGCCGAAGGGAGGCATTGGACTCTAGAGGCAATGCACACGCCCTCGAGCGCTCGACGACGGTCGACAAGAGTGGAGTGAGGGACTCCTCAGCGAAGCGAAGGCGCTGCACCCCTGCGCCGGCCAGTGTTACTCTGGACTGATAGCTCTGGCGAGCTCTGGCGCGTAACGGGACGATGCAACGTCAGGAACCTTCGTTGCAGCCCCGGATCAACGTCTGCCGCCTGTGAGGGAATTTGCTGAAATTTGATCCAGCCTCTCTCGTGTCAAAAGATCCCGCATGTCATCCTTCTCTTTGGAGACGCTGGATTGTACATAATTCCGACGTCGGCGGCTTGGGCCGGCTGCCATGCTGCGGAGCTTCCAAAGACAAACAAGCGCGGCGGCCTGTTTGGCATGTCTGGCATGGTGATCGTCGTCAGAGCCTGCATCGCTTTCAGGGACGAGCCTCGGAGCTCGTGACGCCGGCTGAGGGAAATCATCGCAGTGGTCCGACGAGAGGCATTTTACGGTGCCGTGCCGCGGCATCAGCAACGCGAAGAGCAAATGCTCCATCCGCAGGCTTTGGGCGTGAGAGTATCACCGAATTGACACGGCGACTTACCCAAAGTCAACATCTGCCTGCGACGGCGCCTTCTAACATGACTGGGTACGGCAAATCATGCTCACAGCGAAGGACCGCCCCTGCTGTGAAGCTATTGTCGGGCCGCTACCGCAGGAATACTACTGCTGGACAAGGAAGGACCTCGAGCATGTCCCAGGCCGCCTCCCTGCAGCCGTCGGCGCGCACATCTCGAATGACTGGTCACGAAGTTTCGTGCTGCGGCGAGCCAGTCGAATGCCTGAATCCTGCGTCGGGCAGCAAACGATGCTCTTGGGCTGACGGAATGTTGCATTGCGCGCCCAAGACTTCAAAGCTGGTCAATGCCATCTGAAAAGTCCAGTGACGGTGTGCGCCCAACAGGCTGCTTCTCGTGGGTGGAAACATCATATGTCTGTCTGTCTTCCTCTGTCTATCTGTCCGTCTCGTGCAAGCTCGATCTGGGAGCACGGAGGTTGACGCGTACCACGGAAGCCGCACAAAATACCATCGATACTGCAACGTTCCGACTTTATTCACCGAGCTCTGGGTCCATTTCTCATCGCCTGCGAGATCTGCGGCAGAGCGCGCTGGACCATGGCCCAGGTGGGTACGGTCTGGGAAAGATTCTAGGAGATGTGGAAGTTCTAGAAGCCCAAACCTCCACTCTGGGGATCATAAACTTGAAGCGTTGACACATATGTGTCAGCTTTACTTGATGCTCTAAAGAAACCCGGTCCAATCGGAGCTAGAATGGCTTCGTCCATGAACTTCTCTCCTATGCCACGTCAGGCAGCATGTTTCGAAACTCTGCATGATTCATGCCGATGAGTTAAGAAACAAGGCAGCGGTGGAGTATTACTCGTGCACCAGACTTTCGGCCAATTCGTGAGCAAACTATATAGGAGTCATTACGGGGATGATCCCTCTCAATCGATTGCCCCAGGCGTTGGGCTGAAATGCCGCACTCTGGCCTGCAACTTGTTGCCACGCATGCTTCATGAGCAAAGGTCGAAAATTCGGCATTCCCTCCTCTATACTTATGAGAAATTCTATTCGCTGGTCTTCTGGCAATAAAAAACTCTTGTGTGTGGAGTTGGGGCAGGCATCTTTGCAGTCGCACATATGCTGGAGAGCTCTGGGACTGTCCTTAGGGTGAAAGGTACCTTTGCAATTGCAGATGATGTACAGATGAATATTGGAATGAACTTGAGAACAACTGCGAAGGTTAACGTTAATTGTTATTGCATCCCTCGCTAACGGGCAATTTTTAAGCCCTGAGCAGGAGAAAGCCATACTCGGATAGCGTATAGACTTAATGGGACTTGCACGCCGCCTGAGAGCATTACTGAGACTCATCAACGAGGTACCCTTCCGACAATTCATGAGGTCTACGTTAAGCTGGTAGATCGTCGCACGAAATCGCGGAATGGATACTGTTACCGGGAGCTGGTTTAGCTGGGTTCATTGGCAGCGCCATTTTTGTAAGGACGAAAGCCAGAGATTGGAATCAGAAAATTGGACAGTCCATCGAAACAACTTGACAAGCCGTTGGATCACAGCCTGAAAAGAACATACTAGCTGTATTCTCGGCTGAAGCAGGAGGTGGACTGTGACTCCCTGGAGATTTACCGTTAAGCCAAGCTTCCACATCACCCCCTTTCTTCCGCTTAATAGATATTGAACCCACTGAATGACCTAGCGTAGAATGCCAATTCGTGGAGACATGAGCCTTGCAAGTGTCACCCTCTCCCATTATCTAAGGTTCTTGCTAAACGAGGCCTAAGAAAAAGAAAAGTTGGCCCACATTGTATGCCTTCTTCCTCAAGTTTCTGGCACAGCTGAACCTCGAAACACTTCGACTACGATGATCACACAACTCAACCAAATCATCGACAGGCTAGAAATAGGAGACATGACTCGTTGTGGTTGAGCTGGCCGCCATTTGGTTGATGCTGCTTTAGCAGATTAAGACAAAGCTGTTACGGATTGTAACAGCCGATGTACTCCACCATCGAGTAGATCTTTCATAATGGTACGACATACCGAGGAAGGGCCAGTGAGCCTCGCCCATCAAGATACATACAAGATTCCTCATCATTGTCCTTTGCTCTCAATCGATTCATCTCTTCATCGGCAGACGTGCGCTTCTACGTGGGCTGGTTTAGGTCGATAGGTCATTATGTCCTGTGAAAGAGCACTATCACAGAGGCTCATTCCTACCCGTTCCATTTCCTGGACATTCTGTCATCGAATAATTATTTTCGCTTGAGATATAGAATCTGCAGTCGGGCCACGGGTTGGACCAGATGAGCCCGGGCGACATTAATGACGCTGACACTATTAAAGCCACTTGCTCTGGCCGACTGGCTGATCCAGCTCCGTGATTCAACGTCTACGCCCGATATTAGTTGAAAATGAGCAAGCTCCAGCAGAACAGACGAACACGTCGGGCGGACCTCGTGGGCACGTTTGCAATCGACCTCCGAAATGAGACAGACCTCGGGCGGGCGGAACCAGGCGGCGGCTTCCTTCGGGCAACCCTGCTGCATTTCACACTCAAAGGAGGAAGTACAACCTGTAGACAACGTATTCAAGAGACTGAGAATAATACGTGGTACACTTCAGGACTGGCGGGCACCGAAGCCGACATGAAGGAGCGGAAGGTATTCATCTGATGTCGCTGAGACGCAGGCCTAGATGTTCGAGCACAAATTCTTGAAATACACAGACAGGCGGAACAGCAGCAGAGACAGACAATGGGTTCAACGAGATGCCACTGGATGCACGGTTCAGCAGCGAGACGTCCCATCACACAGCTACGCAACTCTTCAGAGCCTCACGCCCACTCCGGGTTGGCTCGCCACCTGGCTGACGGGGCTGGGCAGACGCAGAGCAACGAGAGGCTCTGCAAGGTCGTCGAGCTCCCACAGTTGCAACTTCAGCCGTGGGTTTGCCAGCCTTGGGAGTTGCTTGGCAGCATCTCTTCACCACGAACGGCAGAACGGAATGCAGGTTAAGGATATCTTGGCCGTCTGCATCGTCGATAAACCCTTTTGGGAAAGCGAGCTACGAGATGCCCATCATCTCACTGGAGAGTTCAAGAACCGCAGGCATCCATTTGCTAGATGAATGCGGTTGACTAATCCGGCTCCTCACAGCCATAAGCAGGCATCTTAGTCCGCAACGTTTACTGCACAAAAGCTTGCGTTAAGGTTTGGTTGATCGACGACAGACATACACTGCAGAGTAGCAATCCCGCGTCTCTGCCGCAAAGATTGCCGACACGCAGAACAGCAGCACAGCTGGATGTTCCGCTGGATCAAGGGGAACCTATGGATCGGGAGTTGGTGACGGTGCTGAAGGTCGAGCCTCGGGCTTCGGCTCGGAGCAATTACGGAAGTCGTTTAGTCGCGAGCTGAGACGGGGGATGGGAAACAGGAAGGTGTGAGAGAGCTTCCACCAAGCCCGTCGAGATGCGGACCTCAGGTGACGTTCAGCTGTGACGATTACGATTATCTTGGCCAATGCAGTTGGGGCAACAGGGTCAAATGACCACAGGTAAGCAGCTGTGGGAAGGCTGGCCGGTCCGAGGCCAGAGACTGAGGAACCAGACGTCATCTTCGGATCCGTGAGATTATGGTGTTGGCGGAAGGTTGTGCGGACCGCCCAGTTCGGATGGGCGAGCTGCAGCATCCTTTGGAGGGATTGTTCATGTCGCGAGGGCATGCAGGCATCTCATTCAAGGGGCCACCAGACACTGACTGGTGTGCTTGGAGGTCTGTGAATTGCAGGAAGTTGCCATTGGATAGTAAAGCACCGTGTGTAGTCCGTATCGTATCACTGGAAGGTCAGGTCAGCAGATGGAGGGCGAGTTCGATCAAGCTGCCCAGACAGTCAGACGTAACCGTCCATGTTCTGCCGCGCGCCATCAATAACTCCGGCCGATGGGCGCTAGCGAAGCAATCCTTCGGGGTCACGCGCGCGGCTTGCGGGTTCCGGGCTCCTAGGCCAGGGGCTGGCGGCGGCTCTGCGTCGCTCGATTGGCCGTGCAGATAAATCATCGAGGCTTCGTGGGGTTTCCACGCGCTGCGGTGCGGGACCGGGTTAACATTGCACCCTGACTGCGCGGCGGGTGGGCCTGCGGCAGTTCCCCGCCAAAAATCACTGCAGCATTCAACATCGTGGAACTTTTCTGCTGTGCGGCCCCTCCAAACCCCCAACTCCTGTCTCCCGACCCGTCTCGATCAGCCGGCTTCACCACCACCACCACCAGCCGATCGCATCCCGCCTGCCACGAGCTGCTGCCCGCGGCGCCCAACCCGTCCCGACCTCGCCTCCCCGACGTTCACAGCCTACGTTGCCCAACATGCAAGCTCCGGTGCTGGTTATGAGTGCGTCTCCGCCATCAGGGCCGCCTGGGAGCTCCCCAGCCGCCTCCCGCTGCGCCCGCAAGCTGACCTGGCCATGACAGACACCAACAGCGGTGAGAGACAGACCGGAAGGAAAGCTCAATTGTCCAACATTGCCGCTGCAAAGACGTACGTCGCCGCCAATGCCCCCCTTCCCCTGCTCCGCTAACCGGCGGCCCATGGCAGCGTTGCCGACATCATCCGATCATGTCTCGGCCCCAAGGCCATGCTCAAGATGCTGCTCGACCCCATGGGCGGCATCGTCCTGACCAACGACGGCCACGCCATCCTGCGAGAGATCGAGGTCTCGCACCCCGCAGCCAAGAGCATGATTGAGCTCAGCCGGACGCAGGACGAGGAGGTTGGCGACGGCACCACCACCGTCATTATCCTGGGTACGTTGATGCACATCCAATAGCCCCGGGCCTGCTAACACCTGCCGCAGCCGGTGAAATCCTCGCCCAGGCCCTGCCCCAGCTCGAACGCAACATCCACCCCGTCGTCATCATCTCCGCCTTCAAGCGCGCCCTCAAGGACGCCCTCGAGATCATCGACCAAGTCTCCCTCCCCATCGACGTCAACGACGACAAGGCCATGCACCAGCTCATCTCCTCGTCCATCGGCACCAAGTTCGTCTCGCGGTGGATGGACCAGATGTGCGACCTCGCCCTCAAGGCCGTGCGCACCGTGACCTGGGACTCGGGCAACGGCAACACCGAGGTCGACATCAAGCGCTACGCGAGAATCGAAAAGGTCCCCGGTGGCGAGATCGAGGACAGCAGGGTCCTCGATGGCCTGATGCTCAACAAGGACATCACACACCCCAAGATGAGGCGGCGCATCGAGAACCCCCGCATCGTGCTCCTCGACTGTCCGCTCGAGTACAAGAAGGGAGAGTCGCAGACCAACATCGAGATTACCAAGGAGGAGGACTGGAACCGCATTCTGCAGATCGAGGAGGAGCAGGTCAAGATGATGTGCGAGGCCATCCTGGCAGTCAAGCCTGACCTCGTCATCACCGAGAAGGGTGTTTCTGGTGAGTTCCGGACCCATGCATGGTCCGCTTTCTCTCGATTCTGGGCTAACTCGGGACAGATCTGGCTCAGCACTTCTTCGTCAAGGCCAACGTCACAGCTCTGCGCCGCGTTCGCAAGACGGACAACAACAGAATAGCGCGCGCCACGGGCGCCACCATTGTCAACCGGGTTGAGGACCTGCAGGACTCCGACGTCGGCACTCGGTGCGGCCTCTTCGAGATTGAGAAGATCGGCGACGAGTACTTCAGCTTCCTCACCAAGTGCCAAGACCCCAAGGCCTGCACGGTGCTCCTGAGAGGCCCGTCCAAGGATGTGCTCAACGAGATTGAGCGAAATCTCCAGGACGCCATGGGCGTGGCGCGAAACGTCATGTTCCACCCGCGCCTGTCGCCCGGCGGCGGCGCCACCGAGATGGCCGTGTCTGTGAGGCTGGGACAGCTGGCCAAGGGCATCGAGGGCGTGCAGCAGTGGCCGTACAAGGCCGTGGCCGACGCCATGGAGGTGATCCCGAGGACGCTGGTGCAGAACGCCGGCAAGAGCCCTGTGCGCGTGCTGACGGACCTGCGAGCCAAGCAAGCCGAGGGCAAGAGCACATGGGGCGTCAACGGTGACACGGGCACCATCGTGGACATGAAGGAATACGGTGTTTGGGAGCCCGAGGCCATCAAGCTGCAGAGCATCAAGACTGCCATTGAGGTGAGTTTTGCAGCCGCTCCAACCGTCGTTGATGCACGTACTGATTCGGATGTCTTGACAGGCCGCCTGCTTGCTGCTAAGAGTAGACGACATCTGCAGTGCCAAGAAGGCGCAGCATGTTGGAGGTGGCGGTGCGGGTGGAGGCGAAGAATAAAGAGACAAGGAGTTAGAGGGAAAGAAGTGCTTGGGAAAGGGGTGAGGGCGGAGGACGCCATGTGTTTTGCTCTGGTCATACCCCCCTGTACTACGATAAGCGGACGAGACGTAGACGAGGTTGAGAAAGAAAGCAATATCAATAGACAAAGACCGGAAGAGAAGCACGGCAGTCTACGTTGTCTGACATGGGGGACTGACGAGGTGACAGAAATCTACTGGGTATCATTAAGAATAAGAATGATGTGCGACTACGTATTAGTCGGGCGAAGGCTCAATCATCGTCGTGGATGACAATGCCCGGCCCTTGCGAAAGGGAAGACGGAGCGGCACCGCCGTCCTCGGCTTTGTGCTCGCGATGTTCCTCCTCGGTGTGGCTTTGTTTCAGAGGGGACGGGTTTGGCGGTACAGCTGCCGGGGCCTTGAGGCTTCCGGGGGCGGCGGCATCCGGTCCCTTGGCCTTGTTGGCCTTTCTGGCCTTCATCTTCTCCCTCTTCTCCCGGTTCTTCCTCGTGCGCTCGTCGTCTTTACGCTCCCGCTCGGACCTGTCCTTCTCAAAGGTCTCCTGCTCCTTCTCGTGGCGCAGCTCGTCGTCCATGGCACGCAGGCGCTCGTACTCGCGGCGGCGCGAGGCCTTGTAGACGTGGAACTCGCCAGAGCCGGCGCCGGCGCTGGAGCCTTGGACATTGGTGACGATCTCGGGGGGCGCGGCGGCGGAGCGCTTGGTGAGTGCGGCGCCGGACGGGGGCACGCGGATCTCGCGGTCGGGCTTGGCAAAGAGGGCGTCGAGCGACGCGGCCTGGGCGGACGAGGGCGTGAGGGCGCGCTTCTTGGTCGGACGGCGGGAGCGGGGGTCGGCGGAGGTGGGGATCGACTCGGGGCCCTCGCCGGACATGGTGACGCTGGAGATGTCGACGTGGGATGAGGTCTGGCGGCTGTTGTTGACTGCAGGCAGGATGGTGGGAGGAGGCGGAGGTGGTGCTGGGAGCTGGGAGCTGGCTGCGAGCTGTTGTTGCAGGGCTCTGGCTCTCTGCGGCGCGTACGATGGCTGGCAGACACAACGGAGTGGTGCGGTGCGATACGTGCGGTGCGATACGTGAGCAGCGCGACACGCGGTGGCAGCGGGCGGTCGAGTGCAGGTGAGGTGGTGATGAGGCTGAAAAAAACCACGGCGGCGAGACAAGCTCGGCAAGGCAGCGAATGGGCACGACCCCGCCACCGACGGCGGCACGACCCCTGCCCGCCCGCTAACGTTGGGGGCAGTCCCCTGCATAGCCGCGCCGCAGCCTCCTGTGCGGGAGTACCAGCGCGTTACTTACTTGTCTCGCTGCAACTTGCGCATCGCCAACACGCATCACCAACACGCATCGAGGCGCCAGCACAGCACGGGCGCAGCACGCGTTGCACGGCAGCCGCGCCATTGGCTGCGCTGCTCCCCCTTGTCGAGGCCGCTGCAGGCATGCCGTGGCATGGCACCACCCCGATCAGGTCATGTCATGACGAGCCAAGGTACCTCCAGAGTAGCCGCCTGCACGCTTTGTCCCGACATCAGCGCCCGGCCCCACCCGCCTTGGTTGTCACAGACAAATGTCCATCTTTCCACCTGCTCGTTCTTCCTCCTCTCGCACCAAACGACTCGACGACTCTCCCCGACCGCACCGCCCTCGACATACTCTACCGTGTTCCCATTCCCTCGCCGCCGCCACCGCCGTCACCGCCGCGCGCGCCTATATTCTCGTGGCCACGTCTTGTCGAGCCCCAACCCTGCCCCGCCATTCAACCATCTCGGCCGATATATTCCATTCCACTTTCTTCAACGTCGGCAACGACACGACCCGCAGCCATGGCCAAGCCACGGCTGATTATCCTCATTCGGCATGCTCAATCCGAGGGCAATAGTAAGTCCCTGCACGTGCCCTTCTCCAAGATCCAAACCGCTGAACCACCACCACCTCCTCCAGAGAACCGCGAGATCCACCAGTCCATCCCCGACCACAGAGTCAAGCTCACTGCCGACGGCTGGTCGCAGGCTCACGAGGCCGGCCGCCGCCTGCGCAGCCTCCTTCGCCCCGACGATACCCTCCAGTTCTTCACCTCTCCGTACCGCCGCACCCGCGAGACCACCGAGGGCATCCTGGCAACCCTCACCTCCGATGACCTAGGGCCCTCTCCCTTTCAACGGTCCAGCATCAAGGTCTACGAGGAGCCGCGTCTGCGCGAGCAGGACTTTGGCAACTTCCAGCCCTGCAGTGCCGAGATGGAGCGCATGTGGCAGGAGAGGGCCGACTACGGCCACTTCTTCTACCGCATCCCCAACGGCGAAAGCGCCGCCGACGCCTACGATCGCGTCAGCGGCTTCAACGAGAGTCTATGGCGGCAGTTTGGTGAGGACGACTTTGCCAGCGTCTGCGTCTTGGGTATGCTCCCCCACGGTCCACGGCGTTGATCTGCGCTTGCGCTAACATGAATCTGCCCACAGTCACCCATGGGCTCATGTCCCGCGTCTTCCTCATGAAGTGGTACCACTTCACCGTAGAGTACTTTGAGGACCTCCGCAACGTCGAGCATTGCGAGTTCCTCATCATGCGCAAGCAGGACAACGGCAAGTTCCTCCTCGAGAACAAGCTGCGTACTTGGTCCGAGCTTCGCCGAGAGCGCAGCGCCGTCGCCATCAACGCCAACGTAAAGAAGGACAAGGACAGAAGCAGGGACGAGGCCAAGGTCGATCCATCCAAGGCCACCGTGGTAACCCGTCGCTGGGGTGGCTGCCCCAACGGGTGCAACCACACCAACCACTACAAGAAGCGGCACGATCTCGAGGCGCTGCGGCAGAGGGACTTGGAGCGCAGCGGGCTGTCTGCCACCAACAGCAACGGAGGCAATTGGAGCAATGGTAGCAACGGGAGCAGCAGCAACGGCAATGGCCTGACCATCGCCAGGAGGCGGCAGCGGCAGCAGCACGCCATCAGCTCCGACGACGGCGACGACGAGCAGAGCGATCACCGCGCTGGCCCCGACGTCGAGATCGAGGTCAACCGGACCCTCGAGGAGGTGCTCTCGTCCCCCGACGGCACACCCTCCTTCATCACCGCCGAGGACCGCATCCGCAGCCAAAAGTCGCCCCATCTGCACGTGGGCCGCGACTTTGGCGGCACCTACTCGGGCCACGCCTCGCTCGCCGACAGTGACAGCGATGCTTCCAGGGATGAAGGCCCAGGGCGTCATCGCGCCGTGCCCAACAACGCCCGGGCTGGGTCCGCCAACGGGAGTGGCGCCGAAGACCGCCGCGACGACAGCGAGGACCACGCATATGCGAACCGCCTGGGAGATGCGCCGCCGGCCGCTACCGACCTCCCAGAATCAGGCGACGGCTCACTGATGGACGACATAGACAAGGCAGAGAGGGAAGATCGCAGCATACAAGGCAGCGTCTACTAGCGACTGCTGAAGAGCAAGCCGCATTTTCTGGCATCGATTTCACGGAAAAGGAGTTTGGGTTTGCTGGCAGCGCTTGGGCCATAAAGATTGTACACAGCGTTACACGGGAGATATATACCTGCGATACATGATGTGAAAAGATTCCAATTCGCTCTCCTGTTTCCTCCCTGGCCTCTGATCCTTCGTCGGCGTCAAATTACACAGTAAATGTACCACTGCACATCAAAGGATATACGCATGAAATCGCCAAATGGTGTTCCATTCCAACGCCGCCCTCGGCAACGTCCAAATCTAGCTAGTCTTTCGTTCCCTCCAGCGCAGAGGCCATGCAGACGCAACAAGGCAAGGATGAAGCGAAGCCAACACGCAAAACAGGCTCAACCATTAAGGGATCAACCCCCGCGTCGCCATGCAAAGGTCCGTTCGCCTCCTTCTCCGTCCTCCGCAACCATTGAGTCCAACCCAGCCGTGAAATAGAAATTAAGAGACACAGAACAAAATGTAAACTCCGAGGCCTATCCGGCGCTCCCTCTCATAAGGGTAGCCCTTCCTCTCCGGGAAAGAAAACATACAAAGACGGCAAAATGGATATAGAGAGGTGCTTTCGCATCCCCTGTTGGAAAAAGAATTCCCTAAAACCTGAGCCTCCGTCCTTTGCGGGCCGACACGGGCGCTTCTTTCCTCTCGTTTCATCAGGTCCCCTGCCGGAGCCCAGCGCAATGAAGTAACAGGCCAGCCGTACTGAGGCGCACCATGACGTGGTGTTGAGAGGAGCGATGGGGCGGGTGGAGATGAGATATCCCCCTTAGGGGTCATGAACGGGTCATGAACCTAGGCTTGTCAAAAGAACTTTGCCATGGCCCTGCTCAGATCGATAAAATCAACCGGCTTGGTGACGTAATCGCTAAATCCCGCGGAGATGCACTTCTCCTGCACGTCTGACATGACATTGGCGGACAGAGCGATGATTGGCATCTTGGAGAAGCCTCCCTCTCTCTCCCACTGCCGAATCTCACGGCACGCTTGGTATCCGTCCTTGCGAGGCATGTGGAGATCGCACTAACAAGTCTTGTTAATCTGGTTCCAACCAATTTCTCACAGATCCTAACTTACCAGAATGAGAGAGTAGTGCTTATGCGGATTCGAGAGCACCTTTTCCGTGCACTCCACACCATCGACGGCAACTTCCACATCGACTCCAATCTTCTTGAGGTACTTCATCAACACCTTCTGGTTGACTGGGTTGTCTTCAACCAAGAGCACTTTGTATCCCTTGTTGCCCATGCGACGTTCGATTTCCTGGTAGCTCGCCTTTTGGTTCTCCACCATTTGCTGCGCCGTGGATCGATTTCGATCAATGCTCAAGTCCTGCACTTTATCAGGGTCGAAGATGACCGCAAACCGTGACGGCTTGACCGGCTTGTAGATGAACGTCACTAGGTTGTTCGTGAGCAGATGTTCAGACTTGGTATCCGTCGCTTGCTTCATTACAGCTTGACGCTGCACCGAGTCGGAGAGGATGAGGATAGTAGTTCTGTCCATCTTTTGGGACTTTGTAATTTGGTTCATTACGTTGATAATGGCTTCGGCAGAGGCGAGGTTGAGAACAATGTGAGTAAACTTGATCGGATCGTCACCGCCAATGAACTTCTGGGCCTCCTCGACCGAGGCAAGGGCCGTTATCTGGTGCGGTACCTCCTTTGGCAGGGTCATCTCAATGTGCTGCGCTGTCGCTTCGCGGCTGTGGTATTGAGGGCATATTATAAGGATCGAGTACATGGGCGGGCGAAAGTCTGGGGATCCTTGGCCATTGTTACCTGGAGTCACCGTTCTGCCTGGCGACCCTCTGTCTGAGGGCATCTCCAACCTCATTTGAGAAAGGTCTTGCCCGCTGGCCTTGGCAGCCTCACTAAAGCGAGCAAGGCCGGCGTTCACTGACGTTGCAGATGACCTGTCCGTGAGGTGGGATATGCTAGAGTGAACGGACGGATCGGAACTGCCCGTCGAGACCCCACTGGGCGATGTGTAGTCGGCATCAGCAGCGCCCTGGTTGGAGCTTTTGACGTGACGCAGCTGTTCCACTGCTGGCAACTGCTTGAAAGTTCTGGGCACGCTTTCTGAGGAGCCGCGTCGGGAGCCGATCGAGACCAATGATGCCGGAGTGCCTGGGAGACTGGGATGATCCCCTGGTGTGGGGAGAGCGAATCGGGCTGTGAACGTAAAAGTAGACCCCTTTCCTAATTCCGCAGTCCCTTCCATCTTGCCGCCATGGAGCTCAACGAGCTGTCTGGAAATGACGAGGCCCAGTCCACTTCCGCCGTGTTGTCTCGTGCTGCTACCGTCAATCTGGCTGAAGGGCTTAAAAATGAGATCAGCTTCCTCTTTGGAGAAGCCTCGGCCAGTGTCGGTTATGACAAATTGAAGAGTAATCGCGTTGGGATGTTGATTCGAAGGGCCTTCAGTATAGACTCGGCATCGACTGAACACTTCTCCCTCGGTGGTGAATTTGATAGCATTGCCAATGACGTTGAGCAGCACTTGCCGAATTCGCACCTTGTCGCCTTTGACCCAGGCCGGAACCTCGGCGTCCACGAGATAGTTGAGCTCCAGACGTTTCGCGATTGCCATCGTGGAAACAAGCTCGTTGACGTCTTCAATGAGGGATCGGGTGTGAAACCACTCATACTTGAGCTTCATCATGCCGGCATCGACCTTGGACAGGTCCAGGATGTCGTTGATGATCATGATGAGGCTGTTGGCGCTGGTCTGAATCGTGTTTGTGTAGTCACGTTGTTCTTCGTCCAATGTCGTGTCCTGGAGAAAACTGACCATGCCAGAAATTCCAATAAGTGGTGTCCTGATTTCGTGAGACATGTTGCTCAGGAATCTGCTCTTGGATTCCATGGCCTCTTTGAGTTTTGTCTCCAAGATCTTGTGGTCATTGATGTCCGTGGCCGAACCGAAGTACGAGCTGGCGCCGCGGCCGAAGTCGATGGTATCAATCTCAACGCAGCGGATGAGGTGCCAACGGTACTCTCCCGTCTTTGAACGCAGGCGGACTTCAGTCGTGTAAGAGAGTCTGCCGCTGGTGTCAGTGCCCACCTTGATGATGCCTTTTCTTGCCAACTCCATCAAGTCCGCAGACGGTACTTCACGGCTTGTGTCGGTACCCGAGCTGCTGCTTCGGGATGGGACTGAGCGACCGCTTTGCGAACCTGGCTCCTGGGCCGGGGACGACTTTGATCCTCGAACAGTGCTGGATGTGGGCGTTGCTTCGGACGACTCAGATTCGTCATTCCTGACGCGTTGCATGTTGCCTTTTCGTTTCGAGGCTCTCTCAGATGGGATGCGACATTTTGCCAAGTCGTCCGGATGAACGTAATCCATGAAGCCCAAATTCAGCGACGCATCAAAAGTCTGGCCGGTGTACGAAAGCCACTGCTCGTTGGCGAACGTGATGCCCTCATCTTCGGTCGCCGTAAATATAATTTGCGGAATGAGGTTGGCAAGCAGTCGGTGCTTGGCTTCAGATGCTTCAACCTCCTCTTGTCGGGCTGCCCTCAGCTCGGCGATATGTTGGTCGTGGATATCCATGTACGAGCCTAGGAACTGCATGATAACCCCCCTCTTGTCCTTTGAAGCCACTGCTCTGGCATAGAACCATCGGTATGCGCCGTCGAAACGCTTGATGCGCACTGTCCTGGAAAATTGCTCCCCAGTTCGAAGTGAGTGGCCCCATGCCTTCAAGTATCCCTCGCGGTCGTCAGGATGGATACTTCCCCAGGGATCCGCAGACAAGTCTGCGACAGTCTGTCCGCGATACGATAGAAAACGGCTGTTCACCCACACCGTCTCGCCAGTCTGAGGAAGAGACACGAAAACATGAGCTGGCAGGGAGTCCAGAATGAGACCCTTCAGTCTGTCAGAAGGGGGTGGCATGTCTACCCCCAAAGTCGTCAGAGTGCTGATGCGTGGTGGTGCGGCGGACGGGGTCGCGGGTGGCCTGGCAAGGCTTGAACTGGGAGGCAGCGATTGAAAGGTCGCGGCAAAATCTGCACCATAGCTATGAAGTTCAGTGTGCCCCTGATGAGGACCGGAGCTCGGAATAGCCGTCGCAGGCTCTGAGTTTCTTTCGGCTGCCTTCGTCGCCGCAGTTTCCCCCGGCGCGTCAATGCTCGATCCCCGGGGGTTCTTGGCAGTAAGGTCGCTTCGAGCTTGCACAGTGGCGTCTTCATCGTCGTGGACAGGACTGTCGCTGAACGCCTCCGGGCTCAGGAGGTCTTGCGACGGTCTGGGGGCCAACAGTAACGAATGTCTCTTCTCCCCGGGGCTTTCCCTGGATCCTGTCCTTGAGCGCTGGGTCCCAGAGGCCGAAGCCTCCTGCTTCGTCGATGATAACCTTTGCTTGCTACTGAAATAGCTCTCAGCGCCTTGTGAAATGGCTACTGGACTACCAGCTGGCTGTCGCTTGTCGACAAGATAGTTGAGAGACCCATGCTCCCACCCAGGTGTTCCGAGCGGAGAGCCCGTGGCGCTCTTCGACACTCCGGAATACTCACTTGGACTCGTCATGCTGCCAGCCAGGGACTGTTGCTGGGCACTTTCGCCCGACATCAAGTACGGGGTATTCTCGATATGCCGTGCGAACGGCGCAACAGCCCCAAAACCGGCAGTCTGTGGTCTCCTACGCTGGAGACCGGCCAATTCAGTCTCCAAATTGGTATAGTGTCGGCAAATGGAGAAAGACGTGGCCATATGAGGCGCAAGGTGTTCCAGAGAGTGCTTCAAATTTGACGGATAGGGGATGATGGGACTTAGTATGGACAAAATGGCAATCGGAGCCGGCTTGTCTCTTCTCAAGTGCTCCGGTGTCAGACGGTCAGATTCCGGAGGCTCTTTACCATCCTCGCCAACATCGTCCTTACGACCGTGGGATCGCTTCTCCATTGTCGTGGTATCTAATTTGAAAGGCCGTGTAGGTCTCGAGAGCAGTACGTGCGTCAAAGGTATGTGCAATACAGTCCAGGAGTTATCCACTCCGATGGCCTCTGGCGGACGCATTCCGGTGTAACTAGCAGGCTCTGTGCCCGGGTTGAAGGAGTCTTCGTCGACCATGGCGTCGGTAAAGAACGGGTTCTCTTTCGGATCGGCGCGGACAGCCGGTGACGGAGCGGGGGACTGCGACCAAGGAGATGGCGGTGTCTGCTCATATTCCTCGTATTTTGGTGTAGGCGGTCTTGGATCTTCGTCATCCAGACGAGAGGCGATGGTCGTTGCTCTTTCACTCGTGTTGGCTTTGCCACGTACCGGGCCGGCAAAAATGGATGACAGCTTGGACGTTGAATCTGACCTTGACCTTTTGGGTTTCTTGGATGGATCCGAGTTGGTTGTCTTGAGGCCCGGCTTTTGCTCAGTTGACTGTTCCGCCGGCTGATTCGTCGTCGGGAGGTACGGATAGGTTCGTGTCAGCGCAACGGGTCGACCTCGTTGCAGCACTCGCATGACGCCGGTATGGTCAATGAGGGGATCGGCTTCATAGTCCAAAGCTTGCAGAACCGGCAGTACCCGTCCCTGACCCTCATAACGGGCCATAAAAGGGTCCTCCCAGCTGGGGATATCCTGCCCCTCCTCGGCGGCATCGTGTTCGACCAAAGCGTCCTTGTTCAGCTTGGTGTAATCGCGGGGTGATGCGACAGGCGACCGGACTGACGGGAGATGAGTCTTGCTCCTCTTCAAATGAGAGGGGCGCCGGGCCGTGCTGGGCGTCGTTTCAAGAGACTTCTGCTTGTTATTCTCGTAGCTTGTAAAGGAGTGCCGGCTTGCAAGACCAGGTCGGACGGGGATACTCGGCTCGACAACGTTATCTGCGTCAGCTGGGGCGTCGGGAGCGGCGTGCTCGCTACCAAGTGCGGCACTGCTGCCTTTACCCATGTAAGCCATGCTGAAGTCATCTTCCCGGTGCTCGTTGTACGTCGCCTTCTGCCCCCAAGGGACGTTTTCCACGTCCGTGGTATCGGCCGGTACGGCCAGCGTAACACGCTCGGCCTTGTACACATCTCTCATAATCTGGACGACGGTGTTCCACCAAGCATCCAGGCCGGGCTCCGCGCTGAGCATGAGGGACAGGTCGTAGAGATTGGGGTTCGGAAAGTCGAAATTCTCGATCTGAGGCGAAGAGCCCGATGGGTTGAAGGTGTAGCTGGAAGCCGGGGTTGAGTTTTCGGAGAGGACCTTGTCCATCATGCTGCGATTTTCGAGGCCAGTAAGGGGTGGCAAACGGAGACCGGCCGCGGGCGAGGCCAGCGACTTCTGGAGATGCTGCGGAGCAAAGCCACCGGCCATCCGGGGAAAGGGATATGAGGGCGTGCCAGCGACGAGCCCGGGCGTCAGGCCGCCGCGTATCGTGTTGCCGGACTCGGTGGAGGCTGTGGTGAGGGGGGCCGTGAGGAAGGGCGAGTCCGACATGGCCGTCTCCTCTGCAATCGGCGACACACGTGCCTTGTCGGGCTGTGCCATGAGGCGGCTCTTGACGCCCGGCTCGCGGACCTCGAGGTCCCGGGCCAACTTCTCGCGGTACTCGTGAAGCTGCCTCTGTGACGTCGCCGTGCGAGATGGGCCCTGGGCCGTCATGTTGGTCGTTGCAGTGCTGGCGGCCTTGGCATTGCCTGCAATGGCAGTCAACGGCAGACCGTCGTTCGCGGCGGGACCGGCACGGGCACCGGGATTGGTGCTGGTATCAGCACCTGCTCCGCCTGTCTGCCTGCCCGACGACCCGGCCGGCGAGGAGGAAGGGTAGCTGGGGCGGCGTTGAGCCATGCTGTCGCGCACATCCCCGGTTGGTGCTGCTGGTGCTGCGGCGTCGGGTGTCAGACGTCCATGTCTCGATGCGGACGGATTAGATGCGAGGCTGCTCGACGGCTTGGGTTCGGCGGGGGAGGTTCTGTGTGGCAGCTTCGGTCGACGCGTCGAGAACGAGGCGGTCGCGGGCGTGGACGCCGGGGTGGATGACGGAGTCGCCGAGCGTGAGGCTCGAGGAGGTTCGGGAGGAGACGATGGTGAGGTTCTCCCGTGGTCTGCCAGGGAGGTCGTGGGCCTTGGCATGCCTCATGCAAGCGGATGGCCGGGTCGATGTCGAGTCAAGCAGCATCTGCAGGGTAGAGCGAAGATGTCGTCGCCCTCGGCGTAGCGTTGCCCTGCCGCAACGCAGAGTTGAAGGCGGCACGAGTAAGGTACCTTGGGTGGACGCAGGGGCGGTGGATGCAGGTCAACCGTGGCCGAGGCGGCTCTCTCTCTCGCGACACCCACAAAAGAGGATGGAGCGTGGGCGGAGGTGCAAACGGTGAGGTTACCCGCCGTCCGAGGAGAAGCGGGCGAGGCAGTGGACGATACAGGGGCTGCGGTGCCGTGGCCTGGTGGGCGGGAGCGGCTGCAATTGCATGCAGAGTGAGGTAATGGCCTTGGTGCTGTAGGTGTGTTCGACGCCGGCAGGGGGAGCGAGCTGCGTATCATCTGGCTGGCTGGCGGTGGGCGGAGGCGCAACCGGCGGGAGGCTCTCGTGGAGCACTGAGCTGCAGCGGGCTGCACGCGCTGAGGCCTCGCGGCGCAGGGCCTGCCAAAAGTTGGCGCTGGGGCCAGGGAGGCGACGCGCGATGACGTAGGCGACAGCCTGCAGGACAAATCAGGGCCAGCCGCCGCGGCGTCAGCTTAGCCCGGCGCTGGCCAGGGTGTCCAGTCGCCCGGAGGGCTGCATGGCGGCGGGCTGGGCGAGTTTGCCGTGCGAGAGTCGCCAGAAGGGACAGGCAAATTTGCTTGCAATCACAGGGCACGAGCAGAACAGATGATTGCCTTCCAGTCTGCGCTCGTCTGCATTGGCGGTGGCCGGCGATGGCACGCGTTAGGTTCCTTGCTGCAGCACCCATGACGATGCCAACCGACCCCCAGCCTCTCTCTCAGTCCCGGGGCTGCAGCCGCCCCCTTCTTTTCTGCCCCTGGTCAAGACACGTCGAAACATGTCCTCGGCGCGGCTGGCTGGCATCGTCTGCGAACATCTACCACTGTACCACACTATCGCAGAGATTATTGGCCCCGTCTCCCGCTGCCCTCGACGGCCCGAATCCCTTGCCTTGCGCCGCAAGTTGTGTGAAGAGAGCAAACAAGCATTGGACCACATCGGCTGCCTTGCGGATTAGTGGCCGCTAACAAACATGGCGTCTGCCGATGAAGGGTATTTGCTCGATAGCGGCCCACGACCGACCCTCGCGAACCCATGCCGCTCTTGTCTCTGTCGCAGGCTTTGCAGCCCAACCAACCCATGTCGTCTTGGTACGGGGGCACTCCGTACTTCGTACGATATTTCGACAGCATTCAGGCGCGCCCCGTATTAATCAGGTGCCGGCTGTGGTGACGATGGTGGCATTTTCCGAGCATGCGCCGCCGGCTACGAGCAGCGACAGGCGCCGCCTCCCTGCGTGGCAGTTATACCCGATGCTTCCTTTCTCCGCTTCATGCCCCGTTGCTGGGCAAGGAGAGCCTTTTGCGTGCAGAACCGAGGGCGCACTCCGTTGCGCTATCGTGCCCTTTCTTATATTGTGCGACTGGTACGAGTAATGGAGACGCGACGGTGGTGATGAGCATGACGCATTCGCTCCACCTGATACCAGACACACCGCCCCGACGGTTCTGAGCGCTGAGCGCCCAGGGTGGGCGATTTCAGTCACTGCCACGCACGATTCTGTTTGAGCTTGCTCTTGACAACTGCTGTGGGCCAAGAATGAACACCACTGGTCAGGGACGTGTCACATGGCTTGCGGCTTTGCTTTCAGCCCTCTTGCTCGTATGAGCAGCTGGGTAATATGTACGGTGTACTATCGCTGCCTTCTCCACCAGCTCATTGTCTACGAGTGCAGAACGCCGGGTACATGCCTGCAGCTCACCTTGCACAACATCATTGCCGGCTTCTCCGATCCAGACGGGCAGAAAGAGAGATGCGATACGGCATAATGTGCGGCCTTGCTGACTGCCAGATTTGGCTGCCGACTAAGTGGATGGTTCACCATGTCTACGGGGCCGCCGCTGTCGTCGTTTCGGCTGGGCATCGTCGGTGGAGATGGAGACGCCCAAGCCAATCTCCGGCTGAGGCCATCTGCCAACCGATCCCTGCGGCGATGCGATGCATCGTCCTCCGAACGACCTGGGATCGAGACATGTCGTGATGCTGTGCGACCCGAGCCAACAAACTGCCAGGCATCGAGTCAGACTCTATTTTGATTCCACTGCAGCGATGACCTCAGAGGTGTGTCTGGCCAATCGGCATTAGGCCACCTGGTCAGCGCTCGAGACATTCATCAGAAATCAAAGCCCGAGCACACCAACCCGACAGCAAAGTGAGACACGCAACGCTCACACCGACAGGCCAACGACGCTGCAGTCGCCCGGCCGCGGAGCGCAGCTCCGTGTGCGGCTCTCCTCCGGCGCGACCGAGAGCTGCCCGTCGGCATGTCCCCGTACCGCCGAACGGAGGACTGCAGTGGGTGCCCGGTCCTTGCCGTGACTGATAATGACTGACCAGAGTGGAGATTGGGCCTTCTTGTCACTTACCTACTCGTACCCCTCTGAAGCAAACGAGGTAGGGTGAGGAGAAAGGTGAGCTGCGCGTCGCTGCCCACGTGACAACCCGAGGGTCTGTAGCGGCAGGATTGCGTCGGTGGCGCGCCATTTGACACCTTGGTCAGCTCCAGATTGGGGAAGTGGGACTGCCCCAGGCCAAGGCCGCGCGCGACACGTGCCCGTCGGGATCTCGACCAGAATACGGAGTACAGCCTCATCTAAAATAAGGCTGAGCTTCCAGACTTGGCGCCTTGCGTGGGGTTTTTTTTACGAGTACGAGCCCCGGCAAGGTGGCGATCACTTCTCACGAGACACTGCGCATTCGTACTTGCCACGCTGGCGACCGCCGAAACTCGTGGCGCAGCACGTTTGCAGTGCGAAGCGGATACTCGTAGCCGAGCCAGAAATCAAGGACGAGGCAAGGCTGTACGTTCTAGCGAGGCAATGGCCAATGCAGAGTCCATGATTAGTCGTGCCAGGGGCAACACAGAATAGCTGTTTCGATAACTGATTCCAAGAATGCACCGCCTGTCAACCACACTCTGGTCCCTCCTTGCCTCCCGAATTACCCTTCAGCGCCGCGAAACAAATAAACAGGCCGTATCCGGCGCCTGACCTTGTAGGCATTCCCAAGAAAGCAAGCGCCAACCATTGCAGTCACCATTCTCCATCAATACGTGCCATCATGCCGAACCGAAGGACGAGCCCAAAATAAATCCGATTGAGGTGGTAGGCGAAAGTCGTAAACGACACCTCCTGACATTTGCAAGTGCGGCAACGTGGAGGCCAAGAATCCATCTACTCGGGCTTAGCTATGCACCTTCTCTTGACATGGACCGGGGACAACTAACCTTACACCATTACTCTACAGCAGCCACGAAAGACTTGTGCGTTCTCATCTTGATCTGGGCACAGGCGGCGGATTTAAGGACTGGTGCCGCGATCTCGGCGAGTTCGGGGAATGGGAAGATGTCATAGGATAATGCTAATCTGAGCGTCGCGGGATCATGAGGGCGCTCTTCGCTCGAAGAAGCGCTCCCGGCAGGTGTCTTCGATTCGTCTCTTCCGTGTCATCAAAGAACATGCCCATACAAAGTCTAGCCTCGACAATGCAGGGTACGTTCTGGAGAAGTAGAAATCAGTAACTGTGTAATTCAACCCGAATCTTCAATCGTCGCAGGAGAGGTTCAGTGTAAGATAGAAGAAGCCTTGCTTCCCGACTCAGTGGTTCGCCGGAGACCGAGGAGGAATTCCCAGCTTCTGGAGATGGATGCGAGGAGTCATGCCAATGACAATGAGCCCAGCGCCGAGCAACACGGCCCACCATTGGATTCCCAGCACGTTCTTATTAAAGTCCGTGCCCGTGGCGAAGATGACCGTCAGCAACAGCAAGGGAAGCACGAAGTATCCCGATATCCGATGATACTTCCACACCGAGCGCGCCCGGGCCTCGCCTCCGTACAACTTCGGCGTCGCCCACATGGTGAACCCCACAAGATACTGCAGGGCTAGGAAGGCACTGGTGATGACTCCCAAGTAGGCGTGTACGGAGTGGAAATGCTGGCCCTTGCTGACATACTTGTTGTACTCGATGACGACGATGCCGCTCACGAGCAGCACAAAGGCCACGAGGTTGAGAGCCGCGTGCACGCGCTGGCCGAGGAGCTTCTGCTCCGCGGTGTGGGTGGGCTGAAGGAATAGCACCGACTGTATCAGGGTGAAGATGGCAAGCGACTGGACGAGCGGATGGCCTGAGAAGAGAATGAGCGGCTGCTGGAAGACGGCAGCCCAGACGAGCACCAGCAAGAGGACAGCGCCAAGCTGTGTAATGACGGCGGTCCCTGCGAGTATTCGTCAGTTCATGTGAGCGTTATTGGCCGGGAAGGAGAGGGAATACCTATGAAAGGATTCATCCAGATCGAATCACCCTGACGCTGGGTGGCGTCGCCTGGCTGGCCAAGGAGCGGTTCCGTCTCTCGACTATGGAGGGCCGAGGGTTCCGCTCCAGCTGGCGGCCGCGCTGGCATGCCCGTAGTGCTCGCCATTTTATAGTAATTCCAGCGAGTGGGCCGCAGAGAAGCACAAAGTTGGTGGCTGCGATGAGATGGACGCGGGCCGCAGTGCGCGACTCTAAACTGGCGGATGGCGTCGTGTAAGTGGAAGCCTAGGCCCGCGGCGTGGCTTGGGCGATGGACGACATGCGACACGCGAACCGTATTCGAGACGATTCAGGAGAGGCTCGGTGCAGGTCGAGATTCCGCCTTGTGCACTCGTGGGAAGGAAAATGAAGTTGAGTCTAGGACGGCTTCTTCGCGTGCCACAAGGTTGAGTGATGACGAGGACATCCGATGGTGGGGGCTGCGGGAGCGCAAGAGCGGGAGCTTACCTTACCTTACCTTGCGCTGTTACTTTTACGCCTCCACTGAGTGGCCAGCGTCCGTGTGCAGGGTGAGGCGACCCCGCTCGAACCGCCCCCGGCTTTTCAGCGTTGTCCAGGGCCTGTGACATCTCATCATCGACGCCGGAGATCACGTCAAGGGTAGATCCGGTTAGAGACCGTTCCCATCATCTGCGGAGGCATTCAAGGAGCGATTGCCTGGATATCGCCGCGCTGGTGAATCATGTCCAGCATCGCGTCTCTACGTCTAGCATCCTTTGAAGGGAGATGGTATGAACACTTATTACTACCCCGTTGATGGTCCTTGTAATCGTTGCCTTGTCCTTGGGCCATTTGACAATTTGATGCCCGTAGCATTAACGTCTCTCGTATGAAAGCTTCGTGTCTCTGTCCGCAATGACGTCGCAAGCATACATCAATGTGTGCCTTTCCCAAGCCCTCAGTGGTCGATCCAGCAATATGATCAGCGAAGGCATGTGCCCCGTTATTGATAGACTGGCCATTGGGTAAGCGTCCTCAAGAGACAGCAGATTGTTAAACACCGATGAACGCACCGCAGACCTGGCCTTCACCTGTCCGTGTTCGGAACCGGGGCTCGATAAAAGAGAGCCGGGGCTCCGCCGGCTACCGGTGCAGGGTAGGCGTCGACACGCGAGCATGTGCCGCTCCACGCAGCGCCCCGGGTACTGCCTAAGGAGCGTCGACGGGCAGTTGCATGCCCGCCCACCGGCCGCATCCAATGCAATCAGCACGATTACCTGATAGTCTACTTGTATCTGCAGAGTGACCATCACGTCGCTCTATTAGGATTTGCGCTAGGCCGGGTTGTGTCTGACTTGAGGAGGTTGCTGGCGACGGCCGAGCCCCGGCGTCGGAAGTGGCCGATATCCACCGGCTCAAAAGGTGGCTGCCCGCACCTCATCCGTACGTGACAATGCCCTGTCTTGGCCGAGAGTCTTGCCATCGCATCGCCTTTTCATAGACAAAACCACTTATCCCACAAACAAGACAGCCTGAGAACCGACATACTCGCCCTGGACAGAGCACACCATGGCTTCCATAGCAGACGAGATTCCGTACAAGCTTGACAACGTCAAGACGACGTCGGTGGGCTCCAATGACATTGACAAGACGTTCCGCTCTAGCTGCATTGGTACGACGCTCCATCAGCTCATGGACAGTCCATCGTTGCTGACGATCTAGTGAATTAGACCTCATCTCGGCAGCACTGGGCGGCCAGGTCCTTGCCTGCTCAGACGAGTGGTTTGCTGAGGCGGCCAACCTGCTGACACCTACTGCTCCCATCTCCCAGCCAGGCAAGATGGTCTTCACAGGTGCGTGGTATGACGGGTGGGAGACTAGGCGACACAATCAAGAGCCCTTTGACTGGGTAGTCATCCGCCTGGGCGTCGCCTCTGGCATCGTTGCGGGCGTCGAGGTCGACACGGCCTTCTTCACCGGTAACTACGCGCCGGCCATCTCCGTCGAGGGCTGCTTCAGCGCCGACGACAAGGAAGTGGTCTCCTGGCAGGGTGGCCGGGGCAGTTGGGAGACCATTCTTGGCGTGCAAGAGTGCGGACCCTCGCAGCGCTTCGGATGGAAGCTGGATGCGCCCTCAGGCAAGCAGTACACGCACGTGAGGTTGAATATGTACGCCGACGGCGGAATCGCGCGCTTCCGGCTCTTCGGCCACGCGGTGCCCGTGTTCCCGGAGGACAAAGAGGCCATATTCGACCTTGCCGCGGCCCAGAATGGCGGCGTGGCCGTGTCGTGCAGCGACCAACACTTCGGCACCAAGGATAACCTGCTGCTCCCCGGCCGTGGCAAGGACATGGGCGACGGGTGGGAGACGGCGCGGTCCCGAGGAAAAGACCACATCGACTGGACTATTATCAAGCTCGGCGCACCTGGCTATGTCCACCAATTCGTCGCTGACACTGCCCATTTCAGGGGGAACTTCCCGCAAAAGGTGGCTATCCAGGCTATCGCCTGGGGAGGAGAGGGAGAGCCGGGGGCAGCGGCCGAGGGTTGGCGGGAGGTTGTGGCTCCGACCAAGATGGGGCCCGACAAGGAGCACGAGCTGCCGTGCGCCGCAAAGGAGGCTCCTTTTACGCACGTCAAGCTAATAATGATCCCCGATGGTGGTGTAAAGAGGCTGCGAGCATTCGGCAAGCGTCTGGCGTAAAGGCTTGCGTATAAATCGGTCTATATAGGTACTTTACTTGCCCCGGTTGCGGTGCACCTTGCGAGCAGCAGCGCCATGATGGCACGTATGACAGAGACTTGGACGAGGCGCAAAACAGTAACAGAGATGCTTTCAACACTAGTGAAATCGACATTTAAACCGTAATTTGGAGACTACTGTGGTTTGCTGTGCAAAGCCAGAGCTGTCCCTCTGTGCACGGACCACTGGCAAATGACGAAGTTGGGTGGTGACGGCGGTCGGCCGGTACCTTATCCGAGCCGCGCCATGCCAGCTCCAGCTCCCGCGCTACGTCCTCTCCAACTACCCGGTGCCTTGCCTCGGAACTCCCACCACGCGACAGCAAGATTCGCGTGCGCCCTCGCCCCGAAGAGCGCCTAGATGACCTCGCGGCTTCGAGCCCGCATTTCCTCGCACTCCCGAGACACGCCGCCGGTGTATCACCGCTAGGCCTGCTCGACGTCCATGAGCCAGGGCCTCTGGCTTTGCCCCTCCTTGCACCATGGACCCTGGAGACTTCAACGACGGCGATGGCGACCAGCAGCCGCGCGTCGTTCCCCCGGACCTCCCTACGTCTCTCGATGACCGGAGACATGCACCCGTCGAGGACTACGTGCGCGAGACGGAGATGTATGACGGTTGGCAAGGTGAGCGAGCTCCTGACTCGCACCCGCCGCGGCGGGAACGTGGCAGCATGCCGGTCGTCTCGCCCTGACACAATCCCTAGGCCAGTCTCAGTTCCTCACCACGCCGGCGCTGGCGAAGCCCCTGAACTTTGGGAACCTCTCCCTCAACGATGCCGACTACGAACAGGACATGTCCAGGGTCTCGGCGGATAGCGACGCGAGGCTGATGGAGATGCTACAAGCTCAAGCAGCGGCGCACCAGGCCGCGCAAGGGCTCGAGGACGAGCAGGCCGTCGCCAACGATGAAAAGTTGACCGACTCGGAGAAGAAAGACATGCTGCAAAAGGCACTGACCATGGCCGCCAGCAACGGCGATGTCGCAAAGGTAAAGAAGCTCTTGAGTGGCCGCGCCGAGTCTTTTGTGGATGTCAACGCCTCCGACGAGGATGGAACGCCACCTCTGATATATGCAAGCTGCTTCGTAAGTTGATCACAACCCTACACTTCCGCAAAGGACACACGTTGATCGAGGTTTCAGGGCCACGAGAGTGTCGTGCAAGCTCTAATCGAAGCGGGTGCAGACGTGAACAAGCAGGATCGGAACCAGTGGAGCGCGCTCATGTGGGCAATGACAAATCGGCACAAGGGCATTGCGAAGCTGTTGTTGGACAACAAGGCATCTTCGGATCAGAAGACGTCGTCGGGGAGGACAGCATTCGATTTCGTCCCTCCTGATAGCGAGATGTCGTACTATCTGCACAACAATGGCTACAACATCGGAAATGCGGGTGTCACCGACGATTTCTACAATCCTGGTTTCTCCCAGGACCGATTTGAGGAGGAAATGGCAGAAAACGAAATGCGGAGGCGGCTGATGATGGAGAGCGCTAGGGACCTCGAGGTCGATCTTGGCAATGTTGGGATGGATGACCAGCCAGAGGTAGGTCCCTGCTTGAGACGTGACGCGATCTGTCGGCGTCGGATGCTAACCTGGATGCCCAGCCTGTCGATGAGCTCGAAGAGGATCAGCAAGAGTTTGATTGGAGCCGCTGCTTGCATGACCAGATGTTTGTCTTCCAGGACCACGAACTCGATCGAATACTCGATATCATCATTACGAAAATGACACCGCAGAGGTCACCTTCGCAGAAGCCCGTCCCCGCCAACATGATCTTCCTCAGCGCGAGGTACGCACACTATCACTCGAGCCCTGAACTGTTGGAGAGGCTCCTCGTCACTGCCATGGACCTCATCAACGATGTGGTCGAGAGATGCCAGTGGGACATGACGATACTCGCCTTCTGGATCTCGAACGCAACTTTGCTCTTGCACTATCTCAAGAAGGATGCCGGACTCGTTGAGGCGACGGCTGAGTTTCAGGCGCAGCTCGCCGAGCTCATCAATGAAATCTTCATCTTGATTGTCCGCGATGCCGAGAGGCGTCTAGACAAGGTGCTCGACTCGGCCATGCTGGACCATGAAACCATCCCTGGCTTCGAGGACATTACCTTCCAGAATGAATGGAAGCTGTTCAAGCGCAAGACAACGGTCAAGGAGGAGCCGCTGGAGAAGCGCTTCCGCCCTCCATCGCCAAAGCAACGCGCTAAGCCTGCGCCACGAAACGTCACCTCTCTGCTCTCTTCTACACTTTTCGTCTTGGACCTGTACGACATCCACTCCGTAATCACGGCGCAAATCGTCTCGCAGCTGCTGTACTGGATCGGGGCGGAGCTCTTCAACAGGATCATGTCCAACAGGAAGTACCTCGCGCGCACCAAAGCCATGCAGATTCGCATGAACATATCTATCCTGGAAGACTGGGCTCGGACTAATAACAGACAGGCCGGGCACTTCGAGGGAGGAGAGACGAAAGCTTCGGGAGAGACAACGACCGATGCAGCCAGACGGCACCTGGCGCCTTGCATTCAGCTTCTCCAGTGGCTGCAGTGCTTCTCGTCGCTCGCGGCCGACGATCTCGAGGCCTTGGTGGGGACATTGCAGCAGTTGAAGAGGCTCACGCCACAGCAGCTCATGCACGCCGCGACGCATTATCGGCCCGAGGTTGGAGAAAAGGGATTACCGAAGAGCGCCATGAAGTACCTCTTGGCGATTCAAAAGGAGGCGGCTCTCAAGCGAGAGCGACGTCGCAGCCGAGCGACGTCGCCGCTGCCGAAGAGTGGACAGGACAGCACTCCTGTGACTCCAGTCAAGGGCAGGTCTAACGGCAATGCGCTTGAGACCCCCCGCAGCGCTCAAGGCACGCCAAACTCGAATGGGAACGAAGGGTCTGACGCAGAGGAGGAGGACGCGCCTGAGCACCTGCTGCTGGACCCGGCCCTGATGCTCCCTTTCACACTGCCGTCTGTCACGGACATGCTGGTCTCGTACGGGGCAGGATTCGGAGGAATGAATCGCGAGCGGGAGCGCAAGTACATCCCGACGGTGCCCCCCGAATTTTTGGAGAAGCTGGAGGTGAGCGGCGTCCGAAAGGAGCCCATGTTTGCCGAGAGGGATTGGGAAAACGAGGAGGTGTGAAGGGAGGACAAAAGCAACTTGTAAGAGAGACGTCGAGCCGAGAGCGGCGAGCGAGTTGCGATGCTCGGTCCGCACGGGAGAGGAATCTACAAGGGCACCTCACATTCGCTGCAGGTACATTCATAGCAGGCGACGCGTAACATCAATGCAGATGATGATGAGCCACAGACGATGGCTGGCTGAGGTCGTCGAGCCACCAATGGGTGACGATACCAAGGAACGATCATGATTGGGGCATGAACCGTCTATGATCGTATGTCGGCAGTGGATGAGGCAGGAACTCTTCCTTGCTGCCGTTGGTTCCACCTCGGGGGTGGGTCAGTCATGCAACAACGATGAGGCATACGGCACGATTGGGCAAGTGCCGGAAATGAGGAGAGAGAAGAGAGCGCGCCTGAAGTCGCGGTCTCGCGAGCAGGACTAGCAGCAGGACCAGCAAGCAGACCAAGCGGCGCCCTCTCGTTTCTCTGAGACATGCTATCATTCATGGGCATGTTTGCTGCGGAGCGAACATGTAACATCGTCGAGGTGCGGCATGGACATTTGGATTCCCCAGGGCCCTTCTTCCTGGGCAAGGCCGAGTTGTGTCATGACGGCTCAACCTTTCACAGTCGCCGATGTTTTCACTCGAATCTCGAAAACAGCCTTCAATGCCAAGGTTTGAGCGGGATCCAAGACCAATGTTTCAACGATCGGTACAGATTATGCATGTATGTGCTATCCACCCGTGATCGTGTCGTCCATACGCTGCCCGGTCTGGTAGAGAACGCGATGCTGGCGCCACTTGCCCAGTTGCTTGCTTCTTTTTGGCTCGTCGGAAGTTTGCGAAAGGGCAATTCAGGTTCGGAATAGTTCGTCCGAGGACTAGATCCCGACTGTCAACCGCGCCTGAAGCGGCCGGCCCGTGGCGAGAACACCTGCAAGGGCTGCAGAGCGCGCGTTTGCTTTGTCGGACTGGGCCGCACATAATATTGAGCATCGCGCCCGGGCCGGTTGCTTTTGAGCATCCACGATGTGCCAGGCAAGCTGGCCCAACCATCTGGCCAACCATCCACCCATCCATCCACTCTTGGCCGCAGCAGATGCAGATGAGAAAGACAATCGAATGGCCGAGAGAACAAACGGAGTCTTGCCCGGCAAGTAAGAGGCGGGCGGAAGCGGCGGGGGGTGGGGCCGCGAGCACAGCTTCGACGAGCGGCAGCGGTGCCACGTCGGCTGGCGACTGCGGCCGCTGGGATGAAGTAGAGCGCTCGTGCTGCGCTGTTCAGCCGTGGGCTCGCGGCTCACACCTCACTACGTGTGCCTACTCACAGGGCTTCATTACGAATCTTACGGATACAGAGCCCAACAACACGTCCCGCGCCTCCCATGCCCAGCCACATGCTGGCCCCCGTCGTGGAGCTTTGCCTGCCTCACAGACGACGATGCAGAGTCAGCAGCTGGGCTCCTGCTCGGCGCAAGGCATCCCGTCCGGCTCTTCTCTCGGGGCCTGGTGTCGCTCCTCTTCACCCTGCATTGCACGTGTTGTAGCCTCGAGATAGTATGTAGGGCGCGGAGAGAGTGGGGAGCTCAGGTTCGCCTACTCCTTGAGCATCTCAGGAGTCGGGCCTTTCCACGGCAGCGCGCCGAACGGTTCCGAGGTCTGTTCACTACCGAAGGACTCAGTCGATACCGCCGCCACACGTCAGATTCGCGGGGACGTCCTTGCAAAAGGAGGGTCATGTCCTCGGAACGGCCAATGGGCCAGGTTAACGGTGAGGGGCCTGCATGCATCTTATACGAACCGAGTCCATGTTACCACAAGCGCACAAGGTTGAGCGAGAGCCGAACTGGCCTTCTAGGAGGAACACACTTGTGGTGCGTTTAATCTCTTTCTGGCCGAATTCGTTTTCGGTGTGGGGAGAGCATCCAGACACGGTTTGCAAGGACTCATACAGGCTGCTCGCGAACCCGGTACGAGCTCCAGGCAGCAAAGCTCGGTCCGTACTATGGAGCATGCCGCGGGAATCGAGTCGTAGCGCGATCGGACAGGTCCTGCCATTGGTAACGGGTACCTTGCAGGCTCGCATGTTCAGTCTGTGCCGTGCTGTGAGCGATCGCGAGTGTGTGTGCGATTATGTGGCCGTGTGTCATCCCTTGCATCCCGGCTTATTACCATGACGTGGTACGGACTAAGTTACGACGTACCCTATCGCGCATCGTAAGTGACAACTCAGCGTCAGTTGCTTGCTTGCTTGCTTGCTTGCTTGCTTGCTTGCTGTCCCTCATGCATGAGCCCGTCGGCTGCCGCGAAGCAACCACGCGCATGGCGCGGCTTCAAAGTTTTTGTCGATGCCGACGCGGTGTGGCCTTGTTGCTGGCGGCCAAGGGCCTCGTGACGGCGGCTCCCGCAGGCCAAGCATGCGAGCTGGGCTTCGGGTAGCCGTGCACACCGGCTTGAGGTTGGCCAGCAAGCTTCAGGTACGAGTGCTCGAGCGAGCCAAGCTTCAGGCACCCGAGCGCGCCGAGCCAAGCTCTGCGTCTGGGCTCGCGACGTGGGCGAGGGCGAGAGGAAGACGGGATTGCTCGTGCCCGCCCCCGCCACGCTCCACGAGCCGAGTCGCTACTCGTACTCATCCATAAGGGAAATTGGGGTTACGGTGGTGCTCCTGACTTGGCTGCGGGTTAGCCAGTAGGCGACGTCGTTGGCGGTCCGTCTGGTGGCCGGCGATGTGGCGGGAGGTGGGTGGTTGGGTCGCCCATGGGGAGTGGCGCCATCTGCAGGTGGGCAATATCGTGCACAATCTCCGCCGCCCTTGCAGGCAGAACTCTGGTGCGCTCAGCGTCGAGGCAAGCCCGCGAGCCCTCGTAAGTTGATGCACACAGTATGCTTTCTGCGCGCGTTCCATGGCATGGTATCGTTGGGCTCAGCAACGGTCGGTGGTGCAAGCGAGCGGCGAGCGGCTCCTCCCCGCTCTCTGCCGCCGTTCCTATGCTCGGCTGGTTTAGCCGAATAGTCGCTTGCTATCTCTCTCTCGTTCCCTCATAACTTGCTTGCCGCTCGCATTGATGCTCACTGGGCGGTTTGTCTCAAGACGCAGCGATATACCGCCTCGAGTCCCGCGTGCACCCGCCGACACGCCGCATAAGCCACACATGACACAGCAGGAGACACCGCTTCTCTCTCTTGCCGTCCCGCGCAAGACATGGTGGGCGAGACACTGGGCGAGACCCTGAGCGAGACCCTGCTTTTTTATTTACTCTCGCCATCCTGATCCAGTCTCCCTCTTCTCTCCTCCAGCTCCTGTTGCCACAGCTCTTTGCCAGCGTCTGGCGCGGCCTGGTTGTCAGTGGAGGCGCGTCGCCAGTTGGGCATCTCACTTACACGGGCAAACGGGGCTATTACTCGCTCGCCACCGCCTCACTCTGTCGTCTTCCGCAAACGCCCTCGTTATTGTCCTTCTGAAGTTGCCAAACAGCTGTTAAAATTCCTTCTTCAGCTGGCTCCTTTTCCGCGGCGCAAGCAGTCTTCGATTCATCTCATTTCGTTCCGTCTTACCGTTGGTCCCGCACCTGCAGCTGCCGTTGAAACCCCTTCATCTTCGGCGCTACGCAGGTACTACGAGTACTATGCCTGTCCGAGAGCAAAGGCAGCACCAGCTCATCTCGAGCGACAAACCGGCCACGCTGCCAACCAGGTCCTCCTCAGTGCGCCTAAAGAGCCGGCCGGGCCTGAGCAGACCGTCGTTCCGCGACGACATCAGCTTGGTGGCACTGCGATACGAAAAGATAAAGCCAGCGGCACCGCCGATCCCTTTGCCTCCAACTCGCCGTCTGCACCGCGCGTCCAGTGTTGCAAGCAGCCGATCAAACACAGCGTCGTCGACGACAACGCCTCGATCGTCATCTTCATCCCTTTCCACCTCGCCAAGTAGCCCCATTGTCATTGCGCCACCGTCTGGCTACGTACTCGTCCTCGGCGTTGCACCGCCCACCGAGGAGCATCCCGCCTTGCGGTCGCCCGTACCAACCGCGGGACGGGCCCTCGACGACAACTGGAAACGTGACTCGGGTCATGCGCCGACCACCATCCACGAGGAAGACTGCGAGGACGCCGACGAGGACGGCGGTTTGCGCTGCAAAAAGGGGGCGCTCACGGCTTCAGGTGGTGCTGCACCTGTGGCGCAACTCGTCAGAAACAGGCCTGGTGACGGCCGAGCGTCGTTGGACCCGAGCGACAAGAATACGGCTCGTCCTGGAGCCCCAGCTGCAGCTCCTCCTGCACAGCCAGCATCGCTCCCCTTGGCTGGAGATTCTCCCTCATCACCACCACCCTCCCAGCACACGCTGCTCCCGCAACCATCGCTACCGAGGAAACTGGTCAAGCCTAGCAATTCTCAGTTGTCCTGCGAGCAGCAACGAGCGAGGCGATTAATCGAGAAGTCGGATTCGGCCACGGGGCAGGTAGCGCCGATGCGGCCAAACCCCCTGCTGCGGGGCTCCACCTCCCCAGCCTCCACTAACCAACAGCAGCCCGAAACTCCAACATCGTCTCCAGGACGCAGCACCGCGATAGACCGAGGCTCGACAACCCCCGACGCGTCCTCCATTGCCGACAGCGACGCACAGTACTCGCCCCTCGAGATCGCGATCCCGACCGACAGTCTCATCGACGATGACTTCATGGCCGGCTTTTCCTTCTCGAAACGTGGCAGCATCATGTTTGGGGGCCGACGCGCGACGCCACTCGACGGCGCAACGGAACAGGCTTCGACCGATGGCGATGCGCCCGCGTCCCTAAGCCAGACGCAGTCGACCGCGAGCACCGAGAGGCCTGACTCTGGGGCAATAATCGCCGACACGCCGACACGAAGTCGATTGGCACCACCCGACATTCGTGTCCTGTCGGCTGATGTTGAGAAGGACTCTCAAAAGGTGAGGTCCCTCTATGATACTGGCGATGCCCTCAATTGGGAAGACGGCGCAAGACACTCCTTTTGCGAGCACCTGGAGCCCACGCCCGAGGTCCCGGCAGAGGAGGCCGCGAATGACCCGTATGGATTTCCTTGACTACCCACCGCCCCGTACCAGACCATCTTCCGCTGACTCCATTTTCTAATCAAGGGCGTTCACACAACTCGCCGCTGGATTGGCTACTTCAACGCCCGCAGGTTCTTTGCTTCAAATTCAAGATAGCTTGAAGCGAGAGACGGAGCTAGCTGGAGGACTCGAGGATTGGGAGGACATCGACGGTGCCGATGTCGATCGATATGGCTTCATCAGCGCATCGCGGAGCGCATCGAGAGTGACGACCCCAACTGAGCTCAAATCGGCGCAATTCTCTCCTAGGAGGAGACGCGTGCTGCAGAAGCGGGACCCGATGGGCTTTTCGCCTGGTCGCATGCCGAGCAGGAAGGTGTCTGCGCGGTCACTCAACACACAAAACTCGGAGATGTCCGTGGGTTCGGTGCGATCTTCGCGGTCCGTCATGCGCCAAGCGGGCAATCTTCTCCCGCATAACCGTAATAGACGCTGGATGGACGAGGCTGGAGACATGCTGACCGTCTCACCGGGCCTACAGGACCTAGTGGAGGAGGCGCGTATCGAGAAGATCTCGGATGCGCTGAAGCGCAAGGAGTGGGAAAGATCTGAGAAGTGGCGCAAGATGGCCAAGGTCGTTGGAAACGGCGATCAGGGCCAGGGCATGGAGTTTGACTTCGACGTGAAGAATCCGAAGCTGATAGAGCGGACGTGGAAAGGCATCCCAGACCGGTGGCGGGCGGCTGCTTGGTGGTCTTTTCTCGCCTCTGCTGCCAAGGAGCACGAGGGCTCGCCGTCGGCCGACGATATAGTGGCCGCCTTTCATCGCCTGCTGCGAAGGAGCTCTCCGGACGACGTGCAAATTGACCTGGACGTACCTCGAACCATCAACCGACACATCATGTTTCGACGGAGATATCGTGGCGGTCAGCGGCTATTGTTCAGAGTTCTTCACGGCCTGTCCATCTATTTCCCCGAGACTGGGTACGTTCAGGGGATGGCGTCGCTCGCTGCCACGCTTCTCTGCTACTTCGACGAGGAGAAGTGCTTTGTCATGTTGGTGAGGATGTGGCAGCTGCGCGGACTGGATCGTCTTTATGGCCCTGGTTTCGAGGGCTTGGTCGCTGCTCTGCGGGAGTTTGAGACGGACTGGCTCCCAAAGGACGTGGCCAACAAGCTGGTAAGTTCCAACGGACACGGCGAGCATGATGAAAAGTGGGATGAAGCTTTGGCTAATTCAGCACCAGTCTGAGCTAGGCGTCGACGGCACAGCGTACGGCACGCGGTGGTACCTGACGCTCTTCAACCTTTCGATACCATTCCCAGCTCAACTCCGCGTTTGGGACGTGTTCCTCTTGTACAGTCCCAGCGCCGACCAAAGCCCCACACACGATGCACAAGCGGGGGACGCGACGGCACCATCGAGCGGGCTCGACGTTCTGCACGCGACGGGCGCCGCCGTCGTGCAAGCCCTCCGCGAGGTGCTCCTCGACTCTGATTTCGAAAATGCCATGAAGGCGTTGACTGCCTGGATACCAATCAAGGATGAGGACCTGCTGATGAAGGTGACCAAGGCGGAGTGGAAGACGCGCAAAGGGAAGAAGAAGACGTAGCAAGATTGCTCGCTCCTGGGGTAGCCTCGGCGAGCTGCGGGCACCCACGACGACTACTTTCCTTTTGATTCTTTTTCTTTGTCTCGGGAAGCGAATTGCCCAGATGGGTAGAGCAATGCCTTTCTTTGCTTGTTCGTTTTGTCTTATTCATGCTTCTCGTTGCCGGCTCTACGGAGCAACACGTTGATACCCACGCCTCTTCTCGGGCGTTGCCGTTTCTGCCTTTCACTTGTCCTTTGATTGCTGGTGGACAAGGCGCACAGCCGGGCCGGGGCAGGACTTGAATTCTTCGGGCTGTCCGCCCCTGCTTCATGCTAAGGTTTCTGCTCCCTTGATTCATACCGTCTAATGAGTTGTGCTGTCTGCTCGTCTACACTATACCAAGCGGCTGATGACTACGGAGGTGCCAATGAAAATAGCGCAGCAGAGTAATAAACAAACATGGGTGGTTTCGATTCAGCGTTTGGAGTGCCGTCCTCGGACACGTGTTGATTGTGACGTGCCAATGCGTACCTTGCATGCCGGTGAGACATTTGATGCCGGCGGAGTACAAGGATGGAAAGCAGCCCCTGCGTCGCGGGCTGCCATACGCCATGCAAGCTGGATAGCCGCGACATAACACCCCGACTGGGCATGACAACTCAGCACGCCGCCCCCCTCGCGGCCTGCGCAGCACTGCCGGCGGGCGCTGCCTCCGTCCGAGGTCAGCCAGCCAGCCGCGGCGGCAGTTGATGTGCGCCGTGCCGCCGCTTCCGCTGCAGCCGCAACCGCAGCCGCAACGGCTCGAGGCGCGCTTACGGCTGCTTGGCTGACGGCAGCGATTGGCGCGGCGCATCGCGTGCGCCGGAGAGGGCGAGAGGGCCAGCAGCACCTCCTCTCCTTTTCAGCACGGTCCCTGTGTGCAAGAATATGGATGGCATCAGACGACGACGCCAGTCACCTGCCCGCGCCCCCCCTCGCCTCGGCAGATGCCTGGCCCTCGTTGGCGATGCCAATCGCAGCTTTCGACGCTGCTGCTGCACCGGGCTGCGTGTACGAGTACGGAGCACGAGTACGCCGTTGCACTGCGCAATCACGAGCTATATTAAGCAACAGCCCAGCACGGCACCGACCCCGGCGGGCCCCGCCGACGCCCACCAATCAGGCGGCCACCCTTGCAGGCTCGCAACCCCAAAGCGGATAAAAGACGACAAGGAGACGGCCCCGGTTCACCGGTCGGCCAACGCGCCGTCTGCACATGGCGTGTCGGGTTTCCGTGCATCCACGCACCACGAGCACGACGAGAATAGCCCCGGCGAGAGCAGGGCGCACAGGCGCGTGCCTCCGTCCATGCGCAGGGGTTAGAGCTGGCAGCCAACCATGCTCGCTGAGTCTCGTTTCGTCCCGTCCCTGCCAGCGACTCGTCATTCTGCGCTGTCGGCCGACGAGCCAAAAACGGGCTCCCTGCCCTGGTCCGTTGTCCCGCAGTCCCGGCGCATGCATGCCGATATTGCAGGACTGCCTAGGACCGCTCCTCCGCGACCGCCTTCGAAGAAGGCATCAACGGAAAAAGGAAAAAAAGGACGTCCTTCTCACAAACCACCCTGTCTTGAGTCCTTGCGGGGCCGGGCCGACAACCACGGCCTTTGCCTGCTCTACCGAACCGAACTCGTCGTCTTCGGGTTCGTGCAATTTCGGCAAATTGACGATGCCCCCCTTGATCTTCATAAGCCGTCTTGTTTGATCGTCGTCTAGCCAGTGCCGCTACCCTCGGGTCAACGCACAGCTTTGACACGACCCCAGGCGAATAGACGAACTTGGCGTTTCCTATGCATCGCGCTTGACAACTGCCGTGTGTGGCGTCGCGTCCCCAGGTATTGTGTCGGTGCAAGGTTGTTTCAATTCGTATCACCTCCTTCAATTCTGACCTGACGTCCCTTCAACGGGACCGGTTGCGTAGCCGTCGCGTCGGCGTCTACGGCATCTCTAACAAGCTATCCGTACATCGGAACCGACTCATCTTGCCTCGTCTCCTCCCCGCCTTAGGTGTACAACCCCAACAAACCCACTCCGGTGTAAATGCTTGCACCTGGTGCTGTAAATCCCAGGGGAAACAAAGAAAAAGGGGCTTTGTAGCTGCCAATGAGGGTCGAGCAAGCCCCGTCCTTAGTACTGTCCAGTTAAGTAATCTTGCTCGAAATATGTATGTCCAGAGAACACAATGTTGCCAGTCAAAGAAAATGCTACATGCAGTCGTTATGCAGGATAAAAGCCGTCGTCCAAGATGAACAATGGTTCAAGTCGGCGCAAAATGATCCTGAAGATGCCGATTCGTAGGCGAGGTCGTCAAAGCTCGTGGTCCGAAAACATGAATGCCATCCATCATAATGGGGTTCCGTCAACGTTGTTCTTCTTCAGCTGAGCCAGCAGCTCCACCATGAAACCTTGATTCCCTCTCTCCCGGCGACATGAGCCTATCCCGTGATGACCCCTCATCGTCGTGATGTCGACTGGCCGAAGGGCCCGGACCGTGGGTCGGGTGGTAATAGGATCGTGAACCTTCGTGCGTGGCCGATCCCACCGGCTCTTGCGATAGCAATGCAGACACGGAGTGCTTCCTGCTCTCAGCGCCGTATGCGTCCCGCGACGAGCCCGTGTTGGGGTCTCGATTTGGCGTCGCAGCTCTGGCCACACGCTCGGATTCCTCCATCTGCCCGTGACCCGGGGGCCGATACCACGAGACATCACTCTTCTGGCGCTTGTGCGTCCTTCGACCCGACGGCGGGTTGGATAAATTGCTCTGTATGAAAGGCAGCGGAGATCGAGGTCGAGGTTCGCTCGGTGCCTGCGACGGCAGCTGCGATCCGGCAGTCTTGCGCTTCCTGTGAGTCTCCCCTATCGCCCCCGAAGCCGTGTTAGCTTATAGCGACTCCCGCTTTCTCTTGATCTTGGACGAACCAGACGGAGATCCCGGTCTGTTCGAGCTCCCGCTTCCTCCCTGGGATGACGGTGGGTGCCAGTGGTGGAAATAGATGGATGGGCTCGCTTCTTGTGCGGCCGACTGCGTCTGTACGTGCGGCTGTGGCTGGTATGGCGGCATCGGCGTCGTGGTCGCTTGCCCAGCCTGCGAGGTATTTGTGACAAGGCCCGAGATATTCGATGCTGGTCGGCCAATGACACCGCTGACCGTCTGCCCTCGCGGCCTCGTCGGAGACGCTGGGTACTGGCTGTAGCCTCCGGGTCCCTGTGCAGATGCTGGATTTGTGTGAGGTCCGGGATATTGACCCTGCGCGGCCGGGGGGCCTTCTCGCGGGGGAAGATCGGGCGAATGCGGCTTTTGAGGCGCTGGAAACTGAGCGATTTGGCCTTGAGACGGCTGCATGTACTGCTGCGCCCATTCCAATGCCGCTTGGGGAAGTGTCCCTCCGACACCCATACCGGCGAAGACCAAGGGCACCATTGGAGGAGGGATGCCTCCGCCGAGGGACGCCCGGAGCATGTCCATCTCGACTCGTCTCTGCTCTAGGCGGAGCGTCTCTTGTCTCGTCCTCTCTTCTTCTTGCTTCGTCTTCTCCTCCTCAGCCTTGGCCGAAAGCCAGTTCCTCATGGATTCTTCAGCCCCTTGCCACTGCTGGGGAGGAGGAGGCAGAGCCGTCCACGGCTGTCCTTGTTGAGCTCCGTGACCCAACGGGGCAGGAGGCGGCTGATTGTGATGGCTCTGATGAGGTGGAGGAGCGACACCGACCGCGGGAGGCTGCTGAGGAGGCAACGCCATGGCCGCCGGGGGAGGCAGGCCACGATGTGGAACCGACATGAGCTGTTGGACTGGGCTGTGGCTTCGGGAAGCAGTTGCAGAGGCCTTGTGAGACACGTCGTGGTAACTCAATGGGGGGGAGGGCCGGGAGGTGGAGGGCGGTGTCGGCAAATCATGAACGGACTTGTAGCCGTAAGGTGCCTGTGGCTGCTTCAGGGTAAGCATCATCGCTTAGACCAGTTGCTGGCGTGTCGTATGCATGGGAAGGTGATGTGCTGTTGACGGACAGGCGTCTGCGAATTGTGGAAGAATTGTATGGTGGTGGAAGAATTGTATGGTGGTGTAAGACAAGCAAGAATAAGAAGAGAAAGCGCAGCGAGAGACGGTGATGAAGAGAAGTGCAATGAAGGAAGAGGGAAAAGGTGGAAACGAGGAGCTCAGGAGGGCGTACAAAGTGGATATATAAAGTCGGCAGCAGTCGTAGGCGTACGCTCGAATAGGACGAGAGGCGAGCCGGAGGTGACGACCAGCTGGAGAAGGACGGCGGCAGAAGCGAACGGGGCGGGGGTGAGTTAGACTGCGGACGAACAGAGCCAACCTCATTGGGACATGGCTGCTGGTGCGAAGAGAAAACGGGTACGAGTACAGGAGGATGGCGGAACCCTGCAGCTCGAGAGCGAGGGAGGTAGCCCTGTTCGGTACCGGGCGCGGTCTGTTCACTGCGGCGCTTCCTGCATCGGGCTGAAGAAGCGCAATATGGCGACGAGTCCCGAAGGGGTTGCCAAGGTGGGTTGGAGAGCAGAGCCGGGAAGCCGGAGCGGACACGGTGCCACGGTGGAGCAGCGGCCGAGCCTGGCTGATTTGACTAGTCGCCCGTGTATCAGAGCGAATGGCCTGATTAGGGAGTTGAGGGGGCGAGTTGAAAAAGAGCTGGGGGTGAGTTGCGAGGGGAGGGGTGCGTTCCACCAAGACGGACAGGGTATGGTGCTTGCACGAGGTGCGAGTAGGCTCGTATGAGCAGAGGCAGAGGGACGGCCGCGGGAGACAAGGCGGACTGCACCGCAAGAAGGCTGAGCCGGCCAGGTAACGGATGAGCTGGAGGGGGCGCTGGGGCCGTGGCTGTCAAGCCAAGGATGGGGCCGGCAGAAACAGAGGAAAAGCCAAGGATACAGGAGGAAGCTTCTCGAGGCCTTCAGGGATCGGCCAGGTATGGCATGTAAGGTATGTAGCTCGATTTGATTCGGCACAACAAACAGGTGGCCGGCCTCGAGCTTCAAAGCACTCCTCGGAGCCGGACAAGGGGAAGAAGGGCGTCGAAACGAGCGAGGCCAAAGAGTTTACCCCGCGGGGGCGCGAGGCAGATTCTAGGGGAAGTGCCTGTAAGTGAAGCGCACAAGGTGGGACACTGAGAAGGAAAGCAAATGAGAGAACAAGAGACAGGAAGACAGGGAGGAAACAAGACGAGGGTCTCAGTGTCGTCGGCAAGACAGGGAGACGAAGAGGGTGCCAGCAGGAAGAAAGAGGAAAGGACTGGCGAGGGTGGAGGTGGGCAGCAAAGAGGCAACGAGGGCGAGGCGAGGCCTCGAAGAGGGAAAA